>CM046796.1:998938-1113938 GCA_025617405.1 Perca schrenkii
GCTGCTCTGTGACTGCTGCATGCTGCTCTGTTACTGCTGCATGCTGCTCTGTGACTGCTGCATGCTGCTCTATGACTGCTGCGTGCTGCTCTGTGACTGCTGCATGCTGCTCTGTGACTGCTGCGTGCTGCTCTGTTACTGCTGCGTGCTGCTCTGTGACTGCTGCATGCTGCTCTGTGACTGCTGTGTGTTGCACTGAGAGTGTTGTGTGTTGCTCTGTGACTGCTGCGTGTTGCTCTGTGACTGCTGCGTGCTGCTCTGTGACTGCTGCGTGCTGCTCTGTTACTGTTGTGTGTTGCTCTGTGACTGCTGCGTGTTGCTCTGAGAGTGCTGCGTGTTGCTCTGTGACTGCTGTGTGTTGCTCTATGACTGCTGCATGTTGCTCTGTGACTGCTGTGTGTTGCTCTGTGACTGCTGCATGTTGCTCTGAGAGTGCTGCGTGTTGCTCTGTGACTGCTGCGTGTTGCTCTGTGACTGCTGCGTGTTGCTCTGTGACTGCTGGATGTTGCTCTGTGACTGCTGGATGTTGCTCTGTGACTGCTGCTTGTTGCTCTGTGACTGCTGGATGTTGCTCTGAGACTGCTGCATGCTGCTCTGTGACTGCTGTGTGCTGCTCTGTGACTGCTGTGTGTTGCTCTGAGACTGCTGCGTGTTGCTCTGTGACTGCTGCATGTTGCTCTGTGACTGCTGTGTGTTGCTCTGTGACTGCTGCATGTTGCTCTGAGAGTGCTGTGTGTTGCTCTTTGACTGCTGCGTGTTGCTCTGTGACTGCTGCGTTTTGCTCTGTGACTGCTGCGTGTTGCTCTGTGACCGCTGCGTGTTGTTCTGAGACTGCTGCCTGTTGCTCTATGACTGCTGCGTGTTGTTCTGTGACTGCTGTGTTGTTCTGAGACTGCTGCCTGTTGCTCTATGACTGCTGTGTGTTGTTCTGAGACTGCTGCCTGTTGCTCTATGACTGCTGCGTGTTGCTCTGTTACTGCTACGTGTTTCTCTGTGACTGCTGCGTATTGCTCTGTGACTGCTGCCTGTGGTGAGATGTTTGCTAACCAGAAGTTTTGGTTTGCAGCTCCGAAGGTGGAGAGAGAGCAGGCGGACGGACCGGCAGCTCCTCTCAGATCAGCTGCTTCCTCCAGGGTGAGAACACACACAATCACTGAATAATCATATGAAAAAAAGGCACATTTAATTTTTCACGTAACAAAATAAATCATAGTTTGCAAACATGATTTTGTGAATGTTTGGTTTAAATGTTGTCAAAAGTAAAACACAGGTCTTGCAAGCTGGGGAGCAGAGTTCATGTCCCTGGAGAAGTTAAGGAGGATACACAATCTCTCACCCAGGAGATGTGTGTTCCTTGGGAGTGTTTTAATCCAAACCACCTTCTTCTTTATAATCTTAACTAGTCCTTTTGGTGTCTTAAAGGTACACTGCGTAGTGTTTTAAGTATTTTATTAGCTAAAATCAGTGTGGTCATTCATAAATATGTCCTCATTGGTGTAAAATGACCTCTGCCAATGATCTGACTTATCCTCGTAAGGGAAGAATTTCTTATCTTCCACGTCGTTCTGCCAATTTAAAAAACTAAATGGCTGAGAGGGACATACAGCACTAGCCTACCTGTCTAGCTAATCCATGACGCGTGCTTGTTCAGAGCCAGCGTCACGTGACTGAAACCAGCTGCAACGGAGGAGATCAGTGAAAGGTGCTGGTCACTGCTCTTTAGTTCATAATGGAGGATCAGACTGATGCCGAGCTACAGGAGAAGGAATCCTCGTCGCCAAAAAAGAAAAAATTGGAAGACATGTTGTCATATCTTCTTGGTACATAACGTCTACCGTAGATGCAACACGAATTTGAAAAAGTCAGGCGCTAGAGAGCACTATTAGTTTGAATGTAAAACACAATTTCACCGCTAGATGGGAGAAATTCCTCCACAGTGGAGCTTTTAAGCTTTTTTGTGTTTGCTTTTTTTGCTTTTTTTCACTTTACATAAAAATAACGACAACTGGTATTTGAAGTGTCTTTCGGTGTATTCTCTGTCATTAATAATCTGTATTCTCTGTCTAACAGGCGGACTCTAAGAGCTTCAGGGACGGTGAGTTTCTTCTTTCTGAATTATTTCTCAAACACGTCGACTTTGAGCCTCTTCAGGACCCGTAGACTCACACTGTGGTTTGTGTTTCAGACGATCTGTTCCAGAAAGTGGTCCGCAGCCGCTCCAGCAAGACCATGTCGCAGTAAAACTCTGCTGAATGTCCCAGGAACCGCAGAGAAACGGGAACAAATAAGAGCCGTTAATAATTACACACGGGGGGGTGGGGGGGTGGGGGGGGTGGGGGGGGTGGGGGGGGATTTAACTAAGTACATGTACTCCAGTACTGTACTTCAGTCCAAATGTTGAGGTACTTGTACTTTACTTGAGTCTTTTCTTTTCATGTCACTTTTTACTTCTACTCCGCTACATTTCAGAGAGAAATATTGTACTTTTTACTCCACTACACACACACACACACAAACACACAGACACACACACACACACACACACAGACAGACACACACACAGACAGACACACACACACACAGACACACACACACACTTTTTACAATGGTTTAATACTTTAACTACATTTTCCTGATGATACTTATAGACTTTAACTGAAGTACCATTTTCACTGCAGAGTACTATTACAGTGTGGTATTAGTAATTGTACTGCAGTAATCTGAGTACTTCTTGTGTAAAAAGGTTTTGTAGTTTTATTTTGTGAACAGGCAGAAAGGAAATGGTTGTGTCTCTCAGACTTTTACAGAAATATTCCTCCACAAATTAGAATTACACATTGACGAAGTCGTTCTCCGTCTTCAGAAGGTTTTTACAAGCTGAACTATTAGCGGCTCGTATTTGATCCTGTAGAAGAAGAAGCAGGAGGAAGAATCCCCTCCAGTCCTCTCACCGTGTCTCTGGACTCACACAGGAAACAGAAACATGGACTCTGTCGCTCACAGAAGACTTCACGCTAAGAAATCAATCTGTTAAATAACAGCTCATGACCCGGATGTTGCCCCTTCATGACGTGTAGCTAGAGTTAAATACAGAACATTTTCTGTTATATGTCCATATAGAAAACTCTCAGTTACTCATCTAAACATCCACAAGTTAACCTTTTGAAAAAGCAACAAAAACTTCACAAAAAAAACGCCCAAAATGTCGTAAAAAGCCACAACGTGGACTTCTTTAACTTACAAAAAAAGCAGCAAAAACATCTGAAAAAGTGTCACAAAAGGTCCAAGAAAGCGAGACGACGTGGACTTCTTTACCTGCTAAAACCTCCGTGGTTGGAGCCTAAATGATGCAATTTAGATTCTGTTAAGTTATACAGACTTACAACTTATGTAGGGATGCACCGAATCCAGATTTTTGGGGTTCAGCCAAATACCAAATCCACTGGTTGAGATTGAGCTGCCTCCTCCTCCCATCCTCAGTCCATGAACCCAGTAAACACATGAATGAAGTAAACAGGGACTGTCCTTCCTTTGCTGTACCTGAAGTTGCTGCATTCTGGCTGCTGTCTGGAGATTCCTTCATGAACAACTCGTATTCTTTCAGATGTTTCATACCAGATGTTGTAACAGCGGCCATGTTGTGTATAGTTTAGGGTCCTCGTCACCACCAGACCAATCAGCGTTGAACAGATTGAACATGTAGCTGGACTAGAATGGCCTTCTTTTGACTGAAAGTACTGCCAAACAACAACTTTTTCTGCTCACCAGATCCATTTCCACTTTCTCACAGCCTACTGCTCACCAGATCCATGTCCACTTTCTCACAGTTCCACTTTCTTCTGCATTGAACGCTCCACCTACGTAAACACCTTCCAGTTCGGTTTGGTGGGAAAAAATTGCAGAAACCCAACCCTGTCAAAAAGCCCAATATTCAGCAGAATCCTGGATTCGCTGCACCCCTACTTATACAGACTTACAACTGTTAATACGGATATTTCTTAGAGTGGAAGACGCCGTGTGGCGTTTATAAAGTGAACATCCGTCAGTTTCAGGTTCAATTTTCAAGTTTATTTCTTTATATCAAACTTCAAAAGCAAACTAGTTTGCACCAAAGTCCTTCACATACTCAAAAACATCTGTACACACTCATAAAACACACACCGATATAAATATATACACAATAAGCCTTGTTTACCTGAAGTTATACCTAATGTTTGAGTTTCACAGTAGATGAAATTATGAATTATTTTGGCTGAAAGTTCAGATTAGAGGAACGTATGTTGATGGATAATCACAGACGGGTATCGCTCAATGTTTAGTCATTTCAGTGTTTTAAACATTTATACATAATCACAGCTGTTGCGTTACATAATTCACGTGTTAAGTATGTTTGGCTACGTTCAGACTGCAGCCAGAAGTGGCCCAAATCAGATTCTTTTGGGGTCAAGTGACCAGGTCTGAAGGTCTGACCAAGTAGTGTGAACACTCAAATCAGATGTTGACCACTTCCATATGTGGTCCTGAATCAGACCCAGGTCAGATTTTTAGACCCTGAATCAGACCCAGGTCAGATTTAGACCACTTCCATACAGTATGTGGTCCTGAATCAAACCCAGGTCAGATTTTTTTCAATGTGGCCTCAGTGCGAACAACCAAGGCGGATTTGATGCAACTTTTACGTTGATCTACATCGACATTTGTCCCAATGATGCTCCGGCGGGAGTTAGCCCCAAGACACAGACTGTAACATTACAAACTAGACTAGTCTACAACATGGAGACCAGTGATGGAGCAAGTCAACGGAGGGAGAGGGAGCTGTTAGACCTGATTAATGTTACGGCTGCCATTACACAAGCATGTTGAAATAAAAGTGAAAATGCTCCCTTCCTCCATAACCTCCCTAAGGTTGGTGCAGCAGCGTGCTGCGTCTGACGTCATTGTTATTGGTCTTTTTGTGCATGCGGGTCAGTCGGAAACCGCAAACAGTTCACACTGGAATCTGATATATAGGTCGCGTTTTAAAAGGTCATGTGGACAGAAAAACACAAGACTTGAGGTGAATGTAGCTTAAGTTACGCAACAAAAGTACGTTAAAGTAAGTATACGTTGACTTTTGGTTTCAACACTTTATCATGGTTGTTTCTCGTAAGTACGAGTACAAAGGTTAACAAACTAAAGCTTCTCTGAGGGTTGTTGAAAGGCATTATGGGAAATGTAGGAAACCACTGCGAGAGGCAGATGTGAGAGGATTGGAGCGGATTCTTTGTTTCTGGAGAGAAGAATAAGAAGAAGAAATGTGTTTTATTTTTAACCGACAGCGTTCTGTTTTCTTTGTACTGTAAAAAAAAACAACTAGTTTTGATTAAATGTCCAAAGTTTGAACTCTGACATGTAAACCTTTTGTAAAGCGTGTTGTTGTTGTTGTTGTTGTTGTTGTTGTTGTCGTCGTTGTCCTGCAGCATGTCGGCAGCGGCCTGATGGATATACATCTTTGTGTGTTTTTGTAAAATAAAAATGAAAAAGGAGCTGAAAACACAAGACTTGTATTTATCTTTAAAGGAATCACCTTGTGTGTGTGTTTAAATATATATTTAATATATTAATATTTAGTATGTGACACACAAACACACACACACACACAAACACACACACACAAACAGACCCACACACAGACACACACAGACCCACACACACACACAAACACACACACACAAACACACACACACACACAAACACACACACACACACACACACAAACACACACACACACACAAACACACACACACACACACACACACACACACACACACAGGAGAGGGAGAAGGAGGTCTGTCTGCACACACACAGACACACACACACACACACACACACACACACACACGCACACACACACACAAACACACACAAACAGACACACACACACACACACGCACACACATACACACACACACAGACACACACCGCAAACACAGACACACATAAAGGTAAAATGATTTGTAATAAAACTCTTAGGTGACAGTAATGTTAAAAAGTGAATTCCCAACATCTTAAACTCTTACAGTTTTTTACAATCACTTTGCTACTAATTTCAGGACTTTGACGTCATTTTTAAAAACTCTTGACACAAAACTCACAACAATCATCACTTGTAACACAGGCTGTTACAAACATTGCATCATTCATCTTTAAATAATTCTTGCACTTGCACAATCATTGGTTCAAAAAACTAATATATTGTTAAATACCATTGAAAGGTTACTTAAAGGGAAACTTCACCGATTAGCATTAAGCTTTGTATCAGTAGAACCCCGGTAGTATTTCTGAATGACCATGCTTCCCTCCCTCATGTCCCCCTGAGAGGGGAGATGTCTGTAGTGAGGGTCTGGAAAAAAGCCTCAGATGATGCAAAATGACGATTTTTGCGTCATCTGAGGCTTTTTTGCCCAGAGGCAAAAGACTACAGCCTGTCTTCATTGTGTATTAGGAGCCACTTCCGCATAGCCCAAAGGGGGTTGGACCGTCGGCTTTTTCCGGAGATTGCCGAGGAAAAAACGAGTTTCAGCCATCTTGAATCCTCGCTTAGCTTCTCAGAAACTGTTCATCCCGACGGAAATTTTGGGACGCAAGCTTTATTTTGAAAAGTAGACGGGACGGCATGATATGGGACGCATGGCTGCAGCCATACAGTCTTGGAAACAACAATTATGTTAATTCAACCCCATCCGTCTCGTTATTGTGGCGTTTCATTTCCCCGTTGTTGTGTGCCTCTGCGGCCGGGGATCGTGTCCTGCGAGTGGCGGCCCGCGAGTGCGCGAGTGCCGGACCGCGAGTGGCCGCCGCAAGTGGCGGCCACTCGCGAGTGGCGGCCCGCGAGTGGCGGCCCGCGAGTGGCGGTCCGTTCCGTTGTTTTGGCCGCCGTGCGGTGTTTCATTCCCCCTTGTAGTGTGCCCCTGCGGGGGTCGCGAGTGGCGGCCCGTCCCGTTGTTTTGGCCGGCGTGTGGCGCCTCATTTCCCGTTGTCGTGTCCCCCAGAGCAGGTTCGAAAAGCGTGACATGTACACAAATTTATGAATCAAAATAACGTGACTATTACACGACTTGGCGTGAGACCGGGTTCGTTGCCATGCATAGCAGAGCGTTGCCATGGACACAGTTCTGTTAACTCTGGAGCTATCAATCAATCCGCTGAAAGAAGTGAGGATAATGTATCAGCTGTGGCCAAAAAAAGCATGTTTTAAATGTGTAACACCACTTGAGCCACGGTGAAACGTTTTTTCGTGTATATGGTTGAAATGACGATAAAACAAACTTGTTGAGTTGATCGTCTCACTGTCTGTCTGTAAAGGGCAGGCGTGGCTTGGGAGTGGCCTCACACAGCAGCAAAGCAAGTGCATTCTGGGATTTGGTGTCTTTCATCCATATGAGCCAAAAACACATTTTCTGTCTTATCTTGGCCTAGAAGGCACCAATTTCAATTTTCTTTTCACATTTCTACTACATAAGTGACCCAATTTAAAGATATATTCAGCTTTCCAGCGGTGAAATTTCCCTTTAAGCTCACCCACACACAAGCTACCCATAGTTTCAGTTTAGAAGGAAGGAGAGAAGGAAGGAAGGAAGGAAGGGAGGAAGATAGGAAGGAAGGAGAGAAGGAAGGAAGGAAGGAAGGAAGGAAGGAAGGAAGGAAGGAGAGAAGATAGGAAGGGAGGAAGATAGGAAGGAAGGAAGGAGAGAAGGAAGGAAGGAGAGAAATAAGAAAGGGAGGAAGATAGGAAGGAAGGGAGGAAGATAGGAAGTAGGGAGAGAAGGAAGAAAGGGCGAAAGGAAGGAAGGAAGGAGAGAAAGAAGGAAGGAAGATAGGAAGGAAGGAGAGAAGGAAGGAAGGAAGGAAGATAGGAAGGAAGGAGAGAAAGAAGGAAGGAAGATAGGAAGGAAGGAGAGAAGGAGGAAGGGAGATAGGAAGGAAGGAGCGAAGGAAGGAAGGAAGGAAGATAGGAAGGAAGGAGAGAAAGAAGGAAGGAAGATGGAAGGAGAGAAGGAAGAAAGGGCGGAAGGAATGAAGGAGAGAAGGAGGAAGGGAGGAAGATAGGAAGGAAGGAGAGAAGGAAGAAAGGGCGAAAGGAAGGAAGGAGAGAAGGAGGAAGGGAGGAAGATAGGAAGGAAGGAGAGAAGGAAGAAAGGGCAGAAGGAAGGAAGGAGAGAAGGAGGAAGGGAGGAAGATAGGAAGCAAGGAGAGAAAGAAGGAAGGAGAGAAGGAAGGAAGGAAGGAAGGAAGATGGGAAGGAAGAAAGGAAGGAAGGAAGGAAGGAAGATAAAAAGGAAGGAAGGAAGGAATTAATTTGCAGATACAAACTAGAAAACTAACTAGAAAATGAAATCTTGAGATCTTTAGCGTTGTATGAATATATTGTGAGGAGAGAAACATTAACATTAATTTATCTGATGGAGTAATAAAGACTCTGGACACTTTAGTTGCGACACTCCCTCTTTCCCGCAGAGGGCGCTGCAGACTGCAGGCTGAGCTTCCTGTTTCCTGTTTCCTGTGTGTCCCAGTGATATCAGTCCCCGGAACAACAACAACAACCCATGTGTGAGAGAAGCCGTGGAGTCTCCGCCATGTTCTCCGGTTTAAAGGATAAAGTCGGGGAGGTCTTGTTACCGGGAGACGAGTTCTCCTTGGAGACCGAGGACACCATCTCTCTGACGGAGCGCGTGAAGCCGGAGAAGGTGGTGTGTGGCCCGGGTCTGAGGCGGAGCGGAGACCGGGTGCTGGTGTGTAAAAGCGGCGTGCTGCGACACAAACAGCCCAACATGTTCTGGATGGACTCCCAGCAGAGGAGGGTGAGACAGCACAGGAGGCGCTGGTTATCAGAGATAGAAATGTGTAAATATATATATGTGTTTATATCTATGGCTGTTTATCAGCAGGAGCTTCTACTTCTACAACATGCAAGGGTCAGTTCACAAAACTCAGCATTTAAGGTTTCTTCATGACAGCACGCGTTCACTCCTCATATGAACACAACTTTTAGACTGAATGTAAATCATTATGAGTCAGTAGTGATTTCGGCTTGAAGAAAATGTTATTAAGTCGCGCTTTGTGCCGTTAAAATGAAACTTTATTGATCAGGTCCGCTGGGATTTCTGCTAGCCGACCGCTGGAGCGAGCCGTGCTTTACAGCAGCGAGCAGCGGGAAACCTTTCGGAAAAGTTAAAATTATTTAGAAACAACGTGCTGCAAGTTGAACCAAATACTCCCCGAATTAATCACAAGACCAAACCCATTTATAGGAGTTATTAGTTTTTGTTCTGAAAATGAAGTCCGTCAAACAAAATCCTGTTAAATTTTAAAATGTATATATTTAAATGGAGGTCAGCAGGTCACAATAAAAGTCTGTCTTTAAGCCAAATCTTAAAACGTGAGGAAATAAATAGACTCAAGTGAACATTTCTGTAAAGAGAAGGCAACATTTCAGCAACAGGGCGATTCAAAGTGCTTTACATAATCACATAAAGAGAAGCCAGGTGTTGTAGCGGTGCATGCTGGGAGTTGAGTGTGTCCCTCTCTGTCCTCAGTATGTCCCCGCTAAAGGAGAGACCATCATCGGCATCGTGACGGTTAAATCCGGAGACGTCTTCAAGGTGGACTTTGGAGGAAGTGAGCAGGCGTCTCTGTCCTACCTGGCGTTTGAGGGCGCCACCAAGAGGAACCGACCCAATGTCCAGGTGAGATACTGAGAGGACACAGAGACGTCCAGGTGAGATACTGAGAGGACACAGAGACTCCAGGTGCATTATTACGACGTCTTTACTGTTTTCCCCCCCACCGTTTTTGTTGAACGTTTGTTGAAAAAAGAAAGTCCCGTTTTTTTGACCAGTTGTTAGTTTTTCTGAGGTTTTTGTCGCTTTTTTTGTAATTTCTTTACACTATGTGTGTGTGTGTGTCTGTGTGTGTGTGTGTGTGTGTGTGTGTCTGTGTGTGTGTGTGTCTGTGTGTCCAGGTGGGTGACCTGGTGTTCTCCCAGTTCGTCGTAGCCAATCGGGACATGGAGCCGGAGCTGGTGTGTGTGGACAGTTCAGGACGAGCCAATGGGATGGGAGTGTTTGGAGCCGGGGGGCTGCTCTTCACCGTGTCTCTGGGACTGGCCCGGAGGTCTGTGTTGTTTTTACATACATATTTATAGTTATAATAGTTATAGTTATAACAGTTAACATAGAAATTTAAATTTTAAAAAGATTTAAATACCCTCTGTAAATAGACAGTATTAAATGGCTATGCTGCCCTGCTGGTATTAGGGGTGGGAATCACCAGAGTCCTCACGATACGATATAATCACGATACTTATGTCACGATACGATATTATGCGATTTTAAAGATATTGCAATATATTTATTACCTTTTTTCCAACTTCAAATTTTTCCCAATTTCAAATTATCTCCTCAAAATAAAACTTTGTCAACATCTGTTTAATCTAAAAAGATACATTTCTCTGTTTGTTCATCTCACTTTACTTTTATTGCTG
This sequence comes from Perca schrenkii, assembly GCA_025617405.1. Taxonomy (NCBI): domain Eukaryota; kingdom Metazoa; phylum Chordata; class Actinopteri; order Perciformes; family Percidae; genus Perca; species Perca schrenkii. Next base: position 1,009,461 of record CM046796.1, read on the forward strand.
CAAATTGGGATTGTCAAGCTGACAAACCGACCAACACATATATAATAAAAGATCCATACTTGGCGTCTGTGTATCAATACAGTATTGCCACGGAAAATATTGCGATACTATGCTGTATCAATTTTTTCCCCCACCCCTATCTGGTAGGCAAGGCAAAGGCAAGGCAGCTTTATTTGTATAGCACATTTCAGCAACAGGGCAATTCAAAGTGCTTTACATAAAACATTAAAGAGCAGTTATAAAACAATTTAAAAACATTAATAAACAAATTAAAACAAGAATAAAATTGATCGTGCAGTATAATAGGGGTAGGGGCAGTACATTATGAGTATTGCACTGGATTTAATGTAGCTGGTTTAACAACAGGAGAGATCGAAAGTGTATGAAAGAGTTTTTAAGTCTGGTGTGATTAAAAGAATGAACTCTACAGCGTCTATCTGAAGGCAGAAGCTGATATTCACTGTGCAAGACATGTGAGGAGTCATTTGAGATATGTCTGGCCAGTCTGAGCAGACTGTTATTGTGAGCCTCCTGAAAGACGTATGCTACAGGTGGTCCTATAATCTTTGAGCAAATTTTAATCTGATTAAATAGCTTTGTTTTATTTTTAACTGAGAGGCTACTTAGCCAAGCAGTACTACAGTAGAGCATGATACTCTGAATTACTGATGTGAAAAACAAAAATGATTTGACTACTAGCTCCAAAGGATCTCAGTCTGTCATGACACCCAAATATTTGGACTTTACTGATTTCTGAGTTATGAATCTTCACTGAGGACAGTTGACTATTCTAGGTTATTCCAAAAATGATTTCCTTCACAGTGTTAATATTGAGAGCATTTGTTATCACACCACTTAACTAACCAATCCACATTGCCCTGATCCAGTGTAGGGTCATCACATGTGTTCAACAAGGTCAGGAGAGTGGAGTCATCGCAGTACTTTAACAGAAACTGATTTGGTAAAGTAGAGGTGCAATCAGAGGTACATAAAGTGAACAACACAGGGGAGCTGATACAGCCCTGGGGTACTCCAACATTAGTTTTAGTCTTTGGAGAAGAGAGTTTGTCATTTACTTTGACCAGCTGAACCCTCTCTGAGAGAAATGAGTAATACCAAAGAATAAGATACGGATTAATCTGAAACAGAGTCATTTTTGATAAAAATTAATTTGGTTGAAATTGTATTAAATGCAGATGAGAAATCAAGAACCAGAGCCCTGACATACTGTATGTTTTTGGTTTGTGGTGCACCAGTGTAACCACTGCATCCTCCGTACTGCAACCCTGTTTATACGCAAATTAAAATGAGTCTTGTTGCTTCCATAGATATTTATTAAGATGTTGAAACATGATCTTTTCCAGTGACTTCATGATCACAGATGTAAGGGCTATTGGCTGAAAATCATTATATTCTTTAAGACTTTGTTTTTTAGGGAGGGGCCTAATATGCAATGTTTTCCACTCTATTGGGATGGTATGTGTGTCCACTGACGACTGAAAGATGGGTTGCCACACAGGGGCTAATTCCCTGGCACATATTTTAATATATGTGCACTGCTGTGGTCAGGCCCTAATGCCTTATTTGGGTTGTGGGCTGGAAAGTACCCCTGACCTCCTCCCCAGTTATGACAATCCTCTCAGTGTCTGAGGGTGTGATGGTCTTAATTACATTTACACATTCCTCACAGTGGTCAGTAGAGTCAAAGCAACATAAACAAATCATTTAGCTCATTTGCAAACATAAAATCATTGCCTGTTACAATGGGTTTATTAGAAGGAGACATCCCGATCATTTTTTTCATCTTGTCCCATAATCTTTTGGGGTTTCTTTCTTTGAATGTCTCCTCCAGCTGATTTCTGTGTAACTGTTACCTGAGTTTAAATCTCTGTCTGATTGTTTGCCTGTGGTGGTATCATTGTTTTTAAATGTCACCTTCCTTGAATTTATAATACCCTTAATGTCCTTAGACACAAACCTTTTATTGTTGGGATATAGCTTTATTCTTTTAGTAGGAATGACCAGTTGTATGCAAAAATGTGTATAATCAGTGATAACTGTAGTAGTTTCATCTAGGGAATTTTGATTATGGAATAATTCCCAATCTGTCAGATCAAAACCGGCTTTAAGCATCTCTCTTGCTTCAGGAGACCATCGTCTTATCTCTCTTTCTACTGGTTTACAACCTTTTCTTTTGTTTTGTAAGTTGGAATGTGATAAACCACATTATGATCCGAATTTGCAATAGGATGTCTGATTCTGGAATCATAAGCATTTTTAACATTCATATAGCATTTGTCAAGTATTCTGTCCTTCCTTGTCCCCTTTTTAACCATCTGACTAAAACCAGGTAGTACAGTGTCCAAGTAACAATGAATGAAGTCCCCCAAAACTATGGCAGGAGCATCTCCACAATCCCCACTAGAGTCAATATAATCCACGCAGTGTTTCCCGCAGAAAATCTGTTAGTTAAGGTGGTAGGGTGGGCATCTGACGTAGGGGGGTAGAGTGACTACACACTACACTAATACACTAAGTATTACATTTCAATAATAATTTAAAAAAGTGCTATAACAGTTTTACTCGCATGGCTCCCATTATCCTCCGTAACACGCTGTCTTCCACTTCGCCTGACAACTCTTCTCCAAAACACACAGCTCTGTGATAACAGCTCAGCTTCACTCACTCAAAGCAGATAGTATGCATGAAATAAAAACACGATAGTTCCAGTCACTCCGTCATGTCTTCACTTGGTTGAAACAAGAGAAGAAAGCCTCACTGATGTGAAGAACAGGACAGATATAGTTATAGAAATGCTCTTTACATGCCACAAACTCAGACATGCCCGCAACGGTGAAATGGCGATTTAACTAGGGCTGCAGCTATCGATTATTTTAGTAATTGAATATTCTACCGATTATTCCATCGATTAATCGAGTAATCGGATAAGAAACACTTAGTAAGAAATACATAGTAAGCAGCAATAGTAAATATTTATTATTGCCGTTTACTAAAAAAAAAGAAACCTGTAGCTTGTGTATATATACAAAAGACAGGTTTCCTTTTTTAGAAAAAGCAAAAAAAAATAAATTACAATAGTACATTTTTGGTGGCCCAAATGTTAATATTTTTCACCCCATTCCCCTTCTTGCCTCTGGCTCTTTACACTGGATATGCAAAAGAGCTGTTCACTGACCAGAGGGTTTACAGCAGGGCTACTCAACTACACTGTTCTGGGGGACACATTTTCAGAAGCCTAATACACAGTGAGGAGCATAGATATATCTATGGTGAGGAGAAAGAATAAAGAATGCATGATGACGTCATTCACGTGCATATTAAGTGGCCATGCTGGGGGGAGGAGCCGCTGTGTCTCTGGCAGCAGCTAAGTTTCCAAACATTTAGAAGCAAACTAATAAACAGTTAGACTACAAACCGACAGCTTTCGTTTTAGCTTGTTGGTAAAACATGGCTGTTAGCAGAGTAGCATGCTGTAGGCTAGTTGTGTAAAACATGGCTGTTAGCAGAGTAGCATGCTGTAGGCTAGTTGTGTAAAACATCGCTATTAGCAGAGTAGCATGCTGTAGGCTAGTTGTGTAAAACATCGCTATTAGCAGAGTAGCATGCTGTAGGCTAGTTGTGTAAAACATCGCTATTAGCAGAGTAGCATGCTGTAGGCTAGTTGTGTAAAACATCGCTATTAGCAGAGTAGCATGCTGTAGGCTAGTTGTGTAAACAGCGCGGTGGACGAGAGCAGCAGCGTTAGCTACCTTGTGTCTGGTTGGCTCTGTGGAATGGATGAGTACACTGGAGGTTTGTTACAGAGGTGATGTAGCAGCATGTTTGCAGCTTAAAATGATCCCAAACTATCTGTGATTTTCTCTCGCCTGTCTCTCCTCTTAGACCCTCGCTATTTTCGTCTTCTTTCATTTGTAATCGGGGCCGTCTTGTGTTTATATACTGTCCGTGCTTGTGTTGTGTCCGCAGAAGCGCAAACCTCATGTGCGCTAGTAATAATCCTCCGTGCGGAAACACAGTGAGCCGTACAACCTTAATTACATTGATTTTACGAAGCTTCGAGGCAAAGAATTTGCTTCGAGGATTTTTTGTAATCGAATTATTCGAGTTATTCGAGGAATCGTTGCAGCCCTAGATTTAACCCTTTTAAATGTAAATAAACGACTGTTACACTCACCCACAGCAAATGCTCTCTCCGTTGTAATTGGTGGTATTTTTTGACAACTCACCGTGACCTTGTTTTCCTGTGAATGGGTTGATGTGACTTGTACATTACAGACACTCAAACAGGACAGAGGAACACAGCGGATAGTTTATTTTTTTTGAAGACTTAAATAAGGCGGTGGGCCCGTGTTGTTAAGGCCTGTAAAGTGGTGTGGGAAACACTGATCCACGGGAAATACATCTTCCAATTTACATACGACCAAACAAGACAGACAACATTTAGACCAGCAACATAACACAACCCATAATACAAACTTAACACGAGCACACTAGGGCCTGGGATGCTGTCCCCCCCTCTCTAATGAGACTATGTGTCTCTGTTCCAGGCTGCTGTCCCCCCACAGCGAGGTCCTGTCAGACCTGCAGACCCTGTTCCCCTGTGAGCTGGTGGTCGGGATGAACGGCCGTCTGTGGGTCAGGTCGTCCAGCGTTCAGCAGACGCTCGTCATCACCAACCTGCTGCAGAGCTGTGACACCATGACAGCCCCCCAGAGACAGGAGCTGTTCAGGAGGGCTGCACAGGGGGCGCTATAACACCATGATGACCCCCCAGAGACAGGAGCTGTTCAGGAGGGCTGCACAGGGGGCGCTATAACACCATGATGACCCCCCAGAGACAGGAGCTGTTCAGGAGGAGGTACAGGGGGCGCTATAACACCATGATGGACAGGATCTGTTCAGGAGGGCTGCACATGGGGCGCTATAACACCATGATGACCCCCCAGAGACAGGAGCTGTTCAGGAGGAGGTACAGGGGGCGCTATAACACCATGATGACCCCCCAGAGACAGGCGCTGTAAAGCCGGGGTCAAAGCATAGACCGATAAAGTGAATCCAAAATCTACAACACATCACACCTGCAGCCACTTCCTCTCAGGACACCTGATTGGTTGAAGGATTATCCAACTGCGTACATTTGAACTACGCTTGTTGGTCACACCTATTGTGTAGAGAAAATATAGAGCAGTCTCCCCAGACTAATCTTAAATCTTTAAGGATTGAGCTTGGTCTGGTGATAGCCAGACTAATAGACTTCTAAAGTCAACCTAAAATCTACAACACATCCCACCTGCTCAGAAGATACAGCTGTAGAAGTGAAGCCAAATCCTCTGGATCTCCCCCTGGGGGCTGGCTATAGTATCTGGGTTCAGCTGTTTGATTTTCACTAAAATTAACTGAATCTGCAGGTTTTTACTAATAAAAACACATACTGATCCATGTTGTTTTATATATTTACAATAAAACATGTAAAATCTTTCCCATGTTTTGAAAATTTGTATGACTTTCCAAAATACTATACTATGACTTTTTCTGACATACTATGATATTTTTCATTTACATGTTCACACACAACATACTCTACTTTGCTGAAAATAAAGAATAAATAAAACATTACAGCAGCCCCAACATAAGTCTGACCCATAAACTATGACCTTTTGGGACTTTTTCACATACTATACTATGACTTTTATGATATTTTTTTCCTCCTCTCTGATCCTCTCCTGGCCCCCCCCTTCTCCCAACAGTACGTGGTACTGCTATCAGGTCACCTGGTCCACGGGTCCTGTTTCCATGACTACACCTTTGTTCTCTGACCAGAGACTGTTTCCTCCTGGGTTCAGTATTTCCTGGTTTCATCTGTTCCAGATCCCCCTCCACATGTCTTATCACTTCCAGAGAGAACAGGTTCAGCATGGCTTAACGCCGTCTACTAATCTACAAAATATGTTCTTCACTATTTTTTTATTTACATGTTCACGCACAATGTACTCTACTTTGCAGAAAATAAAGAATAAATACAAAATTACAGCAGCCACAACATAAGTCTTACCCATATACTATGACTTTTCAACATACTTTACTACGATTTTTTAGTATGAATGTTTTTCTAGGCAGCAATTCAAAGTGCTTTACATAAAACATTAAAGAGCAGTTAGAAAACAATTAAAAAACAAATTAAAATATTAAAAGACAAGAATAAAATTGACAGTGCAGTATAAGAATTTAAAGAACTGAGATAAAATACGCCAATAAAAGTTACAGCGCAGTATAAGAAATTAAACAAAGAGCAGTTATCGAGTGTCATACAGTGTCATCAATTTCAACTTCAGTATAACAAATGAAGAGTTATTTAAAGAAAGGCAACATCAAAAAGATCAAAAAGGTCTTTAGCTTTGATTTAAAAGAACTGAGAGTTGCTGCAGACCTGCAGTTTTCTGGGAGTTTGTTCCAGATATGTGGAGCATAGAAACTGAACGCTGCTTCCCCCTGTTTAGTTCTGACTCTGGGGACAACAAGTAGACCTGTCCCAGACCACCTGAGAGGTCTGGGTGGGTCATAGTGTAGTAGACCTGGGTCAGACCACCTGAGAGGTCTGGGTGGGTCATAGTGCAGCAGCAGATCAGAAATGTATTTTGGCCCTAAACCGTTTAGTGATTTATAAACTAGCAAAAGTATTTTGAAATCAATTCTTTGAGGCACTGGAAGCCAGTGTAAAGACTTCAGAACTGGAGTGATGTGATCCACTTTCTTGGTTTTAGTGAGGACTCGAGCAGCAGCGTTCTGAATCAGCTGCAGCTGTCTGATTGATTTTTTAGGGAGACCTGTAAAGACACCGTTACAGTAGTCAAGTTTACTGAAGATAAAAAGTATGGACAAGTTTTTCCAAATCCTGCTGAGACATAAGTCCTTTAACCCTTGATATATTTTTAAGGTGGTGATAGGCTGACTTTGTTATTGTCTTAATGTGGCTTTTAAAATTCAGGTCTGAGTCCATGACTACACTTCACTACTGTATTTAAGTACTAAAAGGCTGTAGCTGTACTCTACTGGAGTATTCTTTTTTTCTCCTACTTCCACTTTTACCTGAGTACATATTTTCGATGAGATAAATTTGTGTTGCATCGTTACTCGTTACTGTTGTGAATTCCTCACACTACGGAGACTGTGTAGGTTACAGTGTGTGTAGTTACGGCTACATTAGTTACGTACATAATTTATGTAAGAAATCTCTGAGATTGCGTCTTGTTTCTTTTCATTACGGTTGCCCGTTCAGAAGTTGGAGACAATGTAAGTTAGTACTCTTTCTATTTAGCTGTTGTTGCAGCAGATGAAGCTATTCCTGAGTTGTTTGAGTCTGCAGTGAGTCCTGAATGTTAACCGTTTGACCCTGTGGTGTGAAGCTGATCTAGTTTATCTAGATGTTTGACCCTGTGATGTGAAGCTGATCTAGTTTATCTAGATGTTTGACCCTGTGATGTGAAGCTGATCTAGTTTATCTGGATGTTTGACCCTGTGATGTGAAGCTGATCTAGTTTATCTAGATGTTTGACCCTGTGATGTGAAGCTGATCTAGTTTATCTAGATGTTTGACCCTGTGATGTGAAGCTGATCTAGTTTATCTGGATGTTTGACCCTGTGATGTGAAGCTGATCTAGTTTATCTGGATGTTTGACCCTGTGATGTGAAGCTGATCTAGTTTATCTGGATGTTTGACCCTGTGATGTGAAGCTGATCTAGTTTATCTAGATGTTTGACCCTGTGATGTGAAGCTGATCTAGTTTATCTGGATGTTTGACCCTGTGATGTGAAGCTGATCTAGTTTATCTGGATGTTTGACCCTGTGATGTGAAGCTGATCTAGTTTATCTGGATGTTTGACCCTGTGATGTGAAGCTGATCTAGTTTATCTGGATGTTTGACCCTGTGATGTGAAGCTGATCTAGTTTATCTGGATGTTTGACCCTGTGATGTGAAGCTGATCTAGTTTATCTGGATGTTTGACCCTGTGATGTGAAGCTGATCTAGTTTATCTAGATGTTTGACCCTGTGATGTGAAGCTGATCTAGTTTATCTAGATGTCTGACCCTGTGATGTGAAGCTGATCTAGTTTATCTAGATGTCTGACCCTGTGATGTGAAGCTGATCTAGTTTATCTGGATGTTTGACCCTGTGATGTGAAGCTGATCTAGTTTATCTAGATGTCTGACCCTGTGATGTGAAGCTGATCTAGTTTATCTGGATGTTTGACCCTGTGATGTGAAGCTGATCTAGTTTATCTGGATGTTTGACCCTGTGATGTGAAGCTGATCTAGTTTATCTGGATGTTTGACCCTGTGATGTGAAGCTGATCTAGTTTATCTGGATGTTTGGCCCTGTGATGTGAAGCTGATCTAGTTTATCTGGATGTTTGACCCTGTGATGTGAAGCTGATCTAGTTTATCTAGATGTTTGACCCTGTGATGTGAAGCTGATCTAGTTTATCTAGATGTTTGACCCTGTGATGTGAAGCTGATCTAGTTTATCTGGATGTCTGACCCTGTGATGTGAAGCTGATCTAGTTTATCTAGATGTTTGACCCTGTGATGTGAAGCTGATCTAGTTTATCTGGATGTTTGACCCTGTGATGTGAAGCTGATCTAGTTTATCTGGATGTTTGACCCTGTGATGTGAAGCTGATCTAGTTTATCTAGATGTTTGACCCTGTGATGTGAAGCTGATCTAGTTTATCTGGATGTTTGACCCTGTGATGTGAAGCTGATCTAGTTTATCTGGATGTTGCTAGCTTGCTAACTTTCCTGTACATCACACATGCTACTAGATAGTGTGTGATACGTTTTTTGGGGCTTTAATCGTTACTGTGCTGAAGAGGATGTTCATTTTACTAGCACAGTGTGATAATTGTACGTTTTATTTCAGTATTTGTTAATATTTGTTATTTTCAGAAGTTGGAGACAATGTAAGTTAGTACTCTTTCTATTTAGCTGTTGTTGCAGCAGATGAAGCTATTCCTGAGTTGTTTGAGTCTGCAGTGAGTCCTGAATGTTAACCGTTTGACCCTGTGGTGTGAAGCTGATCTAGTTTATCTAGATGTTTGACCCTGTGATGTGAAGCTGATCTAGTTTATCTGGATGTTTGACCCTGTGATGTGAAGCTGATCTAGTTTATCTGGATGTTTGACCCTGTGATGTGAAGCTGATCTAGTTTATCTGGATGTTTGACCCTGTGATGTGAAGCTGATCTAGTTTATCTGGATGTTTGACCCTGTGATGTGAAGCTGATCTAGTTTATCTAGATGTTTGACCCTGTGATGTGAAGCTGATCTAGTTTATCTGGATGTTTGACCCTGTGATGTGAAGCTGATCTAGTTTATCTAGATGTTTGACCCTGTGATGTGAAGCTGATCTAGTTTATCTGGATGTTTGACCCTGTGATGTGAAGCTGATCTAGTTTATCTGGATGTTTGACCCTGTGATGTGAAGCTGATCTAGTTTATCTAGATGTTTGACCCTGTGATGTGAAGCTGATCTAGTTTATCTGGATGTTTGACCCTGTGATGTGAAGCTGATCTAGTTTATCTGGATGTTTGACCCTGTGATGTGAAGCTGATCTAGTTTATCTGGATGTTTGACCCTGTGATGTGAAGCTGATCTAGTTTATCTGGATGTTTGACCCTGTGATGTGAAGCTGATCTAGTTTATCTAGATGTTTGACCCTGTGATGTGAAGCTGATCTAGTTTATCTGGATGTTGCTAGCTTGCTAACTTTCCTGTACATCACACATGCTACTAGCTAGTGTGTGATACGTTTTTTGGGGCTTTAATCGTTACTGTGCTGAAGAGGATGTTCATTTTACTAGCACAGTGTGATAATTGTACGTTTTATTTCAGTATTTGTTAATATTTGTTATTTTTAATGTACTATATTTAATATTTGTTAATTCCTTTGGCTACAGCCATTGGCTAAACATTTGACATAATATAAACAATATGGTATTCAAACTTTTGACTGCTTTCTTTAATAACTAAATAACACAATACTTGTACTTTTACTTTCAGTACTTGAGTAGTACATTTTAAAATAAACTACTTGCAATTGTCTCTAGTACTTATACACCTCTGTCCCTTGGCGATAAGGTTATATAAATTTGTGTGTCATCCGCATAACTATAGTAACTTATTTTATTGTTTTCCATAATCTGAGCCAGTGGAAGCATGTAGATGTTGAACAGAAGAGGCCCCAGAACTGAGCCTTGGGGAACTCCACACGTCATGTTTGTATGCTCAGATGTATAATTACCCTATAGACACAAAGTAGTCCCTATTCTTTAAATAGGATTCAAACCACTTTAGTACTGAGCCAGAAAAGCCAACCCAGTTTTCCAATCGGTCAAGTAATATGTCATGGTCTACCGTATCAAATGCAGCACTGAGATCAAGTAATACTAAGACTGAAATTTTGCCACTATCTGTGTTTAAGTGGATGTCATTAAAGACTTTAACAAGAGCCGTCTCGGTGCTGTGGTGTGGTCGAAAACCTGACTGGAAGGAATCAAAACTGTTGTTTAGTGACAGGAAAAGGTTGAGTTGTTGAGAAACTGCTTTTTCAATGATTTTACTTAAAAATGGAAAGGTTTGATATCGGCCTATAGTTGCTCATTAGTGTCGTGTCTAGATTGTTCTTTTTTAGGAGTGGCTTGATGACTGCAGTTTTCAGGGCCTGTGGGAAGATACCTGAGAGCAGAGATGTGTTTACAATCTGTAGAAGATCAGAAGCCAAACAGTTCAAAACATTTTTCAAAAGGCCCGTTGGTAGAATATCAAGGCAACAGGAGGAGGTTTTCAGATGTTGTATAATGTCTTCCAGGTTTTTATGGTTATTCATATGGAATTGGGTCATATTGGAATTTGTTTTGCGTGGACACTGTGACAACACATACCCTGTACTTTATATAGAGGCACAGAGGGCCTGATTTACTAACACTGGCGCAGTTTGCGCTGCGTCTGTTTATGCGAGTTCGGTAATAGCGCACGCTATGCTTCCACATTTTGCGTATTTTATCAACCCTGACACCCATCAGGCAATCAGCGTCTTTCTCCGCCCACTAGACCGGAGATTGCGCTGTAATAAAGCGGTACTGGTGCTACGATACGGCTGGGTGCTGACTGAGATATTCCCACTGCTGATGCTATGACTGTTTAAATGATCCTGATGCCGATATATTTGTAATGTAGCGAGGAGTTTAACAACTGCTGGAATGGGATGTGAACGCTGAGTGGGAGACTCAATTTCATCTTTGATTTCTTCCAGTAACTCTAATATTGCACGGCTGCTTGATCTGTAACGCTAAATGATGTTGTGTTCACTGACAAAGTGTGATTCTCGTGTTAACGATATTTTCAGCCTCGCCTATGTCTTCGTCTTGCTCAGATTACTGTTTCCATTTCACCAGCGGCATAAAGGTCTACGAGGAAACTCGACTGCGGCTGGTTCAGACCTGCTTTAAAGAGGCGGAGAATTTCCCCCGCAGAATAGAGACGCTCCTACTGACAGTCTTTGTAAATACCAGAATATATAATTAGGAGCACTTTGTTCTTATCCTCCCACCTTTTTGGGTGGAACTCCCACTTTCCCCACGACCCTCCCACAAACGCATATTGAAAGCGCAACTTGTCTCTTCTCGCTCATGTGGCAGACAATCTGCGATTTTACCCAAGTGTCCCTGTTAGTAAATAGCCCGCATCGGTTACGTCCGTCTTTGCGACCAATTAGCGCCTGGAAACAGGCGCAAACGGCTTGATAAATCTAGCCCTGACTGTTTGTCTAATTTTCTGAATTTTGTGTTTGAAGAAAGTGGCAAAGTCATTGCAAGCCTTGGTAGACAACAGTTCAGATGCTACTGGTACTGGAGGGTTTGTTAATCTATCGACAGTAGCAAACAAAGCATGTGAATTATTATTGTTTCTGGCGATAATGTCAGAGAAAAAGGACCGTCTTGACTTTCTTAGTTCCAGATTATAAATGCGAAGTCTCTCTTTATAAGTGTTGTAGTGGACCTGGAGATTAGTTTTTCGCCAACTGAGTTCTGCTTTTCGACACTCTTTTTTTTTTTTCTGTTCTTACCAGTATGACATTTCTCCATGGAGATCTTTTCTTACCAGAGACAGCTTTGACCTTAGTGGGAGCAATAGCATCAATAACAGTTGTAATTTTACAGTTGAAATTATCTACAAGCTCAGTGACTGAGACCCCTGAGAGGGTGGGTGTAGAGGAGAAAAGCTGAATGAATGATTCACTGGTGTTTTCAGTGATGTATCATTTTCTGATTACCTTTGTTTGAACACTTTTGGGCACAGAGATAGTGCCGTTAAAGAAAACACAGGAATGATCAGAGAGAGCAACATCAGTCACCACAACCTTGGAAATATTTAGACCCTTGGAGATAATCAAGTCCAGAGTGTGCCCCTTATTGTGCGTGGGCTGAGTCAGTCCATACTTCTCAAAAACACAACACAGTTCTTTGGTCCCTCGGTCCTGGGGGTTGTCAACATGAATGTTGAAATCACCAGCAATAATTACACAATCAAAGTTTAATTTCAGATTATAGACAGCAGTTCAGTAAAGTCGTCAAAGAAGTTTGCACAGTATTTAGGTGGCCTGTAGATATTTAGAAGTAGAGCTTGAGGGGAGGATCTTAGCTGAAGAGCCACATATTCAAAAGAAGCAAAATTTCCATAAGATAATAGAGTACATCGGAATGAGTCATTAAACAAAATGGCGACTCCACCTCCTTTCTTATTCACTTTATTCTCACTCATAAAACTGAAGTTAGGGGGGGCTGACTCAATGAGAACAGCAGCACTGTTATTATGGTCCAAACAGGTTTCTGCTAAAAACATAAAATCAAGATTGTGTTTAATAATACAATCATTGATTACAAATGATTTACCCGCCAAAGACCTGACATTTAGTAAGGCTAGTGCTATTGTGTTAAAATAATTTTTTGAGACAGGTTGTTGCTGACGCGGAATGGATGCTAAATTTGCTAAGTTGGCAGTTAAGTGCTTCTTTTTCTTACTTAGCGGATTCACCAGTTCTTTTTCTATTACCATAACATAGATTGAAGAAGAGTTTAATACACAGGGCCCAGGCTGGTCCTGGAAAGAGTCATGAGTGCCACTAGGCATGCAGCCTGGAACCGGCACATATCAGTTAAAGCTTGTTTCATGTTGTACACAAGCATACTTATCAGTCTAGGGAGAAGAAGTTCGCTGCTGTCCTTGAGGGAGCAGAGGTGCCTGGTGTTTTACTTTCAGTGGTTGAGCCAAAACAGGGTCAGTTTGATGCTGGGGGGAATGATGGGAGGAGGCATTGGGGCAAACTTGACTCAAGCATCTACCAGCTGCTCCATCCGGTCAGTGAATCCCAACATGTGGCAGGGGGAAACAGGGGAAAGGGTGAATGGGAGAGCGATTGGTCCTCAAAGGCATCTTGGTTGGTGAGAGGGTTTGAGGATTGTTGGACAGGTGAGAAGGGGGGTTGAGATTTCTCGTCTTCGCTCTGTGGTCTCCCATGGTCAAATCTTTGCTCAGGTGGGGGCTGTGGTGGATATCTGCCACACTTTGTTGTGTCTTCCTCTTGTTTTGTTTCATCTTATCTCGTGTCCTTGGCTGAGGGAGCAGGCTAGAGGTGAACAGCTTTACTCCTGGCTTGTTAAGGAAAAGTCCATCTGCTTTAAAAAGATGTCTGCGGTCCCAGAAAATGTTAAAATTGTCAATGAACTGCAGAGAATGTTTTTTGGTACATGCAGTTGAAAGCCATGTGTTCAGTGCCAGCAGTCTGCCAAATCTCTCAGCTCCTCCTCTGAATGGCGGTATAGGGCCACTGACAAACACCTTTGCGTTTAGGGAGCTGACTGTGTTCAGCAGATTCATAAAATCATGATTCAGCACTTCAGACTCTTGCTTTACAACGTTTTCATGTGACCCTATGTGCAGTAACACACACACAAAGAAACACACACTCAGAGAGAGACACACACACCAGCTCCCTGTCTACACGCATGAATATAAATAGAGAGAAGAATGGTAATGTATTTATGTAATAAGTGTCGTGTGTGTATTGGGGGGGGTCATGGTGCACACGTTCTACTGTCTGATACTCCAAGTACCCCCCTCCTCTTTCCTACTATCTGACAGTATTTGCCTTCTATTATTATGTTGCTAACATAGACTCTTCCTGTGTGCTTGTTTAGTGATTGCACTGCCTTGAATCTGGAACTTAGTATACTACACTCTTAAAGTGCTTTTAAATTTTGTATGACTTTTGTATTTATTAATCCTTTATTGATTTGGCAGGGTATACTCTTAAAGTCTGCTTAGGACTTAATCTCTTTTTATAAGAATCAAGTATTATATAGTAGTATAGTATAGTAGTATTTATTTTAATCTTCTATATATTTTAGTATGTGTGATATATGCTCTGTGTATCTACTAAAAAGGTTACTGGGGTTTAGAAAGAAGGGGGGAGGGATGTGGGAGAGGCTAGAGGAGGACATGCTCAGCTCTCAGAGAGCAGACAGAGAGTAACAAAGAGAGAGAGAGAGACTCAGTGGAGAGCTGCTGGATCTCCGAGACCAGGACCAGGACCAGAACAAGAGCGGAATGGAGGAGGAGCAGCAGAAGCCGGAGCAGCAGAGCAACAAGGTCCCCAGAAGAGCAGCAGCAGGCTCGGCCTCTGATAGCAGCGGTGTTCAGGTCAGTGTTAGGACACAACAAGCACACTAAAGACACAAGATGGCCGACTCTCATGGAAACAACATGGGGGGGCTCTGTGGCCATTAGCACACATGCTTCTCTCTGGGTGAAAAGGGGCCAGAGGCGTCCAAAGAGGTTTTTAAAAGTCTCGCTGTGTTCAGCTCTCAGTCCGTTTGGAGCTTCTAACTGAATCTCTGGGCTTAGTTTAGTTTCTAGTTGATATCTGCTCTGGTTTACATTTGGGCTCCGTTTAGAGGACTCTTGTTAAGTTACTGCTGATGAAGAGCTACATTTCCTCCAGGTTTCCTCTTCAAAATAAAAGCCTTCATGCAACAAAGTAACCAGGGGCTTTTATTGTGAAGAATGTATAGGAAATGAAAGCGTTTTACTGCTTGGTGAACACAGCGCTATGAAGATAGTTATGACAATGCTTAACTAATAAATACCAAAGTAGACGACATAAGAGCAGGAATGTGTGAAGAAATAAGAAAAGTTAACATGCTAAGGATACACCCAGGCCCTGATTAAAAGACAATCGTAATGTCTTCTGAAATGTGTTTAGGTTTAGAGGGAGAGAGAGGTGAAGGGAGTCAAACAGTCTCTCTGAGTAGAAAGGAATGTGGCCATAAAAAGAGGGGGTTGCCACATCGGTTGGTTAGATATCTCTTAACTAGGTGAGGGGTCACAGGGGAACTATATGTTTATAGCTGAAGGAAAGGGTCCTGGCCCCAGCCCACCAATAGGGAGGAGGTGACACCCCGGAGTAGAATAGAATATCAACTGTCTGTATTAGGAAGTCTTTGGGGAAAGAAGCTGTCTTTGTCCAGCCAGCCGCCGAATGGATTTTCTTGTGCGTATAGTAGTGTACTTACGGTATGGGCACTACGGGGGCTGAAGCCGGCCAAAACGCATGTCGTAAACGTTGTACTGTATTACTACTTTATTATCCCCATGCTAAATATCATGAGTTTTTACTATACAGTTTAAAAAGAAATTAATTCCTAAATCCCCCATATGGTAATGGCCTAACCCAATACTTTTCCCACCTCATATTAATACACTTATAAAAAAATTCCTTCATAGGTTGAATTATATTTTCAGTTCATTCTTGTTCAGAATCCATAGGCGTCGATTTCGTCATGAGTCATTTTGTACCCACCACTTTTTTTTTTAAACCGCAAGCTCAATTTAGTTAAAAAAAGTAAAGTTCATAAATATAGGCCTATATTTCGTGAGCAACAGATACCAACCAATCCACAAAAGCTCTATCCCCACAGGACAGGTACAGATACAGCCGCTCTGCTGCAGACCTTTATAGGACATATGAGAACCGTGGGGAGTCAACCCACAGCCGCTCCGCTGCCCTGCTAATAATAGGCTCGTTCGAGATGAGCTGCGCCTCGCCTGTAAAGTAGACGAGAGTAGGCGGCAGCAGCGGGGGGCGGTGACAAAAGTCCGCTCTCAAGTCAGACAGTTTTCCAGCTGACTCCAGCAGCCTTCAGGCTCAACCGGAAGTGACACAAACACTGTGGTCCGTTCGGGTCCGATTCCGATTTAATAAAATGTTATCAGACCCATATATCTGCTCCTACACAGTCTCCAGTTGATTTTATTATGACAGAGTAGCTGTCGAAATTCTCTACATGCGATCTGTTGCGGATTTTAATCACCAACAGACTGTAGGGGATCTGTAATCTCAACAGATTTAGTCTCTCTGACTTCTAAACGTAACTATCAGCCACACAACAGGTGTTCTGTACAGAATAAGCCTTTAAATGAGACAAATAGCAGTTAAATTCCCTCCGATTCAAAATAAATAAAAAGTTTATATAAAACGTCATCATGTTGAGTCGATTCTGAACCAATCAGCTGTTCGATCAGCTGAGAGGCCGGCGTTTCCCAGCATGCCCTGGGTCCACCTGCGTCCGCCTGGCTCTTGCAGTTGGTGAAAAGCAACTGCGCTACCTGCGTCTCAGAACTGCGGCCGCCTTGGTCTCGTGAGATTATCGTTGCCCACGTGTGCATGACGTCAGAGCAAGTCGGGATCAAGTCGGACACAAATCTAACCGGCATGCATTGGGCGCCGATCGCCGGTGATCGATTCTGCGCAGATCTGGCTCATCTCGAACGAGCCTAATGTCAATTGCACCTGACCGCAGTACGCAGATCGGGGTTGGGCCAAATGTGGGCGGAGCTAAACGTTTGACTCCGTGGGCGCGCCATCTGGTGGCGGACATCAGGCAGCACATTCTCAAACGTCAATGCAACACCTTTATAATATAATATATATTATAGATATATAGATTATAATAAATAATGATATTTGAATTATAGATATATAGATTATAATAAACAATGATATTTGAATTGTAAAAAGGAAAAAAGAACGGGGTTTGGTTTAGGAAAAGAAGAACGGGGAAAGCAAACATGATTCCCGGGAAATGAGCCCTGGTCTCTGGGGAAAGCCAGACAACAACTGACGGTTGTTAAGGCAGAGGCGGAGTGTCAATCGGGCTGGCTGGCTGCCCGCGAACGGACGCTGGCTGCCCGCGAACGGACGCTGGCTGCCTGCCCGCGGACGGACGCTGGCTGCCCGCGAACGGACGCTGGCTGCCCGCGAACGGACGCTGGCTGCCTGCCCGCGGACGGGACGCTGGCTGCCCGCGAACGGACGCTGGCTGCCTGCCCGCGGACGGACGCTGGCTGCCCGCGAACGGGGCGGCTGGCTGCCCGCGACGGACGCTGGCAGCCCGCGAACGGGACGCTGGCTGCCTGCCCGGGACGGACGCTGGCTGCCCGCGAACGGGACGCTGGCTGCCCGCGAACGGACGCTGGCTGCCTGCCCGCGGACGGACGCTGGCTGCCCGCGAACGGACGCTGGCTGCCCGCGAACGGACGCTGGCTGCCTGCCCGCGGACGGACGCTGGCTGCCCGCGGACGGGCGCTGGCTGCCTCCCGCGGACGGACGCTGGCTGCCGGCTGGCTGCCCGCGGGACGGACGCTGGCTGCCTTCCCGCGGAGGGACGCTGGCTGCCGGCTGTCTGCCCGCGGACGGACGCTGGCTGCCCGCGGACGGACGCTGGCTGCCCGCGAACGGGCGCTGGCTGCCCGCGAACGGACGCTGGCTGCCTGCCCGCGGACGGGACGCTGGCTGCCCGCGAGACGGAGCGCTGGCTGCCCGCGAGCGGACGCTGGCTGCCTGCCCGCGGACGGGACGCTGGCTGCCCGCGGGACGGACGCTGGCTGCCGCTGGCTGCCCGCGGACGGACGCTGGGTGCCTTCCCGCGGAGGGCGCTGGCTGCGGCTGTCTGCCTGCGGACGGACGCTGGCTGCCCGCGAACGGACGCTGGCTGCCTGCCCGCGGACGGACGCTGGCTGCCCGCGGACGGACGCTGGCTGCTTCCGCACGGACGGACGCTGGCTGCCCGCGAGACGGACGCTGGCTGCCGGCTGGCTGCCCGCGGGACGGAGCGCTGGCTGCCTCGCGGGACGGGACGCTGGCTGCCGGCTGGCTGCCCGCGGACGGACGCTGGCTGCCTTCCCGCGGAGGGGACGCTGGCTGCCGGCTGTCTGCCTGCGGACGGACGCTGGCTGCCCGCGAACGGGACGCTGGCTGCCTGCCCGCGGGACGGACGCTGGCTGCCCGCGGGACGGACGCTGGCTGCTTCCCCACGGACGGGACGCTGGCTGCCCGCGGACGGGACGCTGGCTGCCGGCTGGCTGCCCGCGGACGGACGCTGGCTGCCTCCCCGCGGACGGACGCTGGCTGCCGGCTGTCTGCCCGCGGACGGACGCTGGCTGCCCGCGAACGGACGCTGGCTGCCTGCCCGCGGACGGACACTGGCTGCCCGCGAACGGACGCTGGCTGCCGGCCGGTGGTCTACATAATTTCCCGGTAGATGTTTTGGTTCCACTCCGCTGCTGGGTTAAGGAAAGGATAACGGGGAAAGCAAACGTAATTAGCGGGAAACAGCCCATGTCTCTGGGGGACGCCAACAACAGACGGTTGGGTTAAGAAAAACAACAACGGGAAAAGCAAACTTCCCACGCGGGAAAAGATCTCCGGTCAGCTTGAAAGTCCTGCGTTTTAGAGAAATGGCTCTGCCAATTGCTATTTGGCAAGTGGGCGGAGTAAAACGTTTAGCTCCACCCACATTGAGCCACTCCTCGATCTGCGTACTGCAGTCAGGGCTTACTCGATAATGTGAAGCAGAAACGCTTAATTTCAGATAACGTCCATAACAATAGGACTTTCGGTTAGATTTTTTGACAGTTTTCAGTGGTTATAATGAGCAATATGAGAGAGAAATTCGGTGATCATTGATTGTTGTTTAGGTAGCCTACATTAAACCACGTTAAGCTTTTTCCTTATAGGGGACATGAGGAAATGTCCTCATGTCCTCAAAACTCAATATACTTACCCCATAGAACAGGGCTGCCCAATTTGGGGCCCGCGGGCCAACTTTGGCCCGCATATAATTTTTTTTGGCCCGCGCTCTGGTCAGAATTTCATTCTGTCTCAACGTTATATTAACTCAAAGACTGGCTGCAGTTCACTATCTGGCCACACTTTAACATTGGTTTAGATTAGGCAATAGAGGGGCGCTATTTAGCTTCTGTCAGCGCAGATCTTTATGATGACATGAGTGAAGAATAGGGCTGAGGTGAAGCTACAGCTAGTAACTGTTCTCTTAATATATACATGCTAGTAACTCACTGTCAGGGCATTTTCACACCAACAGCCTTTTAGTTTGGTTGAATCGAACTAGAGTTCGTTTGTCCCACTGGTGTGGTTTGTTTGGGCAGGTGAGAATGCGGCAATCTAACTCTGGTCGCACCAAAAGCGGACCAAACAAGCGCACCGAGACCTGCTTGAAGAGGGGGTCTCGGTACGCTTCCAATCAAACTCTGGAGCGTTTAGTTTGTGGTGAGAACGTGATCCGTACTCGAACCGCACCAACTATACATTCTCCGCAAGTCTGAGCTGATGTCTCCTGTAGTCAGGTGTGTTCAGCAATCTGTGATGCAGCAGAGCAGCAAACTGTAGCAGCTTGCAGCGTTTCTATCAGAGAAATAGACTGCAGTCAAGCTCGGCATCCGTCACTCGTATCGGTGAAGTTGGAAACAGACGTCGGCAGAGCAGAGCGAAGTCTCGGTGACCAGAGCAGATGTAACGTCTCTCGCGAAACAATGTCTGATCATTTAAATGAAATGTGCTGGTTTGATCATGGAGATGCAAGATATATGCATTAGTCCATAACACAGTACCTTCTTTCTGTTTACTTTCTTGCTCCCGCCCCCAGACACATCTGACTAATAAGAGGAGTGGACGTTCTTGCGTTATTGGTAATGGTGCATTTTGGTACGTTTGGATTTTTCCAGGTGTCCAGATGACATTCTCACTCTGTCAGTAAGTTGGCTGGAACCTGATATTGAGGGACCTTTGAAAAGCAAAGACAGGCTTCATGTCTCCCACTGAAATTCCAACTGATAAACAGTTGTAATGTATGTTGAGGGGCATGTTCTGCCCTGAATTGTTGTAATGATTAATCAAATCTATTTGTATTAATAAATAGTGTTTATTTATAACTTATGAATATGTATTTTGTTATTCCTTAATATGTGTTCAACTTTATGATTTACGATATGCAAATATGCAAAACATTTCAATTTAAAGGCCCACAACTTGAACGTTTAGTTTTGGCCCGTTGCCCTCCAGCCCGATTAATTTTTGGCCCTTGAAGGGGAAGAATTTGGGCACCCCTGCCATAGAATAGCTGGTCTAGAGTATAAATACCTCTGTCACTCTACTGCTTACAAGCAAAGGGTTTGTTACCAGACATTAAGTGCATGTTGTGCCAAATTGGGGTGTTCAAATGCCACTTATTGGTGTAGTGTAGTTGCTTCTCCACCTGTTTTAAAGTTGGCCAATGTGTTGGTGATAATAGGGCCATAGGGTAGCACTTTTTTGGCTGTTCTCTCATTCTGTTTTTCCATTCTAGACAACATGTGGTCCTGGTCACTGTTAGTGTTAGTGGAAAAAGGTGTATGGACATCTCTGTGATGAGCCACTGGAGGCGCTGTAGTACCAGTATTTAGAACTAGGCTCTGTCTCATCAGCTCTGGGGGCCTCTGCTGGAGATAACTGGTATCGTCTGTCCCTTTTCTGTTTTGGTATTCCAAAGTGTAAAACAGCAATTCCAGTTGCTGGTTTTCCTCGTTCATCTTTTCCAAGTTGATGTGGAACAATAGTCTCTGCATCAATGTTAACAGCAGACACAAACCTGATCAGCAGCAATCAACCCGCTGCAACAACAGCAACACTAAACTTCTTAGGTGGCAGTAACCTGTTCATACTGTGTTTCACACAAGCCATAACACAGTACAAAACACAGGATAGATACCATATCAATATGCCGATATCTTCAAACTCATTTTGGCCGATACCGATGTACAGTACAGGCCAAAAGTTTGGACACACCTTCTCATTCAATGCGTTTCCTTTTTATTTTCATGACTATTTACATTGTAGATTCTCACTGAAGGCATCAAAACTATGAATGAACACATATGGAATTATGTACTTAACAAAAAAGTGTGAAATAACTGAAAACTGACAAAGCACACCTGTGAAGGTAAAACCATTTCAGGTGACTACCTCATGAAGCTCATTGAGAGAACACCAAGGGTTTGCAGAGTTATCAAAAAAGCAAAGGGTGGCTACTTTGAAGAATCTAAAATATAAGACATGTTTTCAGTTATTTCACACTTTTTTGTTAAGTACATGTTTCCATATGTGTTCATTCATAGTTTTGATGCCTTCAGTGAGAATCTACAATGTAAATAGTCATGAAAATAAAGAAACACATTGAATGAGGTGTGTCCAAACTTTTGGCCTGTACTGTATATACTCATTTTCCCCCTGAGATATATATATATATATAGCGACAACACTCTGGAGTTGAGGTAAGGCCACGTCAGAAAAGTAGCTCCGGTTAGGCATAGCATACCGCAGCTTTAGGTACATCATTAGCCTGCTGAAGCGAACGTCCCAGCTTTATCCCCTGACTCAAAAAAGTGCTGTCTATATTTGAGCAGACAAAGCTTTGATTTATTTGTAGATAGGAGGTCAAAGTCTGTTTGCAGACGTTCTCTGTAGAGGATAGGGTCTGGGCTGGACGCATGTTTGTCATCAATGTCCTTAATTTTCCATAGTGAGTCCGGCGTTTGGGACATTTGAACTCTTGTCAAATTAGAACAAAAGGAGATAAGCTGTCCTCTGATATAGGCGTTAGAAGCCTCCCATAGTACGCCTCTGTTTGGCAGGTCATTCAGCTCAAAGACTAGAGTGATTTGGGAGTGTAGGAATTGCTTATAGTGATCCTTCGCTAGTAGAGTCTTGAGTGAAAAACGTGGCCAACCCAGACCCCTTTTAGCCGTGTAAACTGTGTTTTCAAAGGTGGGTCTCTTGGATAAAAATTATGTCACCTCTGAGCTGTTGCAAGTGGGCCATAATCTTGTCGCTTTTACTGGGGCCATCTACTCCCCTGACATTCCGTGAAATAAATCTAATTGCATTGTTCGTGCTGATCATACCTTCCTGTCATCACAAGAGTAGACGAAGCGACGTCTGGTAATGGGAGGTGAGAGGGAGGGCGTTGTGAAGGAGTTGGAGAGAGAGAGAGAGAGCATGAACAACAGAAAACAGACACAACCACATATATACACACAGGACAGGCAGGATTAGGCATCATGTGAGCACTGAGCAGACCTGCGTCCTCTGACCTGATATCCCCAGTAACTAATTGAACCTTGAGTGTCCATTGCACAGCGATGTGCCATCCACACATCCAAATGGGTTCCAAGTGTTCCCAAACTCCCAGAACAGATCAGTCCAATACCAGAACATAACGGTACAAACAAGCCATCAGATTGGCAGCATAATGTGCATAAGGAACATTATTCAGGGTCTCAAGAGCATCAAGGAAAGAAGAAATAATAAAAAAAAGAAAATAGAGGTACTGTTATATGGGCAGTTATAACAATAAAAGTAAAGACAATGTGAAAAAGCAGAAGGACAAGATCGCAGTACTGACAAGGCATAACATGAGTCAGCAGGGCGTAATAAAAGAAAAGTTAGCGTGAGAGAGTTTATTGAAATATACCCCTGAGAGTGCAGATTCACAAAACGTTCGTTCTTACGGTGCTGCTTGAACTTTAAATAGGAGACGCATAGCTAAACTCTTATCAAACAAAACCATTGCAGAAATATGTTGCTACACCGCAGCCTTGACTATGTGAGGCCCATGGCAGCCCTGTCCAAACCGGGCAGAGAGTCAGTTTAGCTCTGAATACCAGCCACGTCAGCTAAGGCAAGTAAAGTCGTCAAAGTATAGAATGTGAATACACAAACAGACATAAGAGAAACTTGAGGTAACATTAGCAGCCTGCAGCTAAAAATCTAGGAGTGGTCTTACCAGATCAGTACAAGCAGGGTGCTAGCATGTCCTCGCAGTCCGGATGCTAACAGTGGCCTGTTGCCGAGAGCCATCAAGCTACATTAGCCTGTCGTATGAACTAGGGGTTATCAGAAACCAGCTATCTTGGCAGCTTTACCGTAGCCGCTAGGTTGTCAGGCAAGATCAGTCCTCCGTGGCTCACACGTTGCATCGGCGCAGTCCTGAGCAGCCTCAGGTTGTAGAGCTCTTTCTTCATGTTGGGGTATGCACAGCTTTGCTCGACTATTTTGGGAAAGTAGCCTAATCCTAAAAGATGTGAATCTGGTAGCCTTTATATTTCAGCTTGCCCCGCTGCCTTCAAGCCTCACACAACCAACTCCCAGATCTGAAATCTGTGGGAACGCATCACAACAGCCAGAGGCTAGCTCGTTCAAGCTTCGGGGCTGAATCCAGTGTCTGTTCGCCAAAGACCTCGACTAGAAGTTGAGGGGAAAAAAACCTGTCAGCTGAGCACCTTCAATGTACTCGGGGAGGCCAACTATCCTTATGTTGTTTCGTCAGTTTCTGTTTTCCAGATCGATAAATTTGGCTTGTAGCCTGGCGTTCACCTCAGACACCGTAGCTAGCTTAGCTTCCACGGTTTTCATGTCCTGGTTTGTGGTGTTGGCGAATGTCTCCAATGACGAAAGACACTGTTGGTGATCCAATATAGTAGTCTGGATGTTGTCTAACCTCGCCTCGAGTTTGGAGAACGCCATGCTGAATTAATCCTGGAAAAAGGTCTTGAATTCAGTCGAGCAAAATTTTGTATTTGGCTAGCATAGCCGAAGGCGTGGCTATCGCGGCACCCAACTTCGAACTTACATTCCAACACAAACTGACCAGGCAGCTTTGAAGGGTTTATTTCCTCAAAACACTTTTTTAGATGTTTGTCAAATAATACATTGACCAAATATAATTACAACTGATGACTTTTTAAATATGATTTTTCAGAATAACAACAAGTTGTTGTAAAGGTGCATACGCTTACATATGTTAGCATGTTAGCATATGTAAGCATGTGTTAGCATGGATTGGCATGTTAGCATATGTAAACATCTTAGCATATGTAAGTATGTTTGCATGTGTATCACTCCACCATTGCATCTAACTCTCTGTCTGTTTCTATAGAAACGGAGAGGAAGAGGGGGACTCGGACATCACAGCTGTCAGGACTGTGGCAAGTCCTTCACAACATCTGGAAATTTAAAGATTCATCAGAGAGTTCACACTGGAGAGAGACCATACAGCTGTGAACAATGTGGGGCAGCTTTCAGACAGTTAGGTACGCTCAAAAATCATCAATTCATTCACACTGCAGAGAAGCCGTACAGCTGTGAACAATGTGGGAAAACTTTTTCTCGGAGTGGTCACCTCAAAGACCACCAACTCATTCACACTGGAGATAAACCATACAGCTGTGAGCAATGCGGGGCAACATTCACCGCTCAAAGTTCCCTAAAATCCCACCAACGTGTTCACACTGGAGAGAAGCCATTCTGGTGTGAACAATGTGGGAAAACTTTTTCTCAGAGTGGTAACCTTAAAGATCACCAACGCATTCACACTGGAGAGAAGCCCTTCTGGTGTGAACAATGTGGGGCAGCTTTCTCAGAGTTAGGCAGCTTAAATTCCCACCGACGTGTTCACACTGGAGAGAAGCCGTTCTGGTGTGAACAATGTGGGAAAACTTTTTCTCAGAGTAGTAGCCTTAAAAAACACCAACGCATTCACACTGGAGAGAAGCCGTTCTGGTGTGAACAATGTGGGAAAACTTTTTCTGAGAGCGGTAACCTTAAAAAACATCAACGCATTCACACTCAAAAGAAGCCGTTCTGGTGTGAACAATGTGGGAAAACTTTTTCTCAGGGTAGTAACCTTAAAAGACACCAACTCATTCACACTGGCTCCTCTTGAACATGTTCTAAAGCCAAGCTGTTGTTAGAGAGGAGAGAGGGAACAAACAGCGTGAGTCAAGTGTTAACTACCCAGATAACAAAAGAGAACACTAAAGTCAAATTTATTTCATCCATAAAAATGGAAATTACAGTGCTCATACCCCTTACCCCATACCCCTTAATGCCCATAAAAAATAGAGCATAAATACAATTAAAATAAATACAATATACCATACAATACATAAATACAGTGTAAAAAATTACAAAAATGTATGTTTAAAGTGCTTGTTGTGCTGTCTGATAGTCTGAGGTATAAAAGAGAGAGCATACCGCTTAGTTTGTGTCACAGGAGGCCTTAAGGTGATTATATACTAGACGTAGCCCAGCTGGCGCGTACAAATGTGACGACAGCCTCCTCTTGAACATGTTCTAAAGCCAAGCTGTTGTTAGAGAGGAGAGAGGGAACAAATAGCGTGAGTCAAGACGCTGTTTACTACCCAGATAACAAAAGAGAGCAGTCCCGAGCCCAAAGTAGCCGAGGTCCAGGACCACTGGCAGGCACTAACCTGCTTGATAAATATGATAAATATGGAAGAAGAACAAAGTGTGGACTTTGTCAGAGCACATAATATTGGGTAAAAATTGTCCAAACAAAAAAGAGCATGTAAAGATGACTGAAGTGAAAATCAGTGCAGTGAAAACCACGATGAGTGTAACATAACAGTTGTTTTCCAAGGAATCAGATGATGAGATATTCATGGTTGAAGCTTGTTGAAGAAAATGATTTACCAGTTTTGGTCTAATTTTGTCCTAATGTCCTCCTTCTGGTCACTGATGAAGTTGATCATATTTTACCTGATTTTTTAAAAAACATTTATATCTTGTGTTGTGTAACTGAATGTTAACAATATACATCAAGAGATGAATTTTTTTTGAATATATAACTTATCATTTATATTTTACTTTATTACTTCATGTATTCATGTGTTGAACAATATTGTGAGTTGTGTTATATTTTTTATTTTTTACTCTTATTTTGTTGAAGCTGGTCATGTTGGTTCATACGTGTGAGGTCACTTGAAGAGTAGTAATGTAGACTCACTGTAATCTGAACACTTGATATTACCCCGCAAACTATCAATAAATACTTTTTTGACAAACTATACTTTTTTATAAAAATAGAATTGACATACTATAGAGGTGTGAATCTCCCAATTCGATTACGATTATCAGGTCTTTGATATCTCAATGCATCACGATACCCCTTTACCCGTTTCTCTATCAGTTTCCACTTAAAACACTCCAGCTACACAAAATTATTCCTCCTTACAGCAGTTTCAATGTAAAACTCACTCAAACCCTATTAAACCACTGTGTTAACACACACCTACCAACCCACACACACATCTACCCACCCACACACATCTACCCACCCACACACATCTACCCACCCACACACACCTACCCACCCACACACGCGGAGAGGAAAAAAATAAATAGTTGCGGGCTAATGTGGACATGCAGCAGCCAGCAGGACGTTATCTTCAGTGAAGCAAACACACAGAAATCCAACTTCCAGTTAGCTGTTAGTCCCAGAAACACAGCTCAAACACGAAAACCAAAACCAGTCACCAGCTACGGCAAAGTCCTCCTCAGCAGGGAAACACGCTGTCGTCCTCTCCGGTCCAAAATCGGCGTCCTCCGAACCAGCAACTCTCCGCCGTTAGCTTCAACTTTAGCTAGCTATAGTCCGTTAGCTCCAAATTTACTACACTTTGAACATAATGCCTTTCTCCGTTGGCATGTGTTAGCATATGTATGGCTCTACTATGACTCTGTCTAATTCTAGAAAAAAGGAGAGGAAGAGGGAAGACTTGGGCTCTTTCTCAATCTCAAGAATACAAAGAACAGACTTGTGTTCTTGGGGAGAACCTTCTTACTGGTTGTTCTTTGAAGAATA
This sequence comes from Perca schrenkii, assembly GCA_025617405.1. Lineage (NCBI taxonomy): Eukaryota > Metazoa > Chordata > Actinopteri > Perciformes > Percidae > Perca > Perca schrenkii. Next base: position 1,036,593 of record CM046796.1, read on the forward strand.
AACTTGCAAGTTCACAAGCACAGAAAACTCTGTTAACAGTTTGAGACGATGCCTTCTTGCTGGTATTGTGCAACCCCCCCAGCAAAGAGGCTACCTGCAGAGCTCCAAAATAACAGCTACAAGTATAAACAACAACAATATAACCACTTTATGTTTAAAGAAGCTCTGGACAAGAAAACCTCATAACGTTACAACTATTGCAATAATGTTGAAAAATTAAACGTAATGAGCTTTCATTTTTTTTGTTGGTATGGTTTAGTTCAAACGCCCCTTACTTATTCAAAAGAGTGGAACGTTATCCCGACTATTATTAGTGTATTAGTTTTAGTCAGTTTAAATAAAATAAAATAGGCATGCCTCTCTGAATGGGTAGGTCTATGCACTGGCATTCTCATAAGTGAATTGGTGAGCAATAAGAAATGCAAACTTGTGTTTTGGGACACACTTGTATTCCCTGTACAATGAATAGTCTCAGATGCACAGATGGTTTAGCTTATGTTTTGATTACAGTTTATTATCATTTAGGAACATGATTGTATGATAGAAACTGTTTTGTACCAGACAGAGAAGTAGAATAACAGGAAATGGCGTTTAGGTTGGTGTGTGTATTAGGGCGAGGAGAAAAGGTTATGTGAGCAAGAAGAGGTAGTTGCAGTTACACCACAAAGAGGCCTGATACCTGATGTGTGTGTGTATATATATATATATATATATATATATATAGAGAGAGAGATATATATGTGTGTGTGTGTGTGTGTGTGTGTGTTTGTGAGAACTGAAGAATCTGCCCGGAGACAGGAGGATGATGCCATCAAGGAAGAGGATAAAGGTTGAGAGATATGTCAGAAACGGGGCTCATAATATGACGGAGACTTTGCTGACCTGAGCTCCGTACACCTGTGTCTGAAGCTAGGGAAACTTAGTATCATTTTATGAACTCACATATGTGTTGTAAGACTTAACTGCTGGACTTAATAAACTTTGACCTGAATCTATCATCTCAGATTGATCTTTAAATTCTGGTATTAAAAAGTCGATGAGACAGACGCATGGGAATTAAGGTGATTAGAGTAATTGGAGTCAGATCTTTTCTGGCCTTTGGGCCTTCCATCTTCCCAGCCGGTCCAGACAGTGGTCCGTTGAAGAGCAGTAACATAGGCTTACTTCAACCTTTTCTTTTCCCCTCAAACTATGTACAGTCAAGTTACAACCACTTCCTGTTTCAATGGCAAAACGCACAAAATGGCTGCCCCATCATGGCCAGGCCCTATGATTAAGTCTCTAGGAGGAGTTTGTTAAAGTTTGACATGTGGAAATGGCCAAAATCTCACTAATTTTGAACTTTCAATTCAAAATGGCGGACTTCCTGTTTTTTAAATTTATTTATTTATTTATGTATTCGGGAATGAACAATCTAACATTTCTGTACAGACTGTAAATGAGCCAGCTTATAGCATAAATGCTAATTTCCACCTGTAGTCCCGAGGCAGGAAAACAACAACATACAAGATAATGCAAAACAAAAAAATATTACTATATTAAACAAGAAACACAGTCGCACGCATTCAGACAGATTACATTACATCAATAAAATTAGTCAAAATGATGACATAACTGGGAACTTTTAAGAAATTGTTTAAAGTGCTTTTTAAATGTGCAGTAAGTTGGACATTCTCTTATGTTTGTTGGGATGCTGTTCCAGAAATGACCTCCTCTGATAGACACAGCAGTTTGTCTAAAGGTAGTTTTTCTATGGGGGATCTCTAGATCTCCTCTAAATGAAGATCTGGTACAATGACCTCTGTCAGACCTTGGTTTAATGTATATAGAAAGTGAAGGTGGAGCAAGTCCATGAAAAACTTTATAAATTAAACAACAATTTTTAAAATGTTGGTTTAGGGTATGGCTCCAATAAGCTTTTTTGTACGTCTTGACATGTTACATATGTGTACCAAGTTTCATTAGTCTACCTTAAATGCACTGCAGGGGCTTCATTTTTTTTTTTTAATTTAGGGGGCGCTAGTGAGCAATTTTTTTGCACCTATTCCCGAAACCCTTAAAATATGTACATGTTCACCAGGCTTGATGAGACCGCTAATTTTGGTGAGTTTTTGAGTATGTTAAGCCCCTCAAAAAGGCAATTAATTAGCCGTATTAATAATTCCTTCAGTTGCAATAGTGCCTTCACCACTGTTGGTGCTCGGGCCCTAAATATAACGGAGCATCGTCCATCATAACATCAATGCTCCAAGGTCCAAACGCGCCTGGCTTTTAAAGGGAATGGGAGATGACCTCTGATTGGTTGATTGCATGTTATGTCCAAAACACACCTCTGATTAATGAAGACACTAAGAACAACCCTTTAGAACCATGAGCCCGGCACACTGACCCTTTTATCTGCCGTTAAACTAGCAAAAGTGGATTTGGACACGCTCTAAACACACCTCCGCCAGGCGCTTCACATCGTGCAAATAAATTACTAAAATAGGGCCCAGAGAGTAAAAAAGGCTGTCGGAGCAGAAAGACACTCCCTCATTTCTCAGAAGTGAAGTGATTCAAATCTAACTTGTTTCCTGTTGATGAAATCTGACTTCACTGAACATATAAAGGCTCATTTTGGAGAAAAAGTCACAAATCACAGAATAATTAGTAAATTAATTAGTGAATATTCAGATCTACAAACACTAAACACCAGTGTAGATGTTTATTATGAATCCCCCAAATATAAGTAGCAACAGAAGAGTTTCTCCATCAGAGGTGTGTAACGTTACCTGTCAGGCTGCTCACCTGTTAAAGTCCTGTGTGTGTGTGTGTGTGTGTGTGTGTGTGTGTGTGTGTGTGTGTGTGTGTGTGTGTGTGTGTGTGTGTGTGTGAGAGCGTGCCACGTCATGGGGACGTGTGGGGACAAACAATTATCAAACTATATATCTCTGTTTTAGTAATAATTTTACATGCACGCTGTAAACAGACTTTTGTCCCCACAACGATGATTTTCAGAATACACACACACACACAAACACACACACACAGACAGAGACACACACTGATTGAAAAACATGTTTTTATGGGCCAATGCTAAAATTCACACAGGCTCCTTCAGAATAACTTCAGCATTTATTTAAGAGAGTTTCTGGGGACTTAATTGTTTTTTCGCCACACGTCCCCATGACGTAACGCTTACCAGAACACACATTATTTCTAGCTACACGGCTCGCAAGCTATAGACCAAACAAGTGTGTGTCTGTTTTGTTTCACTACTATTGGCCAGGCGTCCAAGGTAACGTAACCCCATTTGTTCAGGTCCTATCCCCTGACCAATCGGCTATCCTAACCACCCCCGTATCCGAAAGAACATTAATCCTTCTTTAACTGTCTATGCGTTAATCGCGTTAAACTGACAGCCCTAATATAAACACCATGTTTCAAAGGCCACTGGTTCGTGCTGACTGACTTATACATACATGGAAGTGGTGTCACAATCACCCAGAGCCCAAAGGGACACCTTCATAATTTAATACACGTAACGAAGCTAAACGTACAGAGTATTTCCCTCTGAGTGGAAAGTGGCATGAAAAGAACATTAGCATACATGAATTGAGTACTTATACAACACATTGTGATCTCTTACAGGCCGTCTGTTTTTTTACCAGGAAGCTTTCTGTTCTGGTGTCTTGATGCGTGAGAACTGCAAAGCTGCTGAGAAGAGTGATTGAAACAGAGGAAGAGGTGTGTGTAGGGGGAACAAAAAACCAACAACCAGCACCAATGTCCCAGTCCCAGTAACTCAGTTTAGACTCCACATAAGGTCCCCTATTTGGAACCAGGTTTTACTCAGTGTGAAGTGAGTCAAACAGGAACTAATCTTTTAAATATCTGACCAGTGCAACAGTCCGGCCCTGAGCAGGTTGTATAACCACAACCCCAAACACAGTGTGAGCTGTTAACTAGATGTTGGTCAGTGAGCAGCAGCTGCACCATAAACTCCCCCTCTCTCACTCATAAACGCTTCTCATCTTTTCCCTGTAACTCAATGATAAAACCATTTTCACTTCTAAATATTGAGGCAAAGTATTTCAACCCTAAACTCAGATCAGATCGGGAGGTTCAGATGCTGACTGTGCGGTTGCTTTAACCCTTGTGTTGTCCATGGGTCCAATTTGACCCCTTTTCAAAGTTGTTTTATATCAGAAATATGGGTTTCTTTCAATTAAATTGCTCTAAAATAATTTGGATGCATGCATGTACGTTGTATGGAACCCATACAACATATGCATCCATGTTCTCTGGAGGTAACATTAATGATTACATCCATTGACTTTTGGTTGATTTAATTACATGGCATTTGAAAAAAAAAAGTTTAAATGGTTTTAAAACAGCATCCTGACCAAACTTTGACATAAACCAGTCTGTGATTCACTCAACATCCTCTGATCTTCACTATTCTATTAGTCATTCATATCTGCTTTTTTCAAACACAAAAAATGAGGTATAATGTCATTTAAATTAGGTGTATGGCTGTTGCAAATTTGGTAGTTAAGAAAGGGAGAGAGAGGGGAGGGCTGCTCCTCGGTCCCAGAACAGAAGAGAGAGGAGAGAGTTTTGGAGAGAAATACCTTGCATGCTCGCCGGACAAGACTGGCGTCTTTTAACAGAAAGCTGCTGTCTTCTCTACAGGAAGTCTCCAGCCCAGGTTTTCCTGAAAAATGGTGTTGATAGATTGACTGTGCTGTGGACAACAGGAGAGCTTAAAGTTGAAACTTACACTTAATCTGGCTGACACACCAACACCTATACGCCCGTACCCGGTACGTAGTGAAGTGATATCAAAGAACCAGTCCGAACGTACCAGAGAAATGGTACAGCCCAACGGGGGAGTGACTCACTTACCATTTCTTTTCTTTTCATTTGAGGGTTTGCATATTGTATTTCATTAGATTATTTCCTGAATTGTTGGTGATGGTAATACTGCATTTAAATACATACAGTTTTGGATAGGCTAACATTATATTTTATTAAATTTTTTCAGAACCCCCCCCCCAAACTATTATATTCATACCTTTTGGGAGGGTCCAAGTCTCATTTAGGAGGATTGGTGTGTGGGATGTGGGGATCACCAATGGTTTCCTGAATGGATTAGATTCTGCTCCAAACAGCTAAATGACATGTAATCTCTGTAACCTCTTCATCATTCAGCAACCACCTCGCTGCTTATCTGACACCTTTAGTTCCTTTACACATTCACATAATTAAAACTAAATACTATCAGATCATACACAACAATGTATTATTACAGACTACTAGCTGCAACATTAAAGCCATCAGTCATTAGAAACCAGTCATATCATACTGATTATTCTGCAGAATCACCATCAATCAACTTTTGGTACTTTAAGTATTTTTATGCTAATACTTTTGTACTTATTTCTACACTGTGGTATCAGTACTTTAACTTGAGTACTTTGTGGTATATTTTATATTCTTAATTTTTATTATGATATGTTTTTATGTTGTTTTATTTCATTTGTTATTATACAGACAGACAGACACGCAGACAGACAGACAGGTCTGTGCAACATCAACTCTAACTATTGTTTAACTTCTTTTGTGAATTTATGGTAAATTAAAACTCATTTAGATGAACTGAAACCTCATTTAGGAGTACAATGTGTAGAAATGATGACTCATGCTGACTCTAGTTGAGAGGATGTAATAGTTGTAAGTTGATGAATGATATATTGTAATATGTCATATGTATATAAATGTTCTTTAGTTTTCTTTATTGGAAGCTGTGGATGTTTAAAGGTTGAACTCTGATGAAATCAACATTTGAAATCACTTTAAAGAGATTAGTCTCCATCGACTACCATTGTAGTCACTGTTCCATTATCTTTATTATGACTATTATCACCACTGTTCATCACACCCCCAACCGGCCCGTCAGACACCGCCTACCAAGAGTCTGGGTCTGCCGAGGTTTCTTCTTAAAGGGAGTTTCTCCTCGCCACTGTCGCATTAGCCACTGCTGATGCTTGCTCTTGAGGGAATTACTGGAATTGTTGGGGCTTTGTAAAGAGTGTGGTCTAGACCTACTCTATCTGTAAAGTGTCTCGAGATAACTCTTGTTATGATTTGATACTATAAATAAAATTGAATTGAATCTGGTGGAGAGACTCAGCAGCACAGAGGGGGAGGTGCATGATGGGAAATGGAGGATCCAACACACTCACAAGTTTCTCATGCTTCATTCTTCTTTCTTCTGTTGAAGTTTTTGATGTTTTTGTTCCTGTTTTGTGACGTTACTGTTGCTGTTTACAAGTTCTGGTTGTTTTTGAATGTTAAAGTTTTATTTTTTTAAACTTAACGTAGTCACCTTTCTTAATGTTTCTGTTGCTTCTTTAACCTTGGTGGTGTCTCTGTGTCTCTGTTGTTGACATGGAAGATAGATCAGTACATGTTGCTGATGACCTGATCAAACAGCTCAAGTTGATTTCCTTTCTCCAGCCGTCAGAAAGCAAATGGTCATCTCCCTGCCCAGCGTAGACTACCATGAAGAAGAACATGTCACCGTCATTCAAATAAAACAAGTTCTTCACATTTAAAGCTGTCCAAAATAAATATAGTGACAGTGGTGGAGGAAGTACTGAATCTCAGTACTTAAGTAAAAGTACAAATAACCAGAGATATATTCACTTTAGTAAAAGTAGAAGTACAACAATGAAAACCCTACTTAAGTAAAAGTAAAAAGTACCTGATTTTAAATGCACCTTAAGTATTAAAAGTAAAAGTACTTGCATAACGATTTATTCTCTTAATGTCTATATTCTAATAATTAAAAAAAACAGTATGGGCTGTGGCATTTTAATGAAGTTAGTTTTAGGTTAATGTAATTGTGCTTACCATCTGTGGCCCGGTTTACATTCTGACTTCCAATTCTGGTGATCTATCAGGGTGATCTGCATGAAGCTCGACTTTACATTATTTCCCACGGGACAGTGAATGCTGCACACATTTTTTTAGTGAGAACACACGGGCCTGGACAACAAGTACGTGGCTTCACAGCTGAGGAGGACCTGGGGCCTGTTTCAAAAAAGCAGAATATATAAATCCAGGATAACTGATAAAGCGAGGCTTGACCTAGTCTAGTCTGTGCAGCCTGGCTTGGTGCGGAGTGATTTTCTTTGCATCGAGCCTGTCTCACTCCGCCCATGTACAAGAATGAATATAGTTCCCGGTTTCTTTATGGTTAGAAAGATGACTCTACAAAATCACAACATGTAAATAGGAACATGTTGGTGGTATTTTGTCACTTTTGTCACAATTCGGAGCAGTAGGATTACTGGAACCAGTTACCTGCAGGATCTGTGCTGGCCTGCTGCCGCTGGAGCCGTCAGACAGAGTTACAACACACACGGAGATGAGAAGGACCCGTCTAACTCTGGGGGTTAGGGTGAACAAAATAAATTACCCAATAAGTTGGCGTGTTCCTTTAACCAACAGAAAAATTAAACAGTGGAAATCACTTCATGTGTTGTTTGTGTCTGTATTTATTGTTTGTTTATTTTTTATTATTGTTTAAATATGTTGAGTATGATTTGTGCACCATCAGCAGTAAGAGATGTTTACCTGGTAATACCTTACTGAGTCCAGCAGAGGTCTCTCTAAAACCAGACAGGAACTAGAGCTCTTATTCTGAAAGTCACAGCGCTGAGAGAGAGAGAGAGAGAGAGAGAGAGAGAGAGAGAGAGAGAGAGAGAGAGAGAGAGAGAGAGAGAGAGAGAGACCAGGACCAGGACCAGGACAAGAGCGGAATGGAGGAGGAGCAGCAGAAGCCGGAGCAGCGGAGCAACAAGGTCCCCAGAAGAGCAGCAGCAGGCTCGGCCTCTGATAGCAGCGGTGTTCAGGTCAGTGTTAGGACACAACAAGCACACTAAAGACACAAGATGGCCGACTCTCATGGAAACAACATGGGGGGGCTCTGTGGCCATTAGCACACATGCTTCTCTCTGGGTGAAAAGGGGCCAGAGGCGTCCAAAGAGGTTTTTAAAAGTCTCGCTGTATTCAGCTCTCAGTCCGTTTGGAGCTTCTAACTGAATCTCTGGGCTTAGTTTAGTTTCTAGTTGATATCTGCTTTGGTTTACATTTGGGCTCCGTTTAGAGGACTCTTGTTAAGTTACTGCTGATGAAGAGCTACATTTCCTCCAGGTTTCCTCTTCACAATAAAAGCCTTCATGTAACAAAGTAACCAGGGGCTTTTATTGTGAAGGATGTATAGGAAGTTAAACTGTTTTACTGCTTTGTGAATCAGAATCAATCACAAGATTTATTGTCATTGTGCAAAATGAACAACGAAATTTTTAGCAGCAGTTTTATAAATCTAAAAGACAAGAAATAAATTGTATAACGAATTAGGAAGAAATATACAAACTGTATATACACACCGACTTTGAATAAATATATACACAAAAATAGAAAGAAATATACACACTAAAAGTACTGGTTATTGCACATGGTCCTTATGTGAAGGTGTGTGTGTGTGTGTGTGTGTGTGTGTGTGTGTGTGTGTGTGTGTGTGTGTGTGTGTGTGTGCGCGCGTGTCTGTGTGTGTGTGCATGCATGGGGGGAGGGGGGGGTGCTGTTGGTGAGTATGTGTGTGTTCAGTGTAGGGGTGACCCCGAATAGTCGAAGATTCGATGTATCGATATGCGGAGCCTGATTCGACCACCAATCTCACAGTCGGATCTTCGCGGGTGTTATTATGAAACGAGGATCATACCATTTTGGCAATATGGGGGTGCTCAATGTCTAATTTCACACAGAACTACTGGTTTTGTACGGTTATATTAAGTTATATACAGCCTTTAATTATGATAATGCTGTAAAAAAAAACGTGAAAACAAAGAAAGAAAAGTTCAATAAATATTTTTTACGTGTGTGTGTGTGTAAATCCAACCACCGCTGTGACAGATTTAAGTTTCACTTTCCCTGATCCGCGACAGACGAGGAGCATCAGACGAGGAGATTAACGTTACTTAACAATGTCTGGAAAAAAGAAAATCTAAAGTGTGGATGCACTTTCAAATGGTAAAAGATGATCCAAAAAAAAGTAAAATGCAAGTTGTGCCAACAGCTCATGTCCTACCACTCGTAAGCAACAAACATGGCTTTCCACTTACAACGGGTAAGTTTATTACCAATAAAGACGTTTCACTTTTTCATATATAATGGCGGCGCTTTTAATTTACGAATAGCAATATCATATGTTGGGACTTAAAATATGTTAGTCCTTTTTCTAGATCCACCCACAGTATCAGACTGACGACAGCAGTTCATCTAGTACACACGTGTCAAACTCAAGGCCCGCGGGCCAAATCCGGCCCCTTGCAGATTATGATCCGGCCCGCATATCATTTTAGGTTCACAATAGATTTTGGCCCACCTAGTTGTGCACCAAAACCAAAAACACGGGGATGTGTTTTTTTTTTAACTGTAGTTACACGACACTCCAAGCAGAATTTGGCAGATTTCATATTTAGGCAGAAACATTGTTTAAAAAAAAGAAAAAGATGATTGTTTTTGCTTGATTTGCTAAATTCTATGATGACTAAGCAACATTTTTGCTGACTTTTGTAGGGCTTTATGTCGACAAAAATGCAACAAAAAGCACTAAATCATTTCGGAAAATGCGATGTCAAATGTCAAAAAAGGCGACAATTTAAATCTGAGAAAGCCATAAAGAAGTCGGGAAAAAAACATACAAAAATGACTACAGAGCCACAGCGATGTCAAAAAAGTGACATGCAGTAATACAGTCAAAGATATTTTACTTTTTCAGTGAAACAAAAGCAAGTCAATAACCTTTACATGTCTGGCCCTTGATTTGATTCTCTTTTTCCAGTGTGGCCCTTAGTGAAAATGAGTTTGACACTCCTGATCTAGTAGTAGTACCGGAGCTGCGCCAAAAAATAGAAAAGGAAAAGAGAAATCCCGGACAAAATTGCAGAGTTTATTTCGCTTCACAACGAGGCCAGGGAATGTTGTGGACGGTGAAGGTTTTAAAGAATTATTGCGCACACTTGAGTCAGGATACACAGTTCCCAAAATAGACGGTTATGCATGCGGCGGATGCAAAATACGCGTCCATACGCGCCTGCGGTTTACATGTTACCCTCCTGCTGACTAGTGTCGTTCCCCTCCCAACCCATTCACACACACACACACACACACACACACACAGATGATTCGACTATCAGTCGACTATAGAAAGATTCGTCAATTCTGATTCGAATGTGTAAATCCTTAGTCGGGGACACCCCTAGTTCAGTGTGGTGATGGTTTGTGGAAAGAAGCTGTTCCTGAGTCTGTTTGTCCTGGTCTTGATTGTCCTGTAGGGCAGGTCAAAACGGGGGAGGGGGGGGGAGTCCTTTCAGAGTAGAAAGGAATGTGGCCATCAAAAGAGGGGGTTGCCCCACCGGTTGGTTAGACATCTCTTAACTAGGTGAGGGGTCACAGGGGAACTATAAGGGGCCATCCACATGGAAACGTTTTTTTGTGCAAACGCACATATTTAGCATCGTTTGGGCCGACCGTCCATACGAATCCTGCAAACGCACCACCTGAAAACGCACTTTTTTGAAACCAGGTCTCAGGGTGAAAAAATCGGAAAACGGCTCTCGTTTGGCTTCGTATGGATGGTAAATAAGGATCCGTATCGATGAGGTCATCGTCACACCCCTCTTTTACACCTTCTCCCACAGCCGCTGACACACAACTGCGGTGAAGCGAGCATGTCCCATCTCCGTGGTCAAACCATAGACTGTTAATATTACAGTCTATGGGTCAAACCAGCTCACTTCATCTAAATACTGTGTCTCTGCTCCCTGACCCTTCCCTCTGGATTCTACACAAGATATATTGCTAACGTTATGGAGTCAACGTTAAACATCGCTTAAGTAGCTGACCGCTCCAGCAGTGAAGTAACGTTAACGTTAGCTGCTATGGCTATCTGTTTATAAAGTGGAGGTAGATAACTTATCAACTAGCTAGCTAATCCGTCTGCTTATAAACTCCTTGAACAGATTATAGTACCTTTTACCACGGCTTATTGTAGAAAGGCTACTGCAAGAAAAACGTATAGATTATTAAAAAGACATCATTCATGGATCATTGCTGTTTGTTTGACTGCCGATGTTAGAGCTAGCTAACGTTAGCGCGCTAACGTTAGCGCGCTGCTAGCACGCTGCAATCTTGCCAAATAAAAAGCAATCCAACAGCACATTATACAATATAAACAAAGGCCTTTATAAAATGAGCAGTGGTAAAAGTTAATATAGTCCACGGATGTATTAAGAGAAAATGATAATCTAGCTAGTCGGTTGTGTTGGGAAGTAGACAGGAAGTGGAAGTGACTATGCTCTTCTTCTCCGTTTTTTGGTGAATTTCTGTAGCAGTAACAGCGCCGCCTATAGGCCTGGCATATGAAGTAGCGTATTGAGTCATTTACAAGTGGATTCATTTGGACGCAACTATTCTTGAACCGAATCCAGGGAAGACAGGTAAAAAAAAGATCGTTTTGGTACGTGTGGACGTGGCCTAAGTTTATAGCTGAAGGAAAGGGTCCTGGCCCCAGCCCCCCAATCGGGAGGAGGTGACACCCCGGAGTAGAATAGAATATCAACACTGGTATACAATCACTTTATTAAGTTAGCCAGTTAGGACTGAAGACACACAACTTCTCTCATTTAAGGTGGTTTATTAAAGGTGGAATAATAAAACTAAAGGTTTACATGACACACACATCGATACTTCACCCTGGGGCTCTGCAGAAAGGCCCAGACTACCTAGTACAGACTCAGGCAGCAGTGAGAGACAAGAGTGGACAGCACAACGCTGTGTGTGTGTGTGTGTGTGTGTGTGTGTGTGTGTGTGTGTGTGTGTGTGTGTGTGTGTGTGTGTGTGTGTGTGTGTGTGTGTGTGTGTGTGTGTGTGTGTGTGTGTGTGTGTGTGTGGGTGGGTGTGTGGGTGTGGGTGTGTGTGTGTGTGTGTGTGTGGGTGTGTGGGTGGGTGGGTGGGTGGGTGTGGGTGGGTGTCATTAGCTTCACTGCTGTTAGCCACCTCCATGGAGCCACAGAGACAGTGTTTTCCCACAGATTCAGAAGCAATTTGTGACGGAGGGTGTTATCAAAAACACCCACACAATGTTATAAATATAAATATACTTTCCTCCTCTCCTTCTTCAATGCCTAACAAATCTATCTCTTTCTCTCCTTGACCCTTTGTGTTTGAGCAGCACTGTTTGAAGCCTAAAATATTGTACACAAATTGATAACATAACTAATTCCACTGGTGGACTTTTCAGCTCTGTTTGAGACTGAAACCTCCGCTTCAGGCTGGTCCTCATCCTCAGCACGTGCATTTTTCAGTCTTGGAAAATACTTTTCAATACTCATCTGGATTGTAAAAGTAAAATAAATGACATAACATTATTCATAATACGTTTATTTGATTCACTGCTGCTACATATAGTGTTTGGACCTCGACAACCCAAGTGCATTTTACCGCAAACTTGTGACTAGTTAACTTCCTAAAGCGGGCATAATCGCTTGTTTGCTGGGAGTCGGGTCGGGACTCCAATGTTAACACACTGACAACATTAGATTCAGAATCAGAATCAGAATCAGAAAAGCTTTATTGCCAAGTATGTTTACACACACGTGGGATGTGTCTTGGTATCGTAAGTGCAAGTCACATTAAAACATTAAAGCAACATACACAAACACACCGAGTCGCCATATGCGGCGCCATCTCAACTCTCTCCTAACTCTCGCAACAGATACAGCATGACATTGGGAGAGGAGAGGGAAATAAAAAAGCCGCTCTCAGACTATCCTCATAAAGATAAGAACAGTGTGGGAACAGGAAAAAAACACCTCAGCACATAAGCACACAAGCGGTACATTTGCACTGCTGCACATAACACAACATAACAATATAACACGACACACAGTGGGGGTGGGATGTTGGGTGCATGGGGATGGGGGTGTTGGGGTAGAGGTAGTCCAGGACAGACAAACAGACATCTGGTCCTGCAGCCAAACAAAGGCGCTGGCCCCAGACCTGCCCGCCTGACTGGGGGAAGAAGCGGTGAAGGCGCTGGATAGGGGGGTGGGGTGTGGTTGCAAATCTGTATGTATGTCAAAGTTCGTGTATGTGTAGGCCTGAGTAGTCAAGCTACGTCTGGACCCCGTAATCTGGTTTTCTCAGTCCGCACGATTGTCATTGCGATACACAGCCGGTCGCCATGGAGTCAGCCTTGAAACAGGACCCAGTCCGAGTCAACAATCAACAGGTGTCAGTGGGAGTCGGGTGGGGAAATGAAGAGTGTGCCTCGCTGTAGTGCTCCAGGGGGAGTGAGTATTCAACACCGGCCTTGGCCAAGGCCAGCGCTGGTTCAGGAGCCGAAAAGATAAGATTGGAATTTGTTTTGTCTTGGGGCGAGGAGCCGCAGTTAGTCACTCTCGACTTCCCTGAAATGTCCCCTCTGGTCTCCGTAACGATCAAATTTCCTTGCCAAAACCGTGAGTTTCCCCAAGATGTTGTCCAGTGATTGTGTAAAGATGTTCACGAAATACCAACCTTTTGTAAACTTGTGAATTTTGCCAGCCATCTTCTGTAGTTTTCATGGATAGCCTACAGACACTGTATGCACAGAGGTGTGTGTGTGTGTGTGTGTGTGTGTGAGAGACACGCGTGGTGATAGAGAGACGGAGGGAGGGCAAGGAAAGTCAATGCAGCGTTTTTAAAGTGTTAAAAAAAAAAAAATGTAATAACGAAATGCAATATGTGGCGGCCGGTGTTGATTGTGTGGCGCAGCGCCACACATTGGTCTATGTGTGGGAAACACTGCTAAAGGGTGTTTACCTTTCATTTGATCATGCTTGCTACGTTGCCATCCTCTTGAACGACATTAAACACAACATGTAGTTCCTGAGTGGTTTCATCGGCCCTGTTTAACGTGTTGAAGCTCCCCGGCGGCGCTGTAGCTGCCGCCGTGGCCGGTGACGGCTGCTTGAAGGCTCCGTCCTCACGCTGCTGCTGCTGCAGCTGCTGCTGTAAAACTGGACACGGCAACGTTAAGTGCCGCTTAACACAAGAGTGCTGTACAAAAACGGTGCTGTAAAAAAACATATTTATAGTTCGCCTCAAACGTTTTATTTGTGTATTTATTTAATTTGTATTATTTCTTCCCCAAGCTCATGGAATAAATTTGGGTCGAACATAAATTGACAGGGTCGGTTGGAAACCGGAACCAAAGTAAAAAAATGTTCATGCTCTTTACTTTTGTGATATAGCTGGGGAGTGGATGACAGTCATTGTCCAAAATGTTGACCATTTTTTTCAGAGTCCTTTTATCTGATATTGAAGTGATGCCCTCCAGTTCAGCTCAGCCCCCCCGACAGAGCCAGCTCTCCTTACCAGCCTGTCTAGTGGTCCAGCATCCCTCTTCTTAGTGCTTCCTCCCCAGCATACCACAGCATAGAAGAGGACCCTGGGAGGAACTGGGTTCTGTCTCATCAGCTCTGGGGGCCTCTGCTGGAGATAACTGGTATCGTCTGTCCCTTTTCTGTTTTGGTATTCCAAAGTGTAAAACAGCAACTCCAGTTGCTGGTTTTCCTTGTTCATCTTTTCCAAGTTGATGTGGAACAAAAGTCTCTGCATCAATGTTAAGAGCTTCAACAGTTGTTTCCTTTTTCTTAAAGTCTGATTCCATTAGAGCTGCAACGATGAATCAATTAATCGATTAGTTGTCGACTATTTGCGAACTATTTTGATAATCAATTAATCGGTTTGAGTCATTTTTTTACTAGAAAAAAAAAGATTTCTCTGATTCCAGCTTGTTAAAGTGAATATTTTCTAGTTTCTGCTCTCCTTTGTGACAGTAAACTGAATATACAGTTGAGTTTTGGACAAAACAAGAACACTGATCCACATTTTTCACCATGTTTTGACATTTTTATAGATCAAACAACTCTGAACACTCTCAACACTGAAAATAATCGTTAGTTGCAGCCCTGGATTCCATGTCATTAGATGGCTGAGAAGCAGCACTCCACACATCAGATCCAGAGCTCCTTCAAACATTTGCTTTTACCACTGCTGCAGCTACATGGACTTGAAGCTGAAGTTGTTCTTTTCGTTGTCTTGTCTTCTCTTCCTGTTCCTCCAGAGCATGCTTTTCTTTCAGCAGACTTTGACGGCGAGCAGAGCAGCTGTTTGAGCCTCTGCTCTGAGACGGGCAGATGAAGTGCTGGACACATTTGATGTTGAACCTTGTTTTTTACTGCTTAGGTTTGATATACTGTCACATGGCAACATGTCATCCTGGTCATCATGTTGAGAAGATGGATGCTCTTGTTCCTTTTTCACTTCCTCATGAATCCCACTTTGTTTCACTGCCAGAGCTTCCTGGTGCCACTCAACATCAGGAGTTAGCTTTGAAAGAGGCCTGCTGGTTTCTGGAAGCCCCACTTTAACATCCTCAATAAGTCCTTGATTGGATTCAGTGCTGCTGTGAACCATGCATTTAGTTGTTCTTGTTCATCAGATGGGATTAAAGACAGCAGAGATTTGGCCAATGTAGTGGCATTTTCAGACGACTGCAGCAGAGCGTCAAACTGGAAACATCCAAATTTAACTTGTGAAGCATTTTATCATCTCTTGTATCAGCCCTTGATCCACTCATTTTGTGCATGCAGGCGGATGCAAATGATCATCACAGTATGAATCCAATGTAAAGCCAACAACATCAATAGCCACAGCAATCCCATGCAGGCACGAAATAATAACCAACACGCTAAAGCCACAACACACACGAACCAGCAGCAGCGTGAGGACGGCGCCTTCAAGCAGCCCTCACGGGCCAGCTACAGCGCCACCGGGGAGCTTCAACACGTTAAACAGGGCAGATGAAACCACTCGGGAACTATATGTTGTGTTTAATGTCGTTCAAGAGGATGGCAACGTAGCAAGCAAACCCTGATCAAATGAAAGGTAAACCCCCTTTAGAGTGCTCTAACGTTACAGCAAGTCCCTGGGGCTCATTGGAGGTGGCTAACAGCAGTGAAGCTAATGACAACTTCACAACACACTTCATTTGGATACAAGCGTTGCATTATGGGAGATAGACGGGATTCTGAACAGCAATGCCCGCGCTGCGCACACACACACACAGCAGAGCCGATGTGTGTGCGTTACTTCACGCTGCACAAGTAACTGATTAGAAACAATATAGATTATAAATTATTTACTGCCGCTGGAGCAGATGAACTAACGCTACACTCTAGTCCTGCGCGATAAATATTTATAAAATCTCGATTCACCCTGTTAACGATTTAATTTTTAAATGACTAAAATAACTAATTTTTTTGTAAAAAACGTTCAGGGCTTCACCCTCAGCGAATTACAAAGCACCTTTTAGTCACGTGTTTGACTCGTCGAGCGAGCGTGGTATTTTGGGAATAAACCAAATGGATCTTGATGAAAACCCAGTACAGGTACTAGTGACGAGAATCAGCCAACCACTCGAACGGTAAAAAGTAAGACAAAAGTATTTTGGATTCAAGCGAGACGACGAGGGTCAGTCTGATATAATTTGCAATGCATGCTTTGCCCTCGTTGCAGCACCACAAAGTAACACCACAGACTTGACCAGCACCTCAAACGTCACCACAAAGTGCAATATGATGAAGCCGTTAGAAGGCAAGAGGTCCAGAAGACCTTTCAATTAGACTATTTACAGACACGTACAGGGCCATATTTAGAGCAGGGCAT
This sequence comes from Perca schrenkii, assembly GCA_025617405.1. Classification (NCBI taxonomy): domain Eukaryota; kingdom Metazoa; phylum Chordata; class Actinopteri; order Perciformes; family Percidae; genus Perca; species Perca schrenkii. The sequence goes on from CM046796.1 coordinate 1,053,420, forward strand.
TAAACTTCTATTTTTGGTAACCTACTTGAATGGCCAGTTGAATGTTAATTCTATAAAAGGCAAGCAGTTAAAGAGTGTGCTAAGAAATCATTCTGTTTTTGATAGTGTACTTAAATTGGCAAACTCCATTTCTCTAGAGACTGAAGCTGTAGCTGCAGCATGTTGTGATGTTTTAATTATGTAAAGACATGTTCAAGGAGTTCAGATAGAGCCGGTATCAGGGCCATATTTAGTTATATGTCACTATTTTTGGTAGCCTACTGTAATGGCCTGTATGTACTTTATTTTATTTATTCATTGAAGCCTCTATATTTACAGGCTTGTGGTAATGCGCAATCAGTTTGGTCCTGCCAATTTGTGTTTGTCATGGTTAATGTGTGCAATAAGCATTAAACTTCATGAGAAAAAAATCGTGGCAGAGAATCGTGATATTAATTTAAAGCTAAAAAATCGTCATTCATATTTTTCCACGAATCGTGCATGCCTTCTACACTCGTTACTGTAAGTAGCCGACAATAAACCCTCCATTATTCAAAAGTTAACACTTACCAATACCCACCTGTTCTACAGGCAGAAACATATAGAAACCCATATCTCAGTCTGCTCTGTCTGGCTGTCCACTCTCGTCCACCGCGCTGTGCAAACAAAGCTCTACTCTGCAAATAGCGACTTTTTACAAACAAGCTAAAATGAAAGATGTCATTTTGTAGTCTAACTGTTTATCTTAGTTTGCAACGAATCTTGATTTTTGGACAAACTTGTAAACGTAGCTGCTGTCTAAACGAACCATCCTCTCCGCTGGAGCGCTAAACCTGTCGATGTATTATAAGACCAAAACAGATACATTTGGCTACTTAATATGCACGAGAATGAAGCCTCATCATGTTTTCAATTTACAAAGCGACAACTGTACATGTAGTAATAGGTAGGCTATGTCATGAAAAAATAGAGTATCCATCGCTACTGTAAAGAAAAATAAAAATAAAAAATCCTACCTATCCCTTGCTGCCACTGGGAAAAAAATAAAAATAAAACATAAAATAAATCCCCATATCGACCCATGACCTCAACTGACAACCAACCAGAACCAAACCATTTTTTTTATGCCTCAGCAGCAATCAATACTGCCTCAACACCAAACTTAAACAAGTGGCAGTAACCCGTTCAAACTGCATTTCAACCAAGCCATAACACTGTACAAAACACAGGTTACATACCACTGCTGTCGGACGGGCACCGTTTTCCGCTAATTGCCCGGCGTCCGTGTGAGATCTCAAAAGGTGATGATCCAGGATTTCTACGTGTGGCTACGGCCTCGTATGAGCGTGGTTTCCTTCCTGTTTTGTCGTTTTTTGTTGACAAATATAGTCGACAATCTAAGACTTCTTTGTAGCCGCTGAGAGGCTGAATAGGAGAATAACTTGCCAGACGCACCTATTATATAACTTTTTTTTTCTACAAAAGCAAGGTCCAGATAGAAAAGTACACATAACATATTATAAGAGGGGTACACACAAACATAAATCCATACAGACATACTGACTATCACATATTACATAAAGGGAACATACAAAACATACATACATACATACAAATAGCTTTGCACAATAACTAAAACGGGTACATATGCGTGTTCCAGTGTTTCCAGATTTGGGACGTAGCCTATATCTGGTATCACTAAGTGCAGTTGGTTAAAGCAGTTAACATTGTAACCTCTTCTGAAAAAACCCAACCTCGATCCTGAGGTCTTAGCAAACTATAGACCTATATCTAACCTTCCCTTTCTCTCAAAGATCCTTGAGAAAGTAGTTGCTAATCAGTTATGTGATTTTCTCCATAGCAACAGCTTATTTGAAGACTTTCAATCAGGATTTAGAAAGCATCATAGCACAGAGACGGCACTGGTGAAAATTACGACGTTCTAACTGCTGCAGACAAAGGACTTGTCTCCATACTTGTTTTACTAGATCTTAGTGCTGCTTTTGACACTATTGACCATACAATCCTGTTACAGAGACTGGAACACTTAGTCGGAATTAAAGGAATTGCACTAGCTGGTTTAAGTCTTATTTCTCTGATCGATCTCAATTTGTTAATGTTAATGATAAATCCTCTAAGTACGCAAAAGTTAAACATGGCGTTCCACAAGGCTCAGTGCTTGGACCAATTTTATTCTCCTTATATATGCTTCCTCTTGGTAATATCATTAGGAAACACTCAATTAACTATCACTGCTATGCGGATGACACCCAATTATACTTGTCAATCAAACCAGACGAAACAAGTCAGCTAGCTAAACTTTAAGCATGTATTAAAGATATAAAATCCTGGATGACCTATAATTTTCTGATGTTAAACTGTAACAAAACTGAAGTTATTGTGCTGGACCCTAAACACCTCCGAACTTCATTATCTAAAGATATAGCTACTCTGGATGGTGTTGTCCTGGCCTCCAGCACTACTGTCAGAAATCTAGGAGTTATTTTTGATCAGGATATATGTCCCGTTGACGAGACGGTGATCCTTGAGAGGTTAAAAGTTTATTAATTCTGAACGCGTCTGGCCTGTCTATTTATATTGCACCAAATACGACACTGCTGCACTCCCTTGTGAAGTCGTTTGGATGAAAGGTTCTCAAAATAATCAAAATGCAAACAAACAGACAGACACATAGAGATTCCTGCCTTTATTAGAGATAATAACATGTTCCGAAGCTTCGAATATTCGATGCTCATTACTACCGAAGCTTCAAGCTTCAAAAAATGGTATTCGGACCAACCCTACTAATATCAAACTTGGGTTGTCATGGTTTATGTCTGATGAACTTGGTCAGATTTTTTTATATGAGAGCGGCTCCGTCCCAGGTGGGATGAATGCCGTCTCTCTCAATCAGACCAGGCTTTCCCCAGAACGCCCCCCAGTTATTCACAAAGCCCACATCGTTAGCTGGGCACCACCCCGTCAACCAGCGGTGGAAGGATGACGTACGGCTGTACATTTCATCATTGGTCAGGTTTGGCAGGGGTCCAGAGAAAACTACTGAGTCCGACATTGTCTTTGCGTATGCACAAAGTGACTCCACATTACAACACAATTTAGTGATCTCCGATTTACGACCATTACCCCCTACGTGAAGTATGATCTTACTGTATTTACCGTTCTTTTTAGCCAGCAGCTTTAGATGGGATTCTATATCGCCCGCTCTGGCCCCGGGGACACATATGACCGTAGTTGCTGTAGCCGCTGGGGCCGTCGGCTTCACATGTCGCAGTATAGAGCTCCCAATAACCAGAGTTGGCTTCTCAGCGGGTGTATCACTGAGTAGGGAGAAACTGTTGGAGAGGCGAAGACGCTCCGGTTTAGAGCGACCGTCATCATGTGCACTCCCTGGTCTAGATCTAACGCTACGCTTCCCTTTAACGCTACGCTTCCCTCGGACAGTCACCCACTCGCCCGGCTGCTCGGGGTCTGCCGGGGGACAGCTAGCAGAAGCTAAAGAAGCTACAGTATGTTGGCCCGCATTAGCTACATGGCGCTGGCTAGCTACGGAAGCATATGATTCTGATTCCATGGTGCGGAGCCGTGCCTCAAACTCACTAAGCCTTGCCTCCAGAGCAGCAAATATACTACAGAGGAATAGCTAAACATTTGACACACAGAGCAAGAAAGAGCAGGAGAGGGAGAGGAATTAGCCATTGCTAATGGCTAAGCTAAAGTAGCTAACAGCGTTTTAACAATTGTAAATTCAGCGAGTCAGTCGCTGTAAATGAAACTAAATATAAGTGCTTGAGTAGAACAATGGTAATTCAAATGCAATCCAGGCAAATAGCCGCTAATTTAAACAATAAAGCAGGGTTGATTAAGTTTTTTTCTGGAGCAGCAAACTAGCGTTTGTAACACGGGAACACCGAAGTGACACAATACGCTCACCTTACACGTCAGCACGTCCTGGACAGAACTTCCTACGGTTTGTGAAGTGAAAGACGGAGACAGGGAAGGGCTTTTTTGGGAATAGGGACCAGACAGGAGGTTTTTCACATAACCGGGATTTTAGCAGAAGACAGAGACAAAGAAAACAGTGAGTGGAGAACGGAGCACAGCTGGTCAGCACACACTTTTAGGGTACGTGGGTGCACACAATCAGGGCCTGCTGCCTTATTTGGTTTAATACGCCTTAACTGCTGACGAACCTCTTCAGTGTTTAGAATAATAGCTGGGCTACAGTCCTCAGAGCTGCTCTGCCTAAGATTAAAAAGAACATTCTCATGAAGTGATGAGACGTCGGATTCATCAAACCTTGCGAAAAAAAGTATTGGCATCGTTAGCCTGTACACCCAAATTACATAAACTGGGTTTACTGGACCCATATCCAGTAAAAGACTTCATACCATTCCATAGTCCTCTTGTGTTACTACAGGACATGTTTCCTTCAACCTTTTCCTTATACTTTAATTTACCCTGTCTGATAATTACTTTCAATTCAATTTTTAATTGTATCTTTGTCACCACTATAAAAAGCAGCTTTCTTCTTATTTATTGCAATCTTAACTTCTCTGGTTACCCATGGTTTGTTATTGGGAAAGATTTTGACTGATTTACAAGGAATTATAGACTCAACAAAATAATTAATATAACAAGTCACTTTGTCAAAAATACTATCCGGATCATTATCACCATCAAAGAACCCAGTCCAGTCTGTGCATTCAAAGCACCCCCTTAGTGTTTCACAGGCATCCTCTGACCAGATGCGCACAGTCTTTGATGTTATCGGCTGTTTCCGTCTCACCGGAGTATATTTAGACATCAAGGTTATCAGGTTATGGTCCGATTTACCCAGCGGAGGAAGCACATTAGAAACATAGCCATCCTTAACGTTCATATAAAACAAGTCAATAGTTTTGTCACCCCTCGTAGGACACGTCACCATTTGTTTAAGAGACGGCAGAGTGGTGGAGAGAGAGCAATGATTAAAATCCCCGTTTATGATAACCAGCGCGTCTGGAGAGGAGCGCTGTAAATCATGCGTGATTCTCGAAATAGTCTCAGTGGCACATTTCCCATTACCCGATGGGGGAATGTACACCACAATAACAATGACACGGGAAAACTCCCTGGGTAAGTAGTAAGGTCGACAACTTACTACAATGAGCTCAATGTTCGGGTCGCAAATTTTCTCTTTTACCGTAACATGTTTGGCGTGACACCACCGGTCGTTCACGTACAAACAAACACCTCCACCTTGCTTCTTACCCGTGTTTGCTTGATCTCTGTCCGCCCTATGAAGTACAAAACCATCCATCTCCACGTGAGCGTCAGGTATCCTGTCGGACAGCCACATCTCAGAACAGAGTAGGCTGGTCTGCCGGAACATACGATCAAACTTCATACAAGCTGTCAGCTCGTCCGCCTTGTTGACAAGGGAGCGGACATTCCCCATAATGACCGAAGGTAAAATAGGTTTAAATCCCCGCCGACGGTTTCGTACCCGAACACCTCCTCTGCTGCCCCTCTTCCTTCCTTTGGCCCTGGGCTTGATATCTGTCAGATCAGCATCATGATTCAGTAGTCCTGGTACAGAAACACGCAGTTGAAGGAGCTCATGCCGGCTGTACATGAGAGGCAGGCCGGGCTCTCTCATAGCCTGGAATGTTGTTTGTACGGCTTTCCAAACAATCAGTGTCCACAGCCACAGAAGGCAAACAACGGTACGATTGTTGAATAAAATCATAATTAGGTCATCAAGGATCAATCACGCTAATAATCCAGAATTAAAAAGACTCACAAAAACACATAAAACACGGACGTTCCGAGTTCTGACAGTGGTAGCAGAGTCGCCAGCAAGGGGGCGGCGCCTCATAGCACGTTAACAGCGTTTTCTGTGCTTGTGAACTTTCAAGTCTCTTCTTCCAAGAACAACCAGCAAGAACATTGGGCCTCATTCACCAATATCTTCCTAAGTTTTTTCTTAAATATGTTCTTAAGAAGGTTCCTAAGAAAAGTCTACGCCGGATTCATGACGTGTTCTTAAACAGCAGAATTATTCGCATCTGTGTTCTTAGGATTGATGAATCCCACGTCTTCCTAACTGAAAGCGCGTGCCAGTTGTTCCTAATTAGCATAAAAAAACGCCCCGCAAATTCCCATATGAGGACATGACACTTCCTGTGCACCTCCTGGGAGACAGGTTTTCAGAGATTGTCAGAGCCGCGGTGGAGGAAGTACTGAATCTAAGTACTTAAATAAAAGTACAAATAACCAGAGACATATTTACTTTAGTAAAAGTAGAAGATGTCCACTACCACAAACAAGGCCTGGCTTTTAAAAAAAGTTCCTATCCTAACCAGCATAAAACGGAAATATGTTGTTAGAATCGGAATGCGGTTGGTTTTATTCATGGATGTATTTTATTTTCTTTAACCATGCAAGTAAGCAAATAAAGTGTGTGAAGCAGCGCAAATGGGGAGATGTGAAGAGGTCCAGCCAAATAAATAAGATATCAAGGCATCTTACGCAGCCTGGCGGAGGAGTAAACGACGCTGTGGAGAGAAATAGATATAGCAACTTTGATTTAAAAACGGGAATAATAAAAACAAACGTTTTCACTTTTACCGGAGGCTGTATTACCGAGGGTCAGCGGCGCTGCGCCCGGGCTCTGCAGCACCGGAGCCGGCTTGGATCAGCGGTGCCCCATATATACAGTATCTACGGCAACCAAACTTCACTGGTGAGACAAACGTGTGACGGTCAGGAAGACATTTTGGCAGGGGGAAACTGATCAGAAAATGTAACGGAACATTGTAGAAATGAAGTGGAGTAGAAAGTATAGATAATTGCTGCAAAATGTAACAAAGTAAAAGTCAAAAGTAGGCTATGCACTATTGAGTCTACTTAAGTAAAGTACAGATACGTGAAAAATGTACTTAAGTACAGTTAGGACGAATTTGTACTTGTTATATTCTACCACTGCATTTTGGCCCTATAAATAGCGATCAATCACCAAATAATGCAGGATTTCATCAGTTTAATTGCTGTTGTAAATTGCAGTGTTAGTGTTTTTTTTGCATACTATGATATTTTTTTCAACAAATGATCAGAAATGCATTACAGTACAATACTATCATTGTAAACGACTGTAGAATTAAATAAAATGCAGTAAGCAATCATTTGGAGCAAGTTGTCATCACTCAAATGTGCGTAAGAGTGCTTTTCAGTGTTCGTAGATTTTGTTCTTAGCTAAGAACAAATCCAAGTTAAGAAAACATTAGTGAATGCCAGAATCTTCGTAAAAAGTTCGTAAGAAGGGTTTAAGAACATATTTCTTTGTAAAAACGGTTGGTGAATGAGGCCCATTATCCCCAAGAACACAAGTCCGTACTTTGCATTCTTGGTATTGAGAAATGCCCCATGTAAGTATGTTTGCATGTGTATCACTCCACCATTGCATCTAACTCTCTGTCTGTTTCTATAGAAACTGAGAGGAAGAGGGGGACTCAGACATCACAGCTGTCAGTACTGCGGCAAGTCCTTCACAACATCTGGACATTTAAAGATTCATGATGAGAGTTCACACTGGAGAGAAACCATACAGCTGTCAGCACTGTGGCAAGACCTTCCCCACAACTGGAGGTTTAAAGATTCATCAGAGAGTTCACACTGGAGAGAGACCATACAGCTGTGGACAATGTGGGGCAGCTTTCAAACAGTGGGGTGTGCTCAAAAGTCATCAATTCATTCACACTGGAGATAAGCCATACAGGTGTGGACTATGTGGGAAAACTTTTTCTCGTGGGGATACCCTTAAAGCCCACCAACTCATTCACACTGGAGATAAACCGTATAACTGTGACCAATGCGGAGCAGCTTTCACAACGTCGGGTAAACTTAAAGTCCACCAACGCATTCACACTGGAGAGAAACCATACAGCTGTGAACAATGTGGGAAAACGTTTTCTGATAGTGGTAACCTTAAAACCCACCGACGCATTCACACTGGAGAGAAGCCGTTCTGGTGTGAACAATGCGGGAAAACTTTTTCTGAGAGTGGTAACCTTAAAACCCACCAACGCATTCACACTGGAGAGAAGCCGTACAGCTGTGAACAATGTGGGAAAACTTTTTCTGAGAATGGTAACCTTAAAACCCACAAACACATTCACACTGCCTCCTCTTGAACATTTTCTAAAGCCAAACTGTTGTTAGAGTGGAGAGAGGGAACAAATACCCAGTGGTGTAGTCTATTTTTTTGTAGTGAGTATACTGTGATTTTCCCCTCCCAGCCTCATACTCGCCTGTCCCACAGTGACACCCCATACACTAAGCCCATGTGACGTTTCCATATACGAACTGTACACGGACAATTGACGTTTCAGTATTGATGGTGTTTATTTAAAGCCCTGGAAAAACACTTAAATTTGAGAAAAAGATGAGACAGATTTCATTTTTGAGAAACGCAACAGAACATGAACACAACAGGACATCACACAAATGAGCCATTTGATCGACACCACTAGAGTGCCACACAAAACCATGACTAATAATTAGCATCATCATTCAACTTTTGTATCTATTAGTAATAACATCTGCTGAACAGGGCCTACATTTACACAAAAGTATTTAATAAACAATCTTCACCATGCCTAACAAATGCTTAAAAAGCAGACAAGAGGAGAAAAAATCTCCACTTTCACTTAGTTAGTTAGTTAATTATCTGACCATTGATAACTAATATTACCATATAGTAATTTAACTGTGTAAAGTAATGCACATTCAAGATTTAAGAATTTACTTGAATTTGTATAGTCATTGACTCTATGAATTTCCATTGCTCATATCAGCTTTGCATGTGTGCTGATATTTACCTAACTCTCTGTCCCTCCACTCTAACCAAGGATGCCTGGTTTTAAACTCCCTAGGCTGACTTTCAGTCCACAATGCTGACCACGAGTTCTCACCATCTCTCTCATTATTTGAAAAACGCTCCCTGTTCATTTACACCAATCAGGGTCCGGGGGGGGGAGTGTCTCTAACTGTGTGTCAATCACTGCTCACAGACACACACATTCATTTTACCTTGTGGGGGGAGGAGCTTAGGAGACCATTTAGCCTCTAGCGGATCCTCAAATTGTTGATCTTCAGATTCTTTGGCTAAGTCCTGGTTCTTCACAATCCTACCTACAGCACCTTTAACCATCAGGTCATCCTGATCTGTGGCAGCTGCAGTGTCACCCGACACCGCAGTATCTTCAGGGACAGACTTTTGAAAACACTGAAGTAGTGATATTTATTTCTGTTTACATTTCATATCTCATTACTTTAAAACTTTGTTCAAACGCTACCTAGTTGCGAGAAAGGAAAGACCACGCAAAGAATGCAACTTGTTGTTGCTTAGTAACGTCACGTCAGATCCAGGGCACGGCCACGGAAGCCCCAAAGGTCCAAATGTCAGTGGTTCACAACACAGACGGGGAGAATTTATGAATGAAAGTGAGAACGTTCTGTTACAAAACGATGTTGTTACGTATCATCACGCTTTTGTAAGTGGGTATACGGAAATCCTTGACTTTTCCTAGTGAGTATACAGCGTATACCTGCGTATGACATAGACTACACCACTGTAAATAGCGTGAGTCAAGACGCTGTTTACTACCCAGATAACAAAAGAGAGCAGTCACGAGCCCAAATTAGCCGAGGTCCAGGACCACTTTCAGGCTAGCCTGCCAAGCCAGACCCACATCCAGATGTTGGGTCTGGGTCTGCCCACATCCAGATGTTGGGTCTGGGTCTGACCCACATCCAGATGTTGGGTCTGGGAACTCCATTGACGGTGCTCGATCCGAGGGGCGGGATAAATGGTGGTGTGACCGACGGGCATGGTTGTCTAGTTGATAGATTCAACTTTTGCCGTATCCGGTCGGCAAAACTCCGAACACATTTTCCTTTTTTAAGAATGATTTCTGTGCCGTTCTTTGTTCTTTTCTCAAAGAAAAGCTGAACTCCAAGTCTTCCAGAAGACCTCTGTTCACCAGCAGCAGCCGCCATAAGCCCCGCCCAACGACTCTATACACGATGTGATTGATTTGGTTTTTCCAGCTAGCAAGTCAATGGAGAGTTGCTAGACGACCCTGGCTGCAAAATAAATTTGCTGCCGGTAGGATGGTCTAGATTTCTAGGCTGCTTGCAGGCACTAACCTGCTTGATAAATACGGAAGAAGAACAAAGTGTGGATTTGTCAGAGTACAGAACATTGGGTAAAAAAGTGTCCACACAAAATAAATGTAAATGGACTGTTTTTATATAAAAATATTATATAAAATAGAGCATGTAAAGATGACAAGTGAAAATCAGTGCAGTGAAAACCACGATGAGTGTAACATAATAGTTGTTTTCCAAGGAATCAGATGATGAGATTTGAGAAAATTTGTTACTAGTTTTAGTCTCATTTTATCCTAATATCCTCTTTCTGGTCACTGATTAAGTTGATAATATTTTACCTGTGTTGTGTAACCTAATCTTATTAACAATATACATCAAGAGATGGATTTTTATGAATATATTTCATTTATATTTTACTTTATTACTTCATGTATTCATGTGTTTTGTTTTTAATATAGAACCTGAGTCTTTTATTATTTTGTATTATTTTGTTGAAGCTGGTCATGTTGGTTCATACGTGTGAGGTCACTTGAAGAGTAGTGATGTAGACTCACTGTAATCTGAACACTTGATATTACCCCGCAAACTATGACTACTTTTTGACAAACTATACTAAGACTTTTTTCACTTTTTTTAACGTACTATACATACTGACTTTTTATGACATTTTTCGACATACTTTAAATGTTTCAGCATATTTATAACATTAAGCATAGTGTTCAATTTGATAATTCTAAAATTTTGTAATACAGGTGAGACTAAAATATTTTTAAAAGTAATAATATAGAAGTCTAAGTTAGTATTGTATCGTATTGTTGTCGTGTTAAAGGAACACGCCGACTTATTGGGACTTTAGCTTATTCACTGTAACCCCCAGAGTTAGACAAGTCGATACATACCCTTCTCATCTCCGTGCGTGCTGTAACGCTGCCTGACGGTTCCAGCATTAGCTTAGCTTAGCACAGATCCTGCAGGTAACTGGTTCCAACTAGCCTACTGCTCCAAATTGTGACAAAAGTGACAAAATAACGCCAACATGTTCTTATTTACATGTTGTGATTTATAGTCACAGCGTGTACCAAAAACAACCTAACATGAGACACAGCCATCTTCTAACAGTAAACAAACCGGGAACTATATTCTCAGACAGGCTTGCTGCGAGCATATCACTCCGCCCAAGTATTATATTCTTCCGCCTAAGAATATAGTTCCCGGTTTGTTTACAGTTAGAAGATGGCTGTGTCTCATGTTACGTTGTTTTTTGTACACGCTGTGACTCTATAAATCACAACATGTAAATAGGAACATGTTGGTGTTATTTTGTCACTTATTCGGAGCAGTAAGATTACTGGAACCATTCACCTGCTTGTTCTGTGCTGGCCTGATGCCGCTGGAGCCGTCAGACAGCATTACAGCACGCACGGAGATGAGAAGGGTATGTATCGACTAGTGATGCACCGATGTGAAAATTGTGGCCGATACCGATAACCGATATTAATATTGCTGTTATGGCCGATACCGATATTTACCGATGTCGATATCTCTGTATAGAACACATTTTTTATGATAATCAAAAAAGGAACTATTTTTTAAAAGGCATTTTTTTTACTTTTATTTATTTTCAGAAATCACTGATATTGGGCACCTTTACCTGTGTGCAAAATATGACTGTCATCAGATTTTCAGAAGAAAAAATAAATATTTATATAAAAATACATTTTTAAAAGGATACAAGTGTGTCCTGAATTCACACTATGAATAAGCCAACCCTGAGTATTAACAATAAACATCTAACTCACTTGAGACCAAGTCACTGTATTCTGTGAACATTGTACAACAGTTCAAAACTTTAAAGTACAGTAGTAGGCCTTAAATGGCCAAAGCCAAAAGTATTGAAAGAGGTAAAATGTGAAAATGGACCCAGAACAAACTGGACTGAACAGACACTGGCTTTTGCAGTCTGAACAGGGTGTACAGTAACTGCCAAGTTCTTTAGGGTTAGGCCTAACCCTTGAAATTATAGAAATTGGTGCCTTCTGGGCCGAGATAAACCAGAAAATGTGTTTTTTGCTCATATGGATGAAAGACACCAAATCCCAGAATGCACTTGCTTCGCTGCTAGACTCCACTCCCAAGCCATGCCTACCGTTTACAGACCGACAGTGAGGCAGCATTCAAGTCAACCCAAATGTGTTTTTATTGTCATATACACGAAACATTTCACCGTGGCTCTAATGGTTACACATTTAAAATATATAAAAACGACATACGAAACAGGTGTTTACAGTCCACCAAGCGCTAATGCTAGTATGCATTAGCTGAACTTTACGTGTGTGTGCAATAGCTAAATGTAGCAGATTATAAACACAGTTGTAAATTTGCGTGAAATGTATAATGGTCGGCATTTACTAGTCACAAACTCCCCCAGCAGTTAGCATTTAGTTGGCTACAAGCAGCTAATTTAATTATTAATAATTAATATTAATACAGCCCATCTCCACTCTTACCCGGCGACATGTTTCCACAACAAGAAAAACACAGTAGTCTCTAAACTCGCGATGGGAGTTTCGTTTAAGTTGGATGTACTCCAGTTTGTTGTCTAATGAGCAGACACTTGCAAGCAGGATTGATGGAACAGGTGGCTGGCTAGCGTTAGCTTTCCACCTAGCTAGGTTAGCTATACTCCAGCCCCCGTTTGCGTTTCACCGCTGAAAATGTCCCCCCATGATCGCGGTCTGCTGCCCGCTGGTCAAACTAACCTGTACGGCGGGCCGCAGCAACTGAACAGAAACCTCTTATTTCCGAACATTCATCTCTCCCCCGCCCACCGAGAGCCGGTGGTCTACTAAAGTTTCCAGTGTCCCACTTCGCCGCAGATGCCGTCTGCAAAAAAACAACATCCCCGCCCACACTTTTTCTTCTTCTTCTTCTGATTTCAGCAGTATAGACGCTGTTAAGTGTATTACTGCCCTCCACAGGTCAGATTTAAATCTAAATTCTCACACACACATCTAAGCCTACACACGTCAAATACACAGGAATGATTCACATCGGCCCTATTTTGACATCGGAACGATACCGATGTGTAAAAAAAGACCATATCGGCCAATATTATATCGGCGGCCGATATATTGTGCACCACTAGTATCGACTTATCTAACTCTGGGGGTTACAGTGAATAAGCAAAATTCCCAATAAGTCGGCGTCCTTTAAGAGATGGTGAAAAGCAGGGTAAGATCCATTTAACTGATGCTGACAAATAAACTAACATTTATCTTGTTTGGTAGTGTCATTTTGATGTATATGTTTGACAGAAAAAGCTTTTCAACAAGCATCATTTTAAACTGAATTGACCGGTGAAAATAGTCTGGCTATCACCAGACCAAGCTCAATAGATTTGAGATTGAGCATTGGTCTCTGGACTTTCTCTGCACAAGAGGTGTGACCAACGGGCATAGTTCAAATGACTCAGGACGCAAGTGGATAGTCCTCCAACCAATCAGACCTATGATCAGGGTGACGTAGCAGCGACCGCTGCATCAACGGGCTGCTGCGCTTTGGGGGCCGGCTTGTTGAATGTAAACAAGAAGCTGCTTGCCATTGCTTCTCTATCCTCATCGTGTTAAATCCACCAATAGCGCACCAGGTGGATAAGCCAGTTTGTGATTGGTCCCCACAAAATTGTGATCTGAAGCAGGAGAATGAAACGTGCAGGTTTCCAGACTGAGCTGTAGGGAAAATCAAATCGCCGGCAGAGTGGGTGGGGTTTACCCAGGCTACTCGGTTTCTTTTCTATACCAGCTAGCAGCTAGGCAGCTAACCTGGGAAAGCTTTTGAAATTGCAAAGGGAAAGCATGCACCGTTATCAGAATCAGAATCAGAAAGGGTGTTTATTGCCAAGTACGTTTTTTAACACATACAAGGAATTTGTTTTGGTGTTGTTGGTGCACGTCACGCATTCTCTAAATGGAATATTAAGCAATATAAGTATAAACAATATAGGTATAAGTAAATGTACACAGTATGTAGGCTCATTTTGGCTCAACAGGGAGCAGACAGTCTGCTGACGAGAGTCGGGCCTACGATTTCGCGGATGGGTTATGAATGGGTTTTCATTTCTAAATAAAAGGTTGCATGTCACCACTACGTGTCATTGCATGTTTACATACATAAGTAAGATGTCTGCAGTTATTGCAGTTGGGTATAATAAAGCTAAGCTATGAGCCTAAATTCATACATTCATCATTCATTCATTCATACTCTGGAAAACACTGTTTAATGGGAATAGTGCTCCCTTTCATGTGCATTGTTCATTACACTATTATTACAGAGTGAACTGTTAAATATGGACAACAACACAAAGCAGTTTCACTATCTTGGTATAAACAATGGCGTAAGGACTTGTCAGTTTGATTGGGTCATTGGTAGAAATACTTGCTTTGGACATGGAAACAAAAGATTTCAATCAAAATACATGCTTTTGCAGGTCAGTCACTATGCGGTGCAGTTTACACCACTTGTTTTAAGAAATGCACTCACTGTTGGGCAAATGCAAATTATTATTTAAGAAATGCACCAAAGTATCTGAGAAAAAAATGTAACATAGTTATGATTGTATTTCAGTGGAGACATGTCCATGTTGTTTTCACCTAGCTAAAACAAACCTGAATGATTTAAATTAGGAGGCTACAATAAGCTACAGACCTGGCATGCCTATTATGGTGGAAATATGCACCACAGCATAGTTTTGCGTCCGAGGTCTCTGTACGACCTCAAACTTGTGTCGTACAGCTCTGGGAAGATCGCTGACGGCCAAATAATGTTGAAAAATAAAACGTAATGGTCTTTAATTTTTTTTGTTTATGATTTAGCTCAAACGCCCCTTACTTATTCAAAAGAGTGGAACGTTATCCCGACTATTATTAGTCTATTAGTTTCAGTCAGTTTAAATAAAATAAAATAGGCATGCCTCTCTGAATGGGTAGGTCTATGCACTGGCGTTCTCATAAGTGAATTGGTGAGGAATAGGAAATGCAAACTTGTGTTTTGGGACACACTTGTATTCCCTGTACAATGAATAGGCTTGGATGCACAGATGGTTTATCTTACGTTTTTTTTACAGTTTATTATCATTTAGGAACATGATTGTATGATAGAAACTGTTTTGTACCAGACAGAGAAGTAGAATAACAGGAAATGGCGTTTATGTTGGTGTGTGTGTTAGGGCGAGGAGAAAAGGTTACGCGAACAAGAAGAGGTAGTTGCAGTTACACCACAAACAGGCCTGACACCTGATGTGTGTGTGTGTGTGTGTGTGTGTGTGTGTGTGTGTGTGTGTGTGTGTGTGTGTGTGTGTGTGTGTGTGTGTGTGTGTGTGTGTGTATATCTATGTGACAACTGAAGAATTTGCCCGGAGACAGGAGGACGATGCCATCAAGGAAGAGGATAAAGGTTGAGGGATATGTCAGAAACAGGGCTCATAATTAAACTTTGACTTTGCTGACCTGAGCTCCGTACACCTGTGTCTGAAGCTAGGGAAACTTAGTGTCATTTTATAAACCCACATATGTATATATATATATACATACATATGTCTTCCAACATATATATATATATATATATATATATATATATATATATATATATATATATATATATATATATATATATATTGTGAAGACATATGTTGAAGTAACATAGACTTACTTCAACATTTTATTTTCCCCTCAAACTATAAAGAAATACTTTTAATTTCATGGTCAATATTTATGTACAGTATATGTCAACCTTTTCTCCTATTTTGACTCCAACCAACTTTCAGTTTCCAGAGTTTAGGAGAAATAGACGTGTTTCCAATTTGAGCCTATGAGTGATGAGAAAATGGTGAAGGGCGGGTCTTCAGCCAGGACAACAAGCAGAAGGAAAAGACTGAAGATCACAAAGTCCTGGTTTGAAAACATGATCAATAACCTTCAAAATGACACAAATGTTCTTAAGGTCTCATAGAGTATTCATGAGATACTTTTAGCAAATTTTTTTTAATGTGGCTTTTTTGTTCTAAAAAGCCTTTTAAAATGTCAATGACGTCATACACATATACGGCCAGAGATACTGCTTCACGGCAAGCGCTGAGTCACTTCCTTATTTTTCTCGAATCAACTGACAAAAGTTGGTCCTATAAAACTTGCGCATTTCTTTTAAATAACTTTTCATCTTTAACGTCTTAAGATGGTACGGACCAAATTTAAAGTCGACCGGATGAAATCTCTAGGATGGTTTGGTCGAGATTGAACAATGTACACTCAAGTTACAACCACTTCCTGTTTCGATGGCAAAACGCACAAAATGGCCGCCCCACCACGGCCAGGCCCTATGATGAAATCTCTAGGAGGAGTTCGTTAAAGTACGACATGTGGAAATGGCCAGAATCTCACAAATTTTCAACTTTCAATTAAAAAATGGCGGACTTCCTGTTGGTTTAGGGTATGGCTCCAATGAGCTTTTTTGCACGTCGTGACATGTTACATATGTGTACCAAGTTTCATTAGTCTACATTAAATGCACTGCAGGGGCTCAATTTTTAAAAGAATTTTAGGGGGCGCTAGCGAGCCATTTTTTTTTCGCCTATTCCCGAAACCCTTAAAATACGTATATATTTTCACCAGACTTGATGCGACCGCAAATTTTTGTGAGTTTTTGAGTATGTTAAGCCCCTCAAAAAGGCAATTAATTCGCCGTATTGATAATTCCTTCAGTTGCAATAGTGCCTTCACCACTGTTGGTGCTCGGGCCCTAAATATAACGGAGCATATCGTCCATCATAACATCAATGCTCCGAGGTCCAGGTCTCACCTGTTAAAGTCCCGTCCAGATGAGGTCAGAGAGACCTCCTCCTCCTCCGTCTGCAGACACTGACAGACGCTGCTGCTGCTGCTGTCTGTCTTCATCACTTCCTCACACCTTTACATCCAAACCTAGAAATGTCAGTATGACGTAAAAGCAGAGGTGTGTGTGTGTGTGTGTGTGTGTGTGTGTGTGTGTAACATTATTACTAAAACAGAAGGATGCTGTCCATGGTACCCCAGAAATCCAGAGTTCTCGCAAGAGCACAATTTGAATTTGCTCAGCGAGTTACTCTGGCATCAAGTAATGCTGCTCATTAACTATACCCTTCTAGCCGAGCTGCACCAATCACATCGCTGTATTTGATATAGGCGGGCCAGAGGCGAGAATAGATGACGACAGTTTAATCTACCAGTTGGCTGTGCTGGTAGCTAAGCATATGGGGCTCTGGATACATCACCCTATGTATTGTTGTGATTAGTCTTAGTGTTATCCAATCGCGTGCAGTGAGATTTTCAAATGCATGCTTGGTGCCGCCCCTTACTAGATGTCAGACCCTTAATCCTTTCGGATTTGGGTCTGGATTTCCAGGTCCATGGTGCTGTAATGGTAGCCTAGAAATCTAGACGCAGAATGAGCCCTGCCAATGGTGAGTTCCCAGACCCAACATCTTCATGTGGGTCTGGCTTGTCAGGCTACTGTAATGGAGCATTATTACTAAAACAGAGGGGGGCTGTCCATGGTGCTGAAACAGAGCATTATTACTACAACAGAGGGGGGGCTGTCCATGGTGCTGAAACAGAGCATTATTACTACAACAGAGGGGGGGCTGTCCATGGTGCTGAAACAGAACATTACTACAACAGAGAGGGGCTGTCCATGGTGCTGAAACAGATCATTGCTAACACAGAGAGGGGCTGTCCATGGTGCTGAAACAGAACATTGCTAAAACAGAGAGGGGCTGTCCATGGTGCTGAAACAGAACATTATTACTAAAACAGAGGGGGGCTGTCCATGGTGCTGAAACAGAACATTACTACAACAGAGGGGGGCTGTCCATGGTGCTGAAACAGAACATTACTACAACAGAGAGGGGCTCTCCATGGTGCTGAAACAGAACATTATTACTAAAACAGAGGGGGGCTGTCCATGGTGCTGAAACAGAACATTATTACTAAAACAGAGGGGGGCTGTCCATGGTGCTGAAACAGAACATTACTACAACAGAGAGGGGCTGTCCATGGTGCTGAAACAGAACATTACTAAAACAGAGAGGGGCTGTCCATGGTGCTGAAACAGAACATTATTACGAAAACAGAGGGGGCTGTCCATGGTGCTGAAACAGAACATTATTACTAAAACAGAGGGGGGCTGTCCATGGTGCTGAAACAGAACATTATTACTACAACAGAGGGGGCTGTCCATGGTGCTGAAACAGAACATTATTACTAATGCCAATGGTAAAGTGCCAATGTGTGTGTAAAGCATTGTTACACACACACACATAGACACACACACAGACATGCCAATACTAAAATTCACACAGGCTCCTTCAGAATAACAGCATTTATTTAAAAGGGTTTCCCTTATGGAGACTTCATTTATCCCCATACCGCAAGACGTCCCCATGATATGACTGGGTAAACAGATTATTGTTGCCACAAGATCCTGATTACCAGAACACACATACACATAGACACACACAAACACAAACACGCACACACAGACACACACACATACAGACACACGCATGCACACACGCACACATATAGGCACACAGACACACACAGACATAGACACACACACACACAGACATAGACACACACACACAGAGACACGCAGACACGCATACAGACACAGACACACAAACATACACAGACAAACACACACACAGACACAAACGCACTCAAACTCACACACACACAGACAAACACACACACAAACACACAGACAGACATAAACACACACACATACACACACGCAGACACACACACACACACACAGGCACACACACACACACACAGACACACATGCGCACACACACACACACAGGCAGACACTCGCACATGCGCACACAGACACACACATAGACGCACACACACACACACACAGAAACACACACAGAAAGACACACAGACACGCACAAACACACACATTGTGTTGTGTAACTGAATGTTATTAACAGAGTGTATATCAAGAGATTGAATAGTTCTAGGATATATGACTGTTATCATTTATATTTTACTTTATTACTTCATGTATTCATGTGTTTTATTGAAGAATATAGTGAGTTGGGTTTCTTATTTTGATTTCTTCCCTTAATATATTGAAGTTGTTCACATTGGTTCATACGTGTGTGGTTTAGAAATATTTCAACCCAGTCTAACGGCAGTTTGTGAAATGGTCACGTTATTTAATCTACTGATTTGTGTACACGAACACGTTAATGTCCCTTTTTATCGTGGTGGTCAGCACATAATTTGAACTAATGTATTTTAATGGGAAGCATCTTTCGTGATCACAGCACGACTACGGTAGGGAGTAGTATGAAATGACGAAAATCCGTACAGGGAGGTTGGTTGGGGGGGGTGGATGGGTCAAACAACACAGGACATTCACCCCGTTACCCCGTTGTTTTTTTCCTAAACCCAACCGTCCCGTTGTAGTTACGCGTCCCGGCGTGTGATTTGTCCTTTCCCCGTTGTTCTTTTCCTAAACCCAACCTCTGTATAGATGCTTCCCATTACGTGCTGAGCACCACGTAAAAAAACAAGATGAATGTGTCCATTACACAAATCAATTGTCACGAATCCACCTTGTGGAAAGTGACAGGCAGGGGTTTTCTGGAGTCTCTCTCTTTTCTCTCTCTATCCTGCTCGCTCTTTTTGTCTCCTCTCTCTTAGTGCAGTGGTGTGGCAGGCCGCTCCCAGGATGACGCGCAGCTGCAGGCAATTCCTAATCAACCACCTGTGGCTCATTAGTGCAGAGACTTAAACTGTGGCTGCTCTCTGTTCTGAGCCGGATAGTTAGTCTTGTTACGAATACCACTCTGTCTGCTGTCGCTCACCTGCCGTGCCTTTGTTCACCACCTGCTCTGTCACCTGGAGAGGATTCCCCCACCAGTCCATTCTGCTGAGACTCTCAGATTCAGTAATAAACTGTTCAAACGTTGAGCTGTGTTTTCGTCTGCTTCTGGGTTCTGGCTACAAATCCTGACATCAATAGGTTAAAAATAACGTGACCATTTCATGAACTGCCCTGAGACTGTGTTGAATATTTCTATAATCTAGATGTGATATTCACAGTATTAAAAGTTCATATTATATTGTGTTCCCCATTGCTGTGCGTTGTGTGTAGTCATGAGACGTTGGTTACAAATTCCACGGAGGACACACTTGTATTCCCTGTACAATGAATAGGGTCGGACGCACAGATGGTTAAGTTTTGATTACAGTTTATTATCATTTAGGAATATGATTGTATGATAGAAACTGTACCAGACAGAGAAGTAGAACCAGACAGAGAAGTAGTAGTAGTCAAGTAGAATAACAGGAAATAGCATTTAGGTTGGTTTGTGTATTAGGGCGAGGAGAAAAAGGTTATGCGAGCAAGAAGAGGCAGTTGCAGCACCACAAAGAGGCCTGATACCTGATGTGTGTGTGTGTGTGTGTGTGTGTGTGTGTGTGTGTGTGTGTGTGTGTGTGTGTGTGTGTGTGTGTGTGTGTGTGTGTGTGTGTACGTGACAACTGAAGAATCTGCCCGGAGACAGGAGGATGATGCCATCAAGGAAGAGGATAAAGGTTGAGGGATATGTCTGAAACGGGGCTCATAATTTGACAGAGACTTTGCTGACCTGAGCTCCGTACACCTGTGTCTGAAGCTAGGGAAACTTAGAATCATTTTATGAACCCACATATGTGTTGTAAGACTTAACTGCTGGACTTAATAAACTTTGACCTGAATCTATCATCTCAGATTGATCTTTAAGTTCTGGTATCAAAAGTCTCATCAACAGACGCGTGGGAATTAAGGTGATTAGAGTAATTGGAGTCAGATCTTCTCTGGCCTTTGGGCCTTCCACCTTCCCAGCCGGTCCAGACAGTGGTCCGTTGAAGAGCAGTAACACAGACTCACTGTGACACTAGTTTTTCCCTTCAAACTATAAATAGCAACCAAGCAGCTTCTTGTTTACATTCAACATGGAGACCACCGAAGCGCAGCAACCCGTTGATGCCGCTGTCGCTGCTACGTCGCCTCCCGTGGTCTGGGCAGCTTCAGGTTTATAAAGGACGTGCTCTGCTGTAGACTTGCTGCAGCAGATGTGTAGCGTTTGAGCTCCGTGTATTTCTGTAGTTTCGGTTTTCCACCTCCGATGTAGAGCAGCGTTCAGCCACTTCCTTAAACGTCTCATTCAGAGACCAGAGACCCAGACAGGGCTCTGAGTCTGTCAGGAGGTCTGAGACTGTGGTATCGGTACTTTAACTTTTGAGTACTTTGTGGTATATTTTATATTCTTATTTGTTATTATGATAAAATATTTTTATTTTGTTATTATAATTCAAAGAGTCAGTTAGTTTTGTCTTTAGTAAACCTCCGTACAGATCTGTTCTGCTCTGTCTCCCCTGAGTGATTGTGATTGGCTGGCCATGTTTGAACTAAATATATTGAATATAAAGTTATAAACAACGTTTGAGCCCAGGGGAACGTTCATCTCTAAAAGACAGACAGGCAGACAGACAGAGAGGCAGACAGACAGACAGACAGACAGACAGACAGTTCTGTGTAACATCAACTCTAACTATAGTTGAACTTCTTTTGTGAATGTATGGTGAATTAAAACTTATTTAGATGAACTGAAACCTCATTTAGGAGTAAAATGTGTAGAAGTGATGACTCATGGTGACTCTAGATGAGAGGATGTAATAGTTGTAAGTAGATGAATGATATATTTAAATATGTGATATATATATAAATGTTCTTTAGTTTTCTTTATTGGAAGCTGTGGATGTTTAAAGGTTGAACTCTGATGAAATCAACATTTGAAATCAGTTTAAAGAGATTAGTCTCCATCTGGTGGAGAGACTCAGCAGCACAGAGGGGGAGGTGCATGATGGGAAATGGAGGATCCAACACGCTCACAAGTTTCTCATGCTTCATTCTTCTTTCTTTTATTGATGTTTTTTGTGGATGGTTGTTTCTGAATGTTGAAGTTTAATATTTTTAAACTTGTAGTCATCTTTCTCATTGTTTCTGTTGCTTCTTTAACCTCGGTGTTCTTGTGTCTCTGTTTTTGAACGGTGTGAAACAATTTTTTCTGTGTGATCATCTCTAAAAGTTGGGCAGTGTGTTGCTATGGTTACCGTGTTTATATATCAGCATTAATCAACAGAGATATTAAACAGGGGAAATAACTTCATGTGTTGTATGTGTCTGTATTTATTGTTTGTTTATTTCATATTATTTTTACGATTAACAAATAATAAATTTGATCTAATTTATGTTTTACACAAAATTTATGTTTTACACAAAATAGGCCTACAGTAAGGTACAAAATATACCAAACTCACGTTTATTGAGACTAACTATTATCCCCCATACTTATTTCTTATTCTCCATCTTCCGCCACATTTTTGTCCTGCTACTACTAGAGAGAGAGAGAGAGAGAGAGAGAGAGAGAGAGAGAGAGAGAGATTGTTTAAATATGTTGAGTATGATTTGTGCACCATCAGCAGTAAGAGATGTTTACCTGGTAATACCTTACTGAGTCCAGCAGAGGTCTCTCTAAAACCAGACAGGAACTAGAGCTCTTATTCTGAAAGTCACAGCGCTGAGAGAGACCCAGACGAGAGCTGCTGGATCTCCGAGACCAGGACCAGGACCAGAACAAGAGCGGAATGGAGGAGGAGCAGCAGAAGCCGGAGCAGCGGAGCAACAAGGTCCCCAGAAGAGCAGCAGCAGGCTCGGCCTCTGATAGCAGCGGTGTTCAGGTCAGTGTTAGGACACAACAAGCACACTAAAGACACAAGATGGCCGACTCTCATGGAAACAACATGGGGGGGCTCTGTGGCCATTAGCACACATGCTTCTCTCTGGGTGAAAAGGGGCCAGAGGCGTCCAAAGAGGTTTTTAAAAGTCTCGCTGTGTTCAGCTCTCAGTCCGTTTGGAGCTTCTAACTGAATCTCTGGGCTTAGTTTAGTTTCTAGTTGATATCTGCTTTGGTTTACATTTGGGCTCCGTTTAGAGGACTCTTGTTAAGTTACTGCTGATGAAGAGCTACATTTCCTCCAGGTTTCCTCTTCACAATAAAAGCATGTCGGTAACAAAGTAACCAGGGGCTTTTATTGCTTTGTGAACACAGCGCTATGAAGATAGTTATGATTATGCTTGACTAATAAATCCCAAAGTAGACAACAGTTAACGCTATCTCAGAATCATAATCAGCTTTATTGGTCAGGTTTGTTAAACAAACAAGGACTTAAACTCTCAAAGTACTCACTGAAAATATAAAGAATAAAAACAGAAAGGACAGGAAGAAATATAAAAAACATACTGTTAAGTATACAGTATAACAATACAATATCATTCACAAATTTACAAGAAATACACAATAACAATTGAAGAGAGGGAAAGGAATAGTGCAATATCAGTATAGTCTGAGATTTAATATTAAAATATAAATATAGTGCAAGGCAGTTCAATGCAATGATGATACATTAATAACAATATTTTAATTGTAAGATATAAATAAACATGAGGTAGATAAGCAGAACAGTGTTGATTGACTTTGTTTAGTGTAAGTGTGGGGGGCTGTTTCTGAGTGTTCAACAGAGTTTTGAGGGGGGAGAATTTACCCCCTCATATTAATAAACTTATAAAATCTATCCTTTATAGGGTTGCTGATATGTCCAGTTAATTCTTGTTCAGAATGACCACGACAATCTCCATGTTAAAAATGGAGAGTTTTTACTTTTTTAGTATGGTTTTGAAATAAATGAATTCCATCCTCACCTACAGTATATGATAAAAATGTAAAATATATCATGTGTTTACTCATCACAAGTTAACTATGAAGTTATATTTGACGTTACATGTGAAGTTGGATGTGGTTCTGAAATATAAGCAAATAATAATGCACATTAATAAGCATTTGACTTACTGTATTATTTACCAAAACCAAATGTTATAGCCACCAGCATATAACAAGAAACAAAATTAAGAATTACATTAATTTCTCTGTAATAATTAACGTAAATGTAACATATTATTGCTCAGTAACACAAACTGAGAATACCGTATTTCCTCAAATAAAAGCCAGGGCCTTTATTTATCTAAACAGCAGAAGGTACCAGGCTTGTATTAGAGGCAGGCCTTTATTTCTAATTCCATCTGTTTGATAAGTATACTTTTTTTTTTAAATGAAAAGCCATAGTGTTGCAGTGGACAGAGATCATTCATTTTTTAGGAAACAGAAAATACCATATATAATAACAGCCAGAAGGGCGACAAAGCAATCTGGGTCAGAATGAATCAGACACCAGCATTGTGTCAGTTTGAAGCCTGTAAATGTACCGAGTATTTATTTCAAATACAGATACTACAGTATTTCTGGTAGATTACAATAAGAGCATACAGTAGTTACACCAGTATCTGATTACAGACAGTAGCTGTTGTTTTCTAGCTCCAGGCTAACCTGGTTCCTCCCACCTCCAGCTAGCTAGCCGTGCTCTGCTCTCATTGGCTGATCTTGTCAGCTCATCCTTCGTTTGTTGTTGAAAAGTCCGTCACTAGCACCATACAGAGAGTAGAGCACCAGAGCCCGTCATTCTCTGCTAGCACTAAATGAGCCCCATGTTACATCCAGTGTAGCTACTGCCATCTACTGGTACCTGTACGTTACTACAAACTACACCTGGCTCTGGTAACACATACAGCCGCATTGACCGGTAGGACAATAATACTTTACATGAGTACTAGGGCTGCAGCTATCGATTATTTTAGTAATCGAATATTTTACCGATTATTCCATTGATTAATCGGATAAGAAACACTTAGTAAGAAATACTTAGTAAGCAGCAATAGTAAATATTTATTATTGCCGTTTACTAAAAAAAAGGAAACCTGTAGTTTGTGTATATATACAAAAGACAGGTTTCCTTTTTTAGAAAAAGCAAAAAAAAATGATTGCCAAATACCAAGACCCTTAAAAAAACAAAAACATTACAATAGTACATTTTTGGTGGCCCAAATGTTAATTTCCAAACATTTAGAAGCAAACTAATAAACAGTTAGACTACAAACCGACAGCTTTCGTTTTAGCTTGTTGGTAAAACATGGCTGTTAGCAGAGTAGCATGCTGTAGGCTAGTTGTGTAAAACATGTCTATTAGCAGAGTAGCATGCTGTAGGCTAGTTGTGTAAAACATGGCTATTAGCAGAGTAGCATGCTGTAGGCTAGTTGTGTAAAACATTGCTATTAGCAGAGTAGCATGCTGTAGGCTAGTTGTGTAAAACATGTCTATTAGCAGAGTAACATGCTGTAGGCTAGTTGTGTAAAACATGGCTATTAGCAGAGTAGCATGCTGTAGGCTAGTTGTGTAAAACATGGCTATTAGCAGAGTAGCATGCTGTAGGCTAGTTGTGTAAAACATTGCTATTAGCAGAGTAGCATGCTGTAGGCTAGTTGTGTAAACAGCGCGGTGGACGAGAGCAGCAGACGTTAGCTACCTTGTGTCTGGTTGGCTCCGTGGAATGGATGAGTACTCTGGAGGTTTGTTACGGAGATGATGTAGCAGCATGTTTGCAGCTTAAAATGATCCCAAACTTTCTGTGATTTTTTTCTCGCCTGTCTCTCCTCTTAGACCATCGCTATTTTCGTCTTCTTTCATTTGTAATCTGGGCCGTCTGTCACAAGGGGGTAAGCTTCGCCTCAGAACGCAAACCTCCGATGGCGCCATTTTGTTGCTACGAAGAGATCACCTCTTGTTAGCATTCCACTGACCGCCATTTTTTTTTTACGTCACTTGACTGTGAATAACTTTCCATCTGAAGCGTTTAAAGACTCTATTTGTCCGTTGTTTAGTTCTAAAGAAACACGACAATGTATAAAAGGCTCCATTACCTTGTACCTCACGTTATAGCTTGATTTTACGAAGCTTCGAGGCAAAGAATTTGCTTCGAGCATTTTTTGTAATCGAATTAATCGAGTTATTCGAGGAATCGTTGCAGCCCTAATGAGAACCATACTGTAATCCAGAAAAACAGTGTGGAAAAAACATGAATATATTGTTGAATCAGAATTTTACTTTTACTTATTATATGAAAGGCACTTAGGAGATTATCCACACTAATTTTCCCTTCATTTGTCCGTGTTGACCACACCCCCCGCCACTATCAGAGGCCCAGCTTTTAATTGAGTACCAGTTTTTATTTGAGGAATTACGGTAAGCTACATTTACTACTATTACAGCACACATAACCTAACAGAGCAAATAGTGTAATACACCTTTAATAGCTGAGCACATGGCTCCACAGCACTCTGTTTACTGGTGATTGCACGTTACTAGCAAATTGCCCTAAAACAACCTGAATATCAACACGTGGCTGTACAAGTAATATTAAACAATCTGCACATCAGCTATATGCAATAAGAAACACAGAAACAGCAATTTTATGAATCCAATCCAATCCAATCCAATTTTATTTATATAGCGCATTTCACAGATAAACAAATCAACAAAGCGCTTCACAAGGTACATACAAACAAATATGGGGTAAAGAAAATACAGCATGACATGAGGAGAGACGAGGAGAAAAAGGCAACTCCCAGACTATGCTCCCAGTAGGAGTACAGTGTGGGAACAGGAAAAAAACACCTCAGCAACATAATATAAGCACATAACCAATACAAGGGCACACAAGACACGCAGTGGGTGAGGGGGATGTTGGGTGCATGGGGATGGGGGTGTTGGGGTAGAGGTAGTCCAGCACAGGCAAGCAGACATCTGGTCCTGCAGCCAAACAAAGGCGCTGGTCCCAGACCCGCCCGCCTGACTGGGGGGTAGAAGCGGTGAAGGCGCTGGATGGGGGGGGGGGGGGTGTGGTTGCAAATCTGTATATATGTCAAAGTTTGTGTATGTGTAGGCCTGATTAGTCAAGCTACGTCTGGCCCCCGTAATCTGGATTTCTCAGTCCGCACGATTGTCATTGCGATACACAGCCGGTTGCCATGGAGTCAGCCTTGAAACAGGACCCAGTACGAGTCAACAATCAACAGGTGTCAGTGGGAGTCGGGTAGGGAACGCAAGAGTGTGCCTCGCTGCAGTGCTCCAGGGGGAGTGAGTATTCAACACCGGCCTCGGCCAGGGCCAGCGCTGGTTCAGGAGCCGAAAAGATAAGGTTGGAATTTGTTTTGTCTTGGGGCGAGGAGCCGCAGTTTGTCACTCTCGACTTCTCTGAAGTGTCCCCTCTGTTCTCCGTATCGATCAAATTTCCTTGCCAAAACCGCGAGTTTCCCCAAGATGTTGTCCAGCTTGTCCAGAGCTGACAGTCTCTCCAAGATGGTATCCAGTTTTTGGCCCATGGTAATCACAGTATCCAATTTCTGGCTCATGGTGTTCAGAGTCACAATCTGAGTTCCAACAGCTCTGCCCACAGCTTCAACCATGACGGGCAGCCTGGCATTTTGCCCGGTTCCCGTCTTCTTTTTAATTTCTCGATAAACCAGGGCAATGCCTGAGCCAATCAGCAAAAGACCTGTTATCATGGTTCCGAATAGGTAGATATCTTCAATGTCCTCCACGGAAAGAACCGCCAGACACACGACCCGCCACCTCTCCCACGCGTCCATCGTGTAGCCAGCTGCGAACGTTCCTGCAGGGCAGACAGGTTCCCCCGAACCCGAGCTTCTCGTCGAGAAGATGGTGTCAATTGCGCTGAGAGACCAGTTGATCAAATCCATAATTCGTAGTTTAGGAGCAGTGCAGAGAGAGAGACTCTAAAAAGTACACAGAGACAAAGACTAGACGAGAGAGCAAAGCAGGGCAGACAACGGGAGGAGAGGGAGAAAAATGCGACCGCCTTCACTGAGAGCCAAACGAGAACTCGATGAAGGCGGTAATCTCTCTCTCTCTCTGTCTCTCTCTCTCTCCAAATATGCATGCTGTAACACAGGCTAAGTGTATCCACATCATAGCAGAACACTTATTGAAATATGAATAAATGTAGTTAACAGATAACGAGGCAGTAAAACCCATGATAGTTTAGCAAGCTACAGAATAGTTTTAACTTACGTTCTGGGCTACGTACATAACTTCAACAAGTCCAAAAATGGAAAAGGATCAAAAAGCCTGTTGTCCAGCTGCTACATTCTCCTGTCTGAGTGATTGGCAGGAGATCAAAGTAGATTTGTCAATCATCTCAGGAGAGAGAACAAGTCTTATTATCATAACTATGGTCTTTTTTAACAGTGAGAAGTGTATTGGTGATGACATGTGTGACAGTTAAAAGTGATCATCTCTGGTTTTCTAGGCGAGGCTGAGTCTGTTTCAGACAGCAGCTACAGTCTGGTGTTAGAATCCTCTCCAGTGAAATACTGACACACTTTTACACCATTTGGATGTCAGCATTTTAACCGTGTTTACTCCAGCTGCTAGCTAACGCTAGGCTAACGTTACCTGCTGCTAAGTGTAGTGTTAACTAGCGTCCCGTGTGGCGATGTTTCAGTTCCCTCTAACGTCCGTTTTCGGAGGATCAGAGAGAAGCGCAGTCATTTAAGTGGGTCCTAATAGGCACCGTAATCCGCGTTACTATTTGGTCCGGTAGGTAACTATTATTAGCACTAGGTCTCTGACCCCATTCAAAATGGCGATTTTTGCCAAAAAGCGACTAGTTTGCCGGTATGTACTACTCTTTGGCCGGCTGGCAAACCCAAACAAGTGTGTGCAGCACACTGTCTATGGTGCATGTTGTTTAGTTTCCGGTCTAGCTAGATCTGGTGTGGTGTTGTAGTTTTTCTAACGGTACTAGTTGTTGCAACAGCATGTAAAAAAAACCCACAAAATTTGCTAGTCCAAAAAGAACATTAATCTCACGATAACAAAATTGACGGCTTTAAAATGGGTTTGTGTTAACGCCATTAATAACGCGTTTTAACTGACAGCTCTAATTTTGATCATCTCTCATGAGCTCTCTGAGAGACCCTATCTGCTACTTTCATTAGTGGACTTCCTTTTTACGCTGGTTCTGAATTGACTCAGTTTTGCTTGCCAGAACCTTTCCAATCAGAATCATTTTTCTTTTTTACCATTTCAGGTGAAGTTGAACCAGCCCTTGATCCACTCATTTTGTGCATGCAGACGGATGTAAATGATCATCGCAGTATGAATCTAACATAAAGCCAACAACATCAGTAGCCTCAGCAATCCCATGCTGGCACGATATAATAACCAACCAAGCCATAACAGCGTACAAAACACAGGTTACCTACCACTGGTTGGGTGTGATGCTGTCGGGCGGCCACCGTTCTCCGCTAGTTGCCGGGCGTCCGTGTGTGAGATCTCAAAGGTGATGATCCAGGATTTCTACGTGTGGCTACAGCCTCGTATGAGCGTGGTTTCCTTCCTGTTTTGTCGTTTTTTGTTGACAAATATAGTCGACAATCTAAGACTTCTTTGTAGCCGCTGAGAGGCTGAATAGAGGAATAACTTGCCAGACACGCTTATTATATAACTTTATTTTTTTACACACTCAAGGTCCAGATAGAAACATATTACAAGAGGGAAACACACAAACATAAATCCATACAGACATACTCACTACCAAATATTACATAAAGGGAACATACAAAACATGCATACATACAAACAAATAGCTTTGCACAATAATTAAAACAGATATATATGCGTGTTCCAGTGTTTCCAGATTTGGGACGTAGCCTATATCTGGTATCACTAAGTGCAGGGTTGGTTAAAGCAGTTAACATTGTATTCTTTGACTCTGTTAATCAGCACATGAATGTGTACATAAAATTCCTCAGCACAGCATGGAAGGTTGGAACATTACTCGTCACAAACAAATGGCTAGCACTGGTCCATCTTGGACACTTCAACAGGATTCTAAGTGCATCATTGTATGCCACCTTTATCTTATTTATATTTACTGTAGCTGCACCATAGGTGAGCTGTATAAAGTGGAGTACAGTATGCTCTGAAAAGAGATGTTTAAACTTCTTCAGTACACATAGGAAATTTACGTGCCAGCCTATTTGCTTGTCCAGGCTGGGAAATTAGCACCTGCCACCAGCCAATGGCGGGTACTTTTTCAAAGGTGACTTTGCCTTGTATACCAGCCACAGTGGCGGGTGGATTGTAAAACATTCCTTGTAACGGATTGGACAGAAGAATGCTGTTGCTAAGTCACGATGCTTTTAGGAGTCTGTTATGTTTTGGCTAATGAATCCCCAACATTTCCGGATTTTGCTGCTTCATAATGAAAACATTTAAATACCAAAATAACTGAGGACTTTTATTGTGAAGAACTTATGCCTGCTTCACACGGGACGATTTTAAAATTGTCGGCCGATTTTCCAATCCTGAGAGACCCCACACACGGTGATAAAACATCCCGGGTCTAACAGTTTTGGTGGTACAGTGTGTGGTGCGCAGCACACGGCTAAATCAACACATCACACACAAAGCGATTTGACTCCCGAGCATTCCCAGGTCAGACGGGAAATCTCGCAAAATCCCTCGAGATCACACGTGACTTCAGAGTAAACAATCATTGCGGACGAAGAGGATGCAGTTGCGATAGTTTGTTTTTAACCAAAAAAAAACGTTATCAAAAGAAAAGGCGATGGTCAAAGAAGACAACGCGAGCATGGACTATACTCGCTACATCATGATATGGAGGGGATTAGTTTTTTCTCATAGAAATGTCGTTAGGTATTACACAGATTAATAAACGTTAATATATTCGTTTCCATGTACTCTGGTGGACTGCAGTTGTGGATGTAGTTATGCCCATCGACTTTATTTATTTTACACAGGCTGCGTGCTCGTTTGTCCCCGGGGGGGGGACACCACACACGAGGAGAAATCGGGCCAAATAAATCCAACATGTTGGATATCCCCGATTTGAGATCGGAGCGGTCCCGACGTCCTTCCGAGCAGACGAGAGCAGTCTTAACACACCACACACGGCAGGAATATCTGATCAGATTATTTTACCATAATCTGAGCATCCTTAGGATTGTCGGGAGGGGTGAATCGTGGCTAAAATCGGCCTAATTATCTTGCTGTCTGAACCAGGCTTTAGAGGAAATGAAACCGTTCACAGCCGGGGCTTTGACCACGCATATTTCTGTCAACTCCAGACTTTTGTTGAGTAGTTTTCAGCGCTAGTCCGTGACACCATGTAGCTAGCTGAGCTGAGGTACAGACGAAACGAAAATTATCGATTTTAAAAAAATGTGGCGACATATCCCCGGTGTTAGGAGTCAGCAGTAGCTTTGACTGTACAAACTGTTGAGGGCGAAGTAAAGAAAAAGAGAAGGTACTTTTGGAACAAGTGGCGCATTGACAAAACAAACAGTGAAAGACGTACGACAGTACGCTGTAACGATTTTTCAGTAGCTGAAATTTCTGCTGCTGTTTTAATCTTGTCGGTTCTCTGCTGCTCAGTTCACACACACGGTGGATGTAGGAAAAACCGGAGATGAGACGTACAGGATGACCTAAATCGAGGACAGCTACACTTGTTACTGTAAGTGAAATGATAAATAAGTTAAAGTCCTTTATCAAACCATATGAATGTGTGTCCCAGGCCAGGTTAGGAAATAAACTAACAATGCAAAGATCAAACACGCCACTGACAGAAATGTATTCATTCAGTCAATTATTTATTATTATTCAATTTTATTTATAGTATCAAATCATAACAGGAGTTATCTCAGGACACTTTACAGATAGAGTAGGTCTAGACCACACTCTATAATTTACAAAGACCCAACAATTCCAGTGATTCCCCCAAGAGCATGCATAAATGTGTAGATGCGACAGTGGTGAGGAAAAACTCCCTTTTTTTAGGAAGAAACCTCAGACAGACCCAGGCTCTTGGTAGGTGGTGTCTGACGGTGCCGGTTGGGGGTGTGATGAACAGTGGCAGTAATATAATAAAGATAATGACTAGAAATAGTAGTTGTAGTAGTTCATGGTGTTGCAGGGCACAGCAGAGCACAGCAGGACGTAGCAGGGCATTGCAGAGCGTAGCAGGGTGTAACAGGGCACAGCAGGACCATGGCGACAGCTGCCTCCATGATTTAGGTGCCCTCATGATCCAAGGAAACATGCTGGGTGAAAAAAAAGCATAAGGACTCCGGGGTATAAGCTCCCCAGAGCTAGGTTAGTAATAAGCATTTCTGGGACATGGATACACACAGATGGAACAAGAGAGGAGAGAGAAGCTTAGTGTGTCAAAGGAAGTCCCTCGGCAGTCTATCCGGGGATTTCCACTGGATGTGTAACAGCTGTGGACCGGCTGCGTGTCTGCTGCGTGCTCCGCCGTCCGTCAATACCCACCGGGTCCGGATTTGTTGCGGAACGGCTGCGGACCCACAAGTTCTCGCGAATTCACGTAGAATAGAACCACAAAACCAACAACAGTTAGTTTTCATCCAGGGGAGTAGAGGGGAAACAACTCTGTGCTGTGTTTTCAAGGTGGAGTGCAGGGAAATATGATCCGCCGTGAGCATGGTGTATTTTATTTTATATTTAATTTTATATTTTAACTGGATTTTGTTTCTGTGCTCGACTTCCTGTCCCGCACTATCTGCCATGTGCTGAATTGCTGCGGATCTCTCCGTCGTCCGTCAAAAATAGAAGCTCTGCGTATATATCTGCTGCAGAGGGCTGCTGACTGACGGAACTGGGACGGAGTAGGAACGCAGACGTTCTGCAGTCTGTGGAAACACACACACTGACTTTAATGGAAACCTAATGACTCCGTCGACGTTCCGCAGATGTTCCGCATCCAGTGGAAATTGCCGGTAAGACTAGAACAGCATAACTAAGAGCTGCAGAGATAGGGAGGGGGTGCGCCATGACTGTGGCTACACACCTTCCCCTGTCGGACTAGGCAAACTCCTCACTCCCTAACTATAAGCTTTATCGAAGAGGAGAGTTTTAAGTTTACTCTTAAATGTGGTGACGGTGTCTGCCCCCCGAACCCAGACTGGGAGCTGGTTCCACAGGAAAGGAGCCTTATAACTGAAGGCTCTGGCTCCCATTCTACTTTTAAAGACTCTAGGAACCACCAGTAACTCTGCA
Source organism: Perca schrenkii (assembly GCA_025617405.1). Lineage (NCBI taxonomy): Eukaryota > Metazoa > Chordata > Actinopteri > Perciformes > Percidae > Perca > Perca schrenkii. Next base: position 1,086,736 of record CM046796.1, read on the forward strand.
TTCTGGGAGCGCAGTGCTCTAGTGGGACAATAAGGTATTAGGAGCTCTTCTAGATATGATGGTGCTAGACCATTTAGAGCTTTGTAGGTCAAGAGAAGGATTTTAAATTCAATCCTGAATTTTACAGGAAGCCAATGCAGAGAAGCTAATCAGGAGAAATATGATCTCTTTTCTTAGTTCTTGTGAGAACACGTGCTGCAGCATTCTGGATCAGCTGGAGAGTCTTAAGGGACTTATTTGAGCAACCTGACAGTAGGGAATTACAATAGTCCAGCCTGTAAGTAACGAATGCATGGACTAGTTTTTCAGTATCGTTTTGAGACAGGATGTTCCTAATTTTGGCAATGTTACAAAGGTGAAAGGTTTGTTTTAAGTGGGCGTTAAAGGATATATCCTGATCAAAAATAACTCCTAGATTTCTGACCGTAGTGCTGGAGGCCAGGGCAATACCATCCAGAGGATTTATATCTTTGGATAATGAGGTTCGGAGGTGTTTAGGGCCCAGCACAATTAGGGATGCACCGATCCAACTTTTTCAGTCCCAATACCGATGCCAGGGCTTTGTGTATCTGTCGATACCCGATACCGATCCGATACCGTTGCTGAATTAATAATAAACTGTATACCTTCCACCTTATACCTTCCTTCCACCATATGGAAGATACTAAAGGCACCAGACCTTCCTAACTAAACATTACTTTCCTAACTAAGACAAAATAACAGATGTAATGTATTGAATTCTTATTTATTTGTATGTATTTAAAAAAACAACTGTGCATTCAAATCGAAAATATAATGTAATCAAACTTCTTAAAATAAATTTAAATAAATAATAATGGGCCACCTTTTATATAGGTTTATAATGGCTTATTCTACTGTCAGGAGTACATAGAATATCTCAAAAACATGTTAATGTCATCATGTTTACTAAAAGCTTTTATTACTAAAGGGTTTGGCTCCACGACATTATACAATAACTTTATATGAAGGGGAATCCATGAAACGGTAACAGAAGCTAAACTATTTGTATTGTGCAAACTACAAAGTAGTAAAATAAACTCAAATCGAATGAATACACATACAAACAACTTTAACATTGTTTCCCTTTCAAAACTAAATAGTTGTAAGCTAGTTGTATAACCACTACCTTGGCCACAGGTAAGTTAGGTTGTAGTGTTGTTGTAGTGGGCGAGTGAACGGAGCTCCGCTGTCAGCCTCCTTCACTGTTTGAATAACGTTACTAGGTTGGCGGACGTATTTCAGCGAGGCGAGACATCTTAAATCCAGTGTTTTAATCATTGCTCTGAACCAGTCTTTCTCAAATTTTACAAGAAATTCTTCATAGGGAAACCAAAACCCAAAGTAGGCTATAGTATGAAAGCATTCATAATGAAATTAATTGCATATTTGCCTCAGTGGCAAAGTTGGCAGCCTTGCAGTGTGCATTTGATTTTTCTTGGCTTTTGGAAAAATATAGGGGAATTCAGAAAGAGGTGGTCCATTAATGCTGAGCAGCATACATGCTGCTAGATGGTCCCCCTGTGGCCTGTTCCTTAAAGGGAAATTTCATCGCTGGAAAGCTGAATATATCTTTAAATTGGGTCACTTATGTAGTAGAAATGTGAAAAGAAAATTGAAATTGGTGCCTTCTAGGCAGTTGTTTTTGGCTCATATGGATGAAAGACATCAAATCCCAGAATGCACTTGCTTTGCTGCTGTATGAGGCCACTCCCAAGCCACGCCTGCCCTTTACAGACAGACAGTGAGACGATCAACTTACTCGACAACAAGTGTGTTTTATTGTCATTTCAACCATATGCACGAAAAAACGTTTCACCGTGGCTCAAGTGGTGTTACACATTTAAAACATGCTTCTTTTGGCCACAGCTGATACATTATCCGGACTTCTTTCAGCGGATTGATTGATAGCTCCAGAGTTAACAGAACTGTGTCCATGGCAACGCTCTGCTATGCATGGCAACCAACCCGGTCTCACGCCAGGTCGTGTAATAGTCACGTTATTTTGATTCATAAATTCGTGTACAGGTTACGATTTTGACGTTTTTTTTCGTGTATATGCAACGACTTTTGAACGTGTAGAGGTCACGCTCAACGGGGAAATGAGGCGCCACACGCTGGCCAAAACAACGGGACGGGCCGCCACTCGCGACCCGCGCAGGGGCACACTACAACGGGGAAATGAAACGCCGCACGGCGGCCAAAACAACGGAACGGGCCGCCACTCGCGGGCCGCCACTCGCAGGCCGCCACTCGCGGGCAGCCACTCGCACACTCGCGGGCCGCCACTCGCAGGACACGATCCCCGGGCGCAGGGGCACAAAACAATGGGGAAATGAAACGCCACAATAACGAGACGGTTGGGGTTGAATGCACATAATTGTTGTTCTAAGATTTCCAAGACTGTATGGCTGCAGCCTGGAGCGTCCCATATCATGCCGTCCCGTCTACGTTTCAAAATAAAAGCTCGCGTCCCAAAATTTCCGTCGGGATGAACAGTTTCTGAGAAGCTAAGCGAGGATTCAAGATGGCTGAAACTCGTTTTTTCCTCGGCAATCTCCGGAAAAAGCCGACAGTCCAACCCCCTTTGGGCTATGCGGAAGTGGCTCATAATACACAATGAATACAGGCCACAGGCTGTAGTCTTTTGCCTCTGGGCAAAAAAGCCGCAGATGACGCAAAAATCGTCATTTTGCGTCATCTGAGGCTTTATTCCAGACCCTCAATACAGAGATCTCCCCTCTCAGGGGGACATGAGGGAGGGAAGCCTGGTCATTCAAAAATACTACCGGGGTTCTACTGATACAAAGCTTAATGCTAATCGGTGAAGTTTCCCTTTAACACTAGAACGGCCAGGACGGTCAAAATAGAGGACAGACCAGTTGGACACACCTTCTCAATCAATGCGTTTTCTTTATTTTCATGACTATTTACATTGTAGATTCTCACTGAAGGCATCAAAACTATGAATGAACACATATGGAATTATGTACTTAACAAAAAATTTTGAAATAACTGAAAACATGTCTTATATTTTAGATTCCTCAAATTAGCTACCCTTTGCTTTTTTGATAACTCTGCAAACCCTTCATGAGGTAGTCACCTGAAATGGTTTTACCTTCACAGGTGTGCTTTGTCAGGGTTAATTAGTGAAAGTTTTTCCCTTATTAATGGGGTTGGTACCATCAGTTGTGTTGTGCAGAAGTCAGGTTGATACACAGCCGACAGCCCTATTGGACAACTGTTAGAAGTCATATTATGGCAAGAACCAATCAGCTAAGTAAAGAGAAACGAGTGGCCATCATTACTTTAACAAATGAAGGTCAGTCAGTCCGGAAAATTGCGAAAACTTTGAATGTGTCCCCACGTGCAGTCGCAAAAACCATCAAGCGCTACGACGAAACTGACTCACATGAGGACCGCCCCAGGAAAGGAAGACGAAGAGTCACCTCTGCTGCTGAGGATAAGTTAATCCGAGTCACCAGCCTCAGAAATCACAAGTTAACAGCAGCTCAGATTAGAGACCAGATGAATGCCACACAGAGTTCTAGCAGCAGACATCATAAGAACAACTGTTAAGAGGAGACTGCGCGAATCAGGCCTTCATGGTCAAATAGCTGCTAGGAAACCACTGCTAAGGAGACGTAACAAGCAGAAGAGATTTGTTTGGGCCAAGAAACACAAGGAATGGACATTAGACCAGTGGTTTTCAACCTTTTTTGAGCCACGGCAGAGTTTTTACATTAAAAAAATCCCGCGGCACAACACCAACCAAAAATGACACATTGTAGCCTAATAATCAGAATCTGCATTTTTCCTTTTTTTAAATGTAGCCTATCCATCGCTTTTGCAGGCTCACATCGATGATCTCGGCCCTACTGCTTACATCCTGTCACTGCGGGATGCGCGCCAGACTAACTTTTTTCATTAGGAGCATAGTGGCTCCCAACTGAAAATTTTAGGGACACAACCAAAAGGTGCTGTAGAAATAAAGTTGCCTTGCCTTACAAACTCTGCCTGTCAGTCAGCCTCCAGGCCACAGAGACCACTGGTGTGCCTGCTCGGCTCCGAGGAAGTGTAACGTCAACAGCACCGCGACCGCTTTCGGCTCGCCATATCATATCACAGCAAACGCTGTCTGCTCGAAGTTATGAAAAACTGTAACCACACTTGAAACCATTTTATCGGCATTTCCGTGACTCACTGTGACTTCCACAAAACTGCAGCGCCGACGTAGTTCGCATCGCTCTCTTGTCTCTGTGTTTCAGAGAGGACAGATAAGCTTGCGCTTACGCGCTCTCAGGTACCGAAATGTCAACGTTTAACGTGTAAAAAAGGGGGCAAATTTACTGGTCGCACACCTATGGTCGCACATGTGCGACTGGATGTAAAATTCAGTCGCACACAGTCGCACTGCCCTGCTGGCAGTAATTTTATTGTCTTAAATCAAGGTCATTATTGCGCTATACTGCCACCTACTGACACAGAATAGTATTTAATTTCTCTGCCAGTCATCATAGTGAGGCACAGATGCGCAACAATGGAAAATTATTTGCAGTAACTCAATAAAAAAATTTGTTGGACCAATTAAGTAAAATCGGATAATTTCCCACGGCACACAGGACGATCTCTCACGGCACACTAGTGTGCCGCGGCACAGTGGTTGAAAATCACTGCATTAGACCATTGGAAATCTGTGCTTTGGTCTGATGAGTCCAAATTTGAGATCTTTGGTTCCAACCGCTGTGTCTTTGTGCGACGCAGAAAAGGTGAATGGATGGATTCTCCATGCCTGGTTCCCACCGTGAAGCATGGAGGAGGAGGTGTGATGGTGTGGGGGGGCTTTACTGGTGACACTGTTGAGGATTTATTTAAAATTGAAGGAATACTGAACCAGCATGGCTACCACAGCATCTTTCAGCGACATGCCATCCCATCCGGTTTAGTTGGACCATCATTTATTTTTCAACAGGACAATGACCCTAAACACACCTCCAGGCTGTGTAAGGGCTATTTGACCAAGAAGGAGAGTGATGGAGTGCTGCGCCAGATGACCTGGCCTCCACAGTCACCGGATCGCCGGACTCACATTGTCTCGCATCTCTTTAAGGGCAGGTTCTTCGTCTTCAGGAGCCTGCCAAAAAACCTTCTTCAGTCTTCTCAAGTCGCCTTTAAGTTTTGCAATTTCCCTTGAGCACCTGTTCTCTCCAGCATGCTGCAGGCCTTTGGTCTGTCTCTGCTCCATCCCAAAGCGCTCTGCTCCCATGTTCCAAATGGTGGTGGACATTGCCTTCATCTTCCTGCCAATGTCACCAGCAAGGACAGACTCCATGACTTGGTCTATTTCCCTGTCGAAAGACTCCCAGTCTTTCCTGGCTGCTGCTAGCTAACACTAGCTCTTTCCTTGTTTCCTCTCCCTCAATGGCCTGAACTCACTGACCTGTTTCCTTGCTGGCTTTCCTCTCTAGACGTTGCTGGTCGTCTGATACGTTGTTCATACTTGAGAGTATGCTGATGCCTTCATTGTGTGCCTTAAGATGTGAAAGATACACAACTCTAACTACAACTTTTGTCTACTTTTTCATTAAAAGTTAATCTTAAAACCACGTGGAATATAAATTAGCAACCTCCTCCTCATAGCTTTGGTCCTCCATAGCAGCGATAACGTTACTCCAGGCTTCCATCATCAACCAGCAGGCGGGCTAACGTTAGCTAGTCTAGTTTAACGGCGGTGCTAGCTTGTGCCCACAGCGGGCGGAACTTCATCATAAAGCTAGCAATACCAAACCCCGCCCATTTAGAGAGAAGATTTGATTGGTCAATTTGACTCATTTGAAATAACTCTCCCTCTATAGATGTATAGCTGGACGACCAATCACAGAGCTGAAAGCATAACATCTTCTTCCTAGCAACAGCAGAGGTAGCAAAAGGTGGACAATTCATGTAACCCTTTACATTCCAACACAAACTGACCAGGCAGCTTTGAAGGGTTGATTTCCTCAAAAACACTTTTTAGATGTTGTTTGTCAAATAATACATTTTTAAATATGATTTTTTTTAGAATATGAACAAGTTCTTATAAAGGTGCATACGCTTACATGTGTTAGCATGTTAGCATATGTAAACATCTTAGTATATAAGTATGTTTCTGTGTGTATCGTTCCACCATTGCATCTAACTCTATGTCTGTTTCTACAGAAACGGAGAAGAGGGGGACTCGGACATCACAGCTGTCAGGACTGTGGCAAGTCCTTCACAACATCTGGAAATTTAAAGATTCATCATAGAGTTCACACTGGAGATAAACTGTACAGCTGTGAACAATGTGGGGCAGCTTTCACACAGTTAGGTGCGCTCAAAACTCATCAACTCATTCACACTGGAGATAAACCGTACCGCTGTGAACAATGCGAGGCAGCATTCACACAGTTTGGTGCGCTCAAACGTCATCAACTCATTCACACTGGAGAGAAGCCGTTCTGGTGTGAACAATGTGGGAAAACGTTTTCTCGTGGTGATACCCTTAAAGACCACCAACTCAGTCACACTGGAGATAAACCGCACAGTTGTGAACAATGCGGGGCAGCATTCACACAGTTAAGTAAGCTCAAAACTCATCAACTCATTCACACTGGAGATAAACCATACAGCTGTGAACAATGCGAGGCAGCATTCACACAGTTAGGTGTGCTCAAACGTCATCAACTCATTCACACTGGAGAGAAGGCGTTCCGGTGTGAACTATGTGGGAAAAGGTTTTCTCAGCGTAGTACCCTTCAAGCCCACCAACGCATTCACACTGGAGATAAACCATACAGCTGTGAACAATGTGGGGCAGCTTTCACCATTCAAAGTTCCCTAACATCCCACCGACGTGTTCACACTGGAGAGAAGCCATTCTGGTGTGAACAATGTGGGAAAACATTTTCTAAGAGTGGTCACCTTAAAGTCCACCAACGCATTCACACTGGAGATAAACCGTACAGCTGTGAACAATGTGGGGCAGCTTTCTCACTGTCATCTCAACTAAAGACCCACCAACATGTTCACACTGGTGAGAAGCCGTTCTGGTGTGAACAATGTGGGAAAATGTTTTCCCAGAGTAGTAGCCTTAAAAGACACCAACGCATTCACACTGGAGATAAACCGTACAGCTGTGACCAATGCGGAGCAGCTTTCACACAGTTAGAAACCTTAAAATCCCACCGACGCATTCACACTGGAGAGAAGCCGTTCTGGTGTGAGCAATGTGGGAAAACTTTTTCTCAGAGTTCTCACCTTAACGTCCATCAACTCAGTCACACTGGAGAGAAGCCGTTCTGGTGTGAGCAATGTGGGAAAGCCTTTTCTCTGGCTAGTAACCTTAAAGCCCACCAACGGATTCACACTGCCTCCTCTTGAACATTTTCTAAAGCCAAGCTGTTGATAGAGTGGAGAGAGGGAACAAATAGCATGAGTCAAGAAGCTGTTTGTGGTTTTGTTGTTACCTTTATTTAACCAGGAAGAGACTCATTGAGATTAAAAATCTCTTTTTCAAGAGTGTCCTGGCCAAGACAGGCAGCAGTACAACCACTCATACATACAAACACAAAATACACAAAAACACTAGAAACATAAAACAACTGAAACAGCAAATCCCTCAGAGTCAACCAGAATCCTAAACACATCAGGGAAAATATCTGCAGCCAGATGTGGCTGCCTCCAAGTCCATCAACATCCTCTTCGCAACATAGGAAAGCTTTTTTGCACACCTCTTTTGTCGGGCAGGTGCGTAGGATATGATCAAAAGTAGCAGATCAAAAATGTTTGACAAAATCCCCCACACTGACCATTACGCAAGCAATAATGTATTTAGAAGAAAATACAACGTTTCGGTCTCACACCTTCATCAGGTCAATTCCTCTTAAAAGCGACCAATGAGACCAGCTCAGTAAGTTTCATGGATTTCTGTAACTTGTTCCATGTAGAGGGAGCAGCAAACTGAAACACTTTTCCCCCAGTTCAGTTCTAACCTTTGGAACCAGAAGGAAAAGATCCTGGGAACGAAGATTGTAAGGAGACCTAAAATAGCCTTACCAATTTAGGTTCACAATAAATGTTGGCCCGCATAGTTTTTGTAGCTTTTTCAATGTTTTGTCGCTTTTTCTGAAGTTCAACGTTTTTGGGGCCTTATCTGGCGTCTTTTTCCAATGTTTATGTTGCTTTCTTTGACATTTTTTATCGCTTTTTTCTTTGATGGCTAACTTACTTTTTTGGGGCTTTATGTGGACCAAGCTGTAAGTGAGAAGGCTATATGAGACACGCAATAATCCAGTAAAAGATCCTTGACTTTTTCGATGAAATAAAAGCATGTGAATAAACATGACCGGCCCTTGATGTGATTCTTACTTTACAGTATGGCCCTTAGTGAAGTTGAGTTGGACACCTCTGATGTAGAGGGAGCAGCAAACTGAAACACTTTTCCCCCAGTTCAGTTCTAACCTTTGGAACCAGAAGGAAAAGATCCTGGGAACAAAGATTGTAAGGAGACCTAAAATAGCCTTGTGTATGAATATATGCCAGTTGAAGTCTCCGTGTTGATAAAGAAGGCCATCCAACACGTTCATACAGTTCACAATGGTGAGTGAGGGCTTTAAAAACCAGTGATGAACCTCAGAGATCCATGGTATACAGTGTCCAGTGCATGTACACTTTGACATAAAGCATGCATGTATAAAAAGTCACCAAAGTCAAGTACAGACATAAAAGTGGCAGCAACCAGCCTCTTTCTAGATTTGAACGAAAGGCAGGATTTGATTCTGAAATAAAACTAGTTTAAGTTTTAATCTTTTTGCTAGGTGCTGAATATGAAGGGTAAAAGAAAGCGATTCATCAATTAAAATACCAATATATCTGTACTTAGAAACACATTCAATCTTAATACCCTGGGAAGTGAGGATAGAAGGCAGATTTGATTTAGATTTAGAATTTGAAAAAAAGCATGACTTTAGTTTTTTCTGCACTTAAAACAGGTTTTAAATCATTAAGATTCTGTTGAAGTGTGTTAAACGCAAGTTGTAACTGGGAGAGGGCCTGGTCTGTGGTGGGTGCTGAGCAATACAGTACAGTGTCATCAGCATAAAACAGAGAGCAGTCCCGAGCCCAAAGTAGCCGAGGTCCAGGACCACTGGCAGGCACTAACCTGCTTGATAAATATGGAAGAAGAACAAAGTGTGGACTTTGACAGAGAACATAACATTGGGTAAAAAAGAGCATGTAAAGATGACAAGTGAAAATCAGTGCAGTGAAAACCACGATGAGTGTAACATAACAGTTGTTTTCCAAGGAATCAGATGATGAGATATTCATGGTTGAAGCTTGTAGAAGAAAATGATTTACCAGTTTTAGTCTCATTTTATCCTAATGTCCTCTTTTTGTTCACTGATTAAGTTGATCATATTTTACCTGATTTAAAAAAAAAAAAACATTTTTATCTTGTGTTGTGAATGTTATTAACAATATACGTCAAGAGATGGAATTGTTTTTGGATCTATGACTGTTATTTATATTTTACTTTTATTATTTCATGTATTCATGTGTTTTGTTGAATATTGTGAGTTGGGTTTATTTTTTTCATTTTTTTCCTCTTATATTCAACATACTATACTATGACTTTTTTCGACATACTGTGAACTGACTTTTTTCCGACTTTTCATCATATGACTTTTTACATCTTCAACATACTATACTATAACTTTTTATTACTTTTCGACATTCTATACCAGGGGTGATCAACTAAATTTTTTCAAGGGCCAGAATTTTTCTAAGCAGACACTCTGGGGGCCGGACTTTGAAATAAAATGAATTTATACCTAATATGCCTATTCTTGCAAATAGCAAATAAGCAAACTCCTAAAAAACATGGAAACTCCATAATGATAAGTGGCTCTTTAACTAGAAAAAGATCTCAGACTAGGAGGCAGTTCACTGAGGAGTGATGGTTAAAGTCTGTGATTATGGAAACATTACTGTAGTATGCAGCATCCTGATTGGTGGAAAATGCTTGCAGAAAGAAAGGCTGTTGTCAGGTAAACATGTCACTGGCAAAGAGGCTGAAGCCAAAAGTTGATGTGGAAAAGCCAAAAGCCCAGCTTTAATGATGAATGACTGATAAGCAGGCTATGGACTCGTCATGTATGCCTCATTTGCAATGGAAGATGCTGTTGCAAAATAATACAACCATCATCATCATCATCACTCGAACATAACGATCGCGTCATTCACGTGCATATTAGCCACTTATAATACTTCCATAGATTTAAATTATTATTTGCTCTAAATGCTTGAAATGATAAATGACAGAACGCATTTTTTCCTCTTTACATTTTGTGAATTCATGATTATTCTGGGGGCCAGACTTTAAGGTGACCAGACTGTACTTAATCTGCTCTTTTTTATCTTAACTGTTACTCTTATTTTATTATGTTACATCCTGTGTGTGTACATATACACATATATTTATATATTTATACTTATATTGTCTGTTCTGTTAACCTGTTTGTTTAACTTATTTTAGATAATGTGTGACATGCACCTACGACACCAAAACAAATTCCTTGTATGTGTAAAAAATGTACTTGGCAATAAAGCTTTTCTGATTCTGATTCTGATTCTGATAAAAGCTTTGGCGGGCCGGATGTGGCCCGCGGGCCGCCAGTTGACGTTCACTGTTCTATACTATGACTTTTTGACATACTATGACTTTTTACAACTTTTCATCATAACATGACTTTTTACAACTTCGACATACTATACTATAACTTTTTATGACTTTTCGACATTCTATACTGACTTTATAACCTTTTGAAATACTATGACTTTTTATGACATTTTTTGACATACTATACTATGACTTTTTTTATTACTTTTTTCAACATATACTATTACTTTTTTCAACATACTGTACTATTAATTTTCAACATACTATCCTATAACTTTTAATGATTTTTTTTCAACATACTGTAATATGCGTTTTTAGGGCTATTTTCGACAAATTATAATATGACTTAATGATTTTTTTCGACATACTATACTATTGATAGGTTGATTATTAAGTTTGTATGCTTTCAAAGATATCTTGTACAATGTATTCCATAATGTTATTACCCTCACATGCCAACTGATGACTGACTGTTGATGTGGGGGGGTCCTGTTGATGTGGGGGGGTCCTGTGTGGTGAGAGTTATGGTAACATCTGGGTATGACACCATGACAGGATCGGGAGGCCATGAGAACTAATATTCTCCAGGTGTAATTTGTATATTTCATGTGAAGGAGAGCTGAATAACAACTTATGTAATCATCTCCTGTGACCTTCGGAGGGGGCCTACCACCGACAGCAGAGACCACCTAATTGTCCCCCAATTAGGTGGTCTCTGCTGTCGGGTAGGCCCCCTAAGTTTTTATGGGTATATGATTGACAGCTGGTTCTCCAGATGTGAGGCCAAAACTGTATAAAGGACTGTGTTCACGTAGTGTTCAGTGAGAAGCTGATCTATGAGTGTGTATGTTTATATATCTGAATAAAGCTGCATCTAATCTGAAGACATCTGAGTCGGTCATCTGTGAATCAGATAAAAGATATCAACCAAGACTTGTTAGGACTTTTTTTTGACATAATATACCATTACTTTTTATGATTTTTTTTGGACATACTATTCTATGAATTTTTATGACTTTTCGACATATTATACTATGACTTTTTTTGACATACTATAATAAGACTTTTTGGCATACTATACTATGACTTTCTATGATTTTTTTTGACATACGATAATATGAAACCGTACAGCTGTTAATGTGTATCTCACAGTAGTAACCTTAAAGTCCTCCAACTTATTGACACTGCATCATCTTGAACATTTTCCAGACCAGAGCTGGGTCCTCCTCCTCCTCCTCCAGCTGGATCAACCAGGCAGTCTGTTTCTACTCATTCACTGTTTTAATCATTCCTTATCCACTTGTACTATTTTCATTTTGCAAAGCAGTTGTTGTTTAATTAGGGGTCCAACGTGGCTCTCAGTACCAGCGGAGTTTGGAACCCTACTGTAAAGGGTCGTCCACACACACAACAATCCCCAGTAACAGATGGAAAGTTGTTAATAGCTGAAAAGTTTAGACCTGGGGGTTCCAAACTGCTGTACCACATCCTCAAAGGATTTCAATATGTCACCGAGATCCAGATCCCCCAGTGTAACTATTCCCTTTTCCAGCCAGTCCCTCCAGAAAGGGGAGATCTACCAATACATAACTGTGGATTCCACCAGATACTTGATGAGGCATTTAGATATTGATCCAGTTCAAACATCCGGGCCACCTTGGTCCAAACTACTTTTAAGTGAGCAACATCCAAGCGTTCTTTAAATGAAGCTGAATTACTTACTGTAGCTCAAAACCTACTTTTTCAAACTCCTGTTTTTTTTTAGCTTGATCTGTCTGAAACATCTTCAGCCTTAACAAAAATGAGTTTTTTTCGAAAGAATTTTGCTCACTATAAAAAACTATTAAAATTACGAAGAAACTTACTTTTTTAGCTAGCGACCAAAACACAACTTGCACGTCTTGTCCAAAGTACATGCTGTCAAAGCTTGGATTTTTGATTTACTCCAGACCTTGCAGCGCACACTTTGTAATATTTCCTGATGTTTGCCTTGCCACTGTTGGGCTTTGGGTTCTGGTTTCTGTTATGGGTTGCTCTCTCTCCACCCTGAGTTGGGTGGTTTTTGTTTTCCCTGTTTGTCTGTGTGTTCTGTGTTTTTCCACCTGGAGTGCTGGAGGAGTGTCCAGAGGGAAGTAGGTCAAGGGGCGTGGCCGATCCAACACTGCATTGCCGGTTTTCACAGCTGCAGCTCATCGTCATGATTCACTCCTGCAATACTTAAACCCTGGCTGATCACCTTGTCGGCGCCAGTTCGTTATCTACAACCCGTGTGGTAACTTGGCTCTCAGTCTAAATCCAGCATGATCCGTTTTGCCTTTTATTCAGGTTTTGTCTCTGCTCCCTGAGCTCCTACTAACCCTGTTTCTCTCTCCAGTTACCGCTCTGCCCAGCTGCCTCCTCTGCTTTGCCTGCCTGCTTCAAGCCTCACCATCCAGCCTCTGTCTCCAACTTGGGAAACCCTCCATGTTCTCGTCTCTGCCTGTTCCCCTCGTGTCCCACAAAGATCTGGACTCTTCCCTGTCGGCTCGCCACAAGCCCCAGACCAGCCAGGAGTTTCACCACCCTGACACTACCTGCAGTGATTCTCTGAGTACACTCTGCTTCATTAAACCTTTTAAACTGCTTTACGTTGTCGGTGTGTTTTCTCTGCGTTCTGGGTCAGACAAGCTCCCTAACAGTTTCACAGACTCTTCAGGAGGGACCCGGGCCAGAGGAGACTTGGACCCCGTCATACCTTCTGGCAGTTGTAGTTCTTTTAAACACGTTTAGATATGTTCAAGTTCAAATACTCTAAGTAAGAAGAATATGAAGATGCTTTTATTAATCCCCGAGGGGAAATAACACACTCTCACTATATTAAATCTGTGATACCATGCTTACATTATATCTAAAGTAATGTCATTTAGGATTTTTATATTCACTCAGTTAAAGGTGCAATATGTAATATATTTATTAAGAAATGTCCGTTACATGACGACATGTCTGTTTGTGTTTTGGCCTCATTGTTTCTGTTGCTTCTTTAACCTCGGTGTTCTCGTGTCTCTGTTTTTGAACGGTGTGAAACTGTTTTTTTCTGTGTGATCATCTCTAAAAGTTGGGCAGTGTGTTGCTATGGTTACCGTGTTTATATATCAGCATTAATCAACAGAGATATTAAACAGGGGAAATAACTTCATGTGTTTGTGTCTATTTATTGTTCGTTTATTTTGTATTTTATGATTAACTAATTTATTTTATCTAATTTGTTTTACACAAAATACAAAATATACAACTCACGTTTATTCAGACTGACTATTATCCCCCATACTTATTTCTTATTCTCCATCTTCCGCCACAGTTTTGTCCTGCTACTACTAGAGAGAGAGAGAGAGAGAGAGAGAGAGAGATTGTTTAAATATGTTGAGTATGATTTGTGCACCATCAGCAGTAAGATATGTTTACCTGGTAATACCTTACTGAGTCCAGCAGAGGGCTCTCTAAAACCAGACAGGAACTAGAGCTCTTATTCTGAAAGTCACAGCGGAGAGAGAGAGAGAGAGAGAGAGAGAGAGAGAGAGAGAGAGAGAGAGAGAGAGAGAGATTGTTTAAATATGTTGAGTATGATTTGTGCACCATCAGCAGTAAGAGATGTTTACCTGGTAATACCTTACTGAGTCCAGCAGAGGGCTCTCTAAAACCAGACAGGAACTAGAGCTCTTATTCTGAAAGTCACAGCGGAGAGAGAGAGAGAGAGAGACCCAGTAGAGAGCTGCTGGATCTCCGAGACCAGGACCAGAACAAGAGCGGAATGGAGGAGGAGCAGCAGAAGCCGGAGCAGCGGAGCAACAAGGTCCCCAGAAGAGCAGCAGCAGGCTCGGCCTCTGATAGCAGCGGTGTTCAGGTCAGTGTTAGGACACAACAAGCACACTAAAGACACAAGATGGCCGACTCTCATGGAAACAACATGGGGGGGCTCTGTGGCCATTAGCACACATGCTTCTCTCTGGGTGAAAAGGGGCCAGAGGCGTCCAAAGAGGTTTTTAAAAGTCTCGCTGTGTTCAGCTCTCAGTCCGTTTGGAGCTTCTAACTGAATCTCTGGGCTTAGTTTAGTTTCTAGTTGATATCTGCTTTGGTTTACATTTGGGCTCCGTTTAGAGGACTCTTGTTAAGTTACTGCTGATGAAGAGCTACATTTCCTCCAGGTCTCCTCTTCACAATAAAAGCATGTAGGTAACAAAGTAACCAGAGGCTTTTATTGCTTTGTGAACACAGCGCTATGAAGATAGTTATGATTATGCTTGACTAATAAATCCCAAAGTAGACAACAGTTAACGCTATCTCAGAATCATAATCAGCTTTATTGGTCAGGTTTGTTAAACAAACAAGGACTTAAACTCTCAAAGTACTCACTGAAAATATAAAGAATAAAAACAGAAAGGACAGGAAGCAATATAAAAAACATACTGTTAGTATACAGTATAACAATACAATATCATTCACAAATTTACAAGAAATATACAATAACAATTGAAGAGGGAAGGAATAGTGCAATATCAGTATAGTCTGAGATTTAATATTAAAATATAAATATAGTGCAAGGCAGTTCAATGCAATGGTGATATATTAATAACAATATTGTAACTGTAAGATATAAATATACATGAGGTAGATGAGCAGAACAGTGTTGATTGACTTTTCTCAGTGTGAGGGGAGGGGGCTGTTTCTGAGTGTTGAACAGACTGTTTGGGTAGAGAAGCTGTCTTTGTGTCGGCTGGTTTTGGTGGTTTTTGTTTATAGCATGGGGGTTTACACTCCCCATCACTGGGGCTATAAAATGTGTGTGTTCTTTCCGTGCGTCAAAGGTTATCTGCGCCCCTTCCCCCCCACCGGTGGGCCGCTGGTGGGTGGAAATGCCAGGGCCGTTTTTTGTTCCCAGTCCGTCACTGGCCACCAGCATATAACAAGAAAAAATACTAAGAATTACATTCATTTCTCTGTAATAATTAACGTAAATGTATTGTAATGTAACATATTATTGCTCAGTAACACAAACTGAGAATACCGTATTTCCTCAAATAAAAGCCAGGGCCTTTATTTATCTAAACAGCAGAAAGTACCAGGCTTGTATTAGAGGCAGGCCTTTATTTCTAATTCCATCTGTTTGATAAGTATACTTTTTTTAAATGAACTGTTTTAAATGAAAAGCCATAGTGTTCCAGTGGACAGAGATCATTCATTTTTTAAGAAACATTTGCAAAAATACCATATACGATAACAGCCAGTAGGGCGACAAAGCAGTTTGGGTCAGAATGAATCAGACACCAGCATTGTGTCAGTTTGAACCCTGTAAATGTACCGAGTATTTATTTCAAATACAGGTACTACAGTATTTCTGGTAGATTACAATAAGAGCATACAGTAGTTGCTGGTTTGCAGCATACCAGTAAAATAGTGTAATACACCTTTAATAGCTGAGCACGTGGCTCCACAGCAGTTACTAGCAAATTGCCCTAAAACAACCTGAATATCAACACGTGGCTGCACAAGTAATATTAAACAATCTGCACATCTATCAGATATATGCAATAAGAAACACAGCAACAGCAATATTATGAAGGCAAAAAAGTCTCTCTCTCTCTCTCTCTCTCTCTCTCTACAAATATGCATGCTGTAACACAGGCTAAGTGTATCCACATCGTAGCAGAACACTTATTGAAATATGAATAAATGTAGTTAACGTTTACACAGATAACGAGGCAGTAAAACCCATGATAGTTTAGCAAGCTACAGAATAGTTTTAACTTACGTTCTGGGCTACGTACATAACTTCAACAAGTCCAAAAATGGAAAAGGATCAAAAAGCCTGTTGTCCAGCTGCTACATTCTCCTGTCTGAGTGATTGGCAGGAGATCAAAGTAGATTTGTCAATCATCTCAGGAGAGAGAACAAGTCTTATTATCATAACTATGGTCTTTTTTTGAGTGCTGCCATCTCCTCCTGCCGACATGATTCCAACTTCTAGAAAGAAACTCACGTTGGAGGCTACGCAGTGCGCCCTTCAGGAGCCTCGGATGAAGCTGGGAAAAATTAAACACAGGTTTTCAGAGAGCCGTGCGCGACCTCGGATCGCGCGCCATAAATCGGACGCGCCGGCCGGATATTACATCATTTTGATGTCACGATGTTGCGCGCCACCTTGGATGCGTCTACTGTAAAAAGCCTCTAGCAGTGCCTATTAGTGCCTGACTTTTTGCTACAAGCTAAAAACATAGCTATGGCTGAACTTTTGCATATCAGCATTAGCTCACTAAGAACCTGGGAACCACAGGTTTCTGTGTACTGAATTGTTTACCTAAAGTAATTTTCTTTGACTTTTATGAACCTCAGGTCTAGGGCTGCACGATTATGGCCAAAATGATAATCACGATTATTTTGTTCTATATTGAGATCACGATTAATTATCACGATTATTTGTTGATTTAACCAAAACAAATTTTATTGTCACAAAGCTAATTATAACTGCTTTTACATCCATATTGTGCTACATTCCTGTTAATACATCCATATTGTGCTACATTCCTCCTTTATTGAAGGATACTGTGAAGGAGTATACCATTTCAGCTGTTGTGCGACTGTTTTCCATACATGCACGTTTGCCGTAAGGTATCTACCTGACGAAATAGCAACGCGGATTTCATTGGCTCATTACACTGCTACTTACATGTCTGCGTTGCGCTCTGATGCTCCGAAACCCATGTTAGAGGCAACATAAACATCGCTGCATGTCACGCTAGTAAACACTAATAACACGTTACACAACAGGTAACGTTAGCCTACTGTTAGCTACAGTAAACACTAATAACACGTTACACAACAGGTAACGTTAGCCTACTGTTAGCTACAGTAAACACTAATAACACGTTACACATCAGGTAGCGTTAGCCTACCGTTAGCTACAGTAAACACTAATAACACGTTACACAGCAGGTAACGTTAGCCTACCGTTAGCTACAGTAAACACTAATAACACGTTACACAGCAGGTAACGTTAGCCTACTGTTAGCTACAGTAGTAACTGGATTAAACACGGCTTAAAAGCTGACAGCTAAACGGTGTAGTGTGACTGTATTACTAATAGGGGTGGGAGATATTGACAAAAATGAATATCTCGATATATTTTTTCAATATCTTGATATCGATATTCAGACGATATTTTTGAAATCCTTCTAGAAGTTAAAAGAAGCCCTGTTCGGAGGCTATTTCAGTGGTTCTCTTGGGAAAATGTACAAGCAAGATGAAATCATAACAATAAACAAAGGGCTCTGTTCTGTAACATATTGCACACAACCATGTCCTTATTGGAAGCAGTCCTGGAGCTGGGACAGGGCCGGGTCAGACTAGGTTCTGATAGTCCTACTGGGCTGTATAGTCCTTCTGACCAGGACTTATGCTGGGATCAGGAGTTGGATGTGATCTGACTGGCCCAGGTGAGGGAGAGGAGCAGTTCTGTGTGCTTTTTTGATGTTAGTTAGAGTATACATGGTCTAGTGTGTTCTTCCCTCTAGTAACACAATCTACATGCTGGGAGAAAGCTGGAGGGGAACAGACTTTAAAGACGCCTTATAAAAGTATCCCTGTATCCCGTATCCAGGTGATCGCGCTGCAGTTTGTTCACTATGGTTAGCAGTGAACCAAACTTTTGCTAACGTTAGCATCGGGGGCTATGTAGACGGCAGTGTGCAGTTTTCAAAGTAAATAAAATGGTCAGTATATTACCGACACGGCTCCAGGTCAGGTGAGCCGTACTGGGCAACGATCCTGCTGTTGTTACTCCATTCGTGTGCACAAAAATGCAGTCCTCCGCCTCTGGTCGTGCCGGAGTTATGTTCTCATTCTGCCGGTAGCTAGCTAGCTCGGCGTGCTAGCGCCGACAACAACCTGGAGGGCTCCGTCAGGCTATTCCCTCCGGGATGTTATGAGCCGCCTGGAAGGCTCTCGTAACGGCTGTGTTGTATCGTAGTCCTGTACTGATTAGTTCAGTGTGGCTGTACGTACTTGTATAAATATACACCGAGAGGAGAGCCGCTGAACAATCGCGCACCGCCATCTTTGTTGACATGAGTGAACGTCATAACGCGCAAGGTAAGAACTAGTAGCAGCTTATGGTGCGTTCTTTTTGTCCACCAAAGTCGTTTTACGAGTTGTTTTCCGGAGTTACGACCCGGAAGTTGCTAAAAGAACGCCCCCGAGGTCGTATTTACAACTCGTCAAGTTGTCTGAACTAGGGCTGCAACTAACGATTATTTTAATAATCGATTAATCTGTCGATTATTTTTTCGATTAATCGATGAATCGGATAAAAAAAACAAAAAAGCATTAATTTACATCAACTCAATACATACATACTTTTTGATTTAGTTAATAATTGTGTAAAGGTAAGTAACCCAAATAGCAGATACAGACAAGACACAGACAGACAGACACACACACAGACACACTTATTCATTAAATTATTACCATCATTGTAGTAAGTGCAAGTTAAGTTCATTTATACACCACACACTATTATATTTGTCAACAATAACTGATATGGGACAAAGCACATAATATATACATGACAACAGATTGAAAAATTAATGGGCCAAAAAAGGCGAGTCAATAAAACCGTGTCTTTAGTCTTGCAAATTATACCACCCCTGCTTTATTACTGTTATTAAGGAGCTAACGCTAGCTTGTCATGCTAGTCAGCTGGATAACGAGTAAACGGCAGCACCAGAAGATCTACTGGAGGGACGGTACGTTCCTCACTTCAGAACGGAACAGAAGTAGGATAGTGTAGTGACTTTACCCTGCTGTTGTTGTTCTGTTGAACAGAAGTAGGATAGTGTAGAGACTTTACCCTGCTGTTGTTGTTCTGTTGAACAGAAGTAGGATAGTGTAGTGACTTTACCCTGCTGTTGTTGTTCTGTTGAACAGAAGTAGGATAGTGTAGTGACTTTACCCTGCTGTTGTTGTTCTGTTGAACAGAAGTAGGATAGTGTAGTGACTTTACCATGCTGTTGAACTCCCTTCCTCCTCATCAACGACTCAAACATGTTTACGTTTTAGGTGCTGACTCATCACCGTGGCGCGCCCGTGCCATGCCGTGTCGCTTTTGCTTATCTTGCAATTAACACGTTTTTGATTTATTTAGTGTGAAATGCTCCCACACCTTGGATGACTTAGGTCGTACTGACTTCTCTGCCTCCGCCGCGTGTTTCAGAACAACGTTACGGGTTTCTCCGGTCTCTCTCCGTATTTACTCTACCCCCGCTCTACTCTTTTTTTCTTTTCATTCGCTCCGCGCTGCTCCACTCCGCGCTCAACTCAAATTTTTTTTTATCTCCACGACTGAGTGGCGTAATAGCTGCGTGACACAAACGAATCGATAATGAAATTCGTTGCCAACTTTTTTAGTAATCAAATTTTATCGATTCGTTGTTGCAGCCCTAGTCTGAACTCAGAGGACCCCGAGCTCACTTTCAAAGATGGCTACGTCGTGCATCACACGTAGTAAACATTGTGGTTATCTACAATTTTAAGCACTTTTGTCTTTGTTGTAACCAAATGAAGAAGTGGTACACATAGCACTGTATACTAGTGCTGTATACTACTACCTATAGACATGTCTCTACAGTCTTATTAGGAGTTAAACATAGTGCTGTATACTGCTACCTATAGGCATGTCCCTACAGTCTTATTAGAAGTTAAACATAGCGCTGTATACTGCTACCTATAGGCATGTCCCTACAGTCTTATTAGGAGTTAAACATAGCGCTGTATACTGCTACCTATAGGCATGTCTCTACAGTCTTATTAGGAGTTAAACATAGCGCTGTATACTGCTACCTATAGGCATGTCTCTACAGTCTTATTAGGAGTTAAACATAGCGCTGTATACTGCCACCTATAGGCATGTCTCTACAGTCTTATTAGGAGTTAAACATAGCGCTGTATACTGCTACCTATAGGCATGTCTCTACAGTCTTATTAGGAGTTAAACATAGCGCTGTATACTGCTACCTATAGGCATGTCTCTACAGTCTTATTAGGAGTTAAACATAGCACTGTATACTGCTACCTATAGGCATGTCTCTACAGTCTTATTAGGAGTTAAACATAGTGCTGTATACTGCTACCTATAGGCATGTCTCTACAGTCTTATTAGGAGTTAAACATAGTGCTGTATACTGCTACCTATAGGCATGCCTCTACAGTCTTATTAGGAGTTAAACATAGCGCTGTATACTGCTACCTATAGGCATGTCTCTACAGTCTTATTAGGAGTTAAACATAGTGCTGTATACTGCTACCTATAGGCATGTCTCTACAGTCTTATTAGGAGTTAAACATAGTGCTGTATACTGCTACCTATAGGCATGTCTCTACAGTCTTATTAGGAGTTAAACATAGTGCTGTATACTGCTACCTATAGACATGTCTCTACAGTCTTATTAGGAGTTAAACATAGTGCTGTATACTGCTACCTATAGGCATGTCTCTACAGTCTTATTAGGAGTTAAACATAGCGCTGTATACTGCTACCTATAGGCATGTCTCTACAGTCTTATTAGGAGTTAAACATAGTGCTGTATACTGCTACCTATAGACATGTCTCTACAGTCTTATTAGGAGTTAAACATAGCGCTGTATACTGCTACCTATAGGCATGTCTCTACAGTCTTATTAGGAGTTAAACATAGCGCTGTATACTGCTACCTATAGGCATGTCTCTACAGTCTTATTAGGAGTTAAACATAGTGCTGTATACTGCTACCTATAGGCATGTCTCTACAGTCTTATTAGGAGTTAAACATAGCGCTGTATACTGCTACCTATAGGCATGTCTCTACAGTCTTATTAGGAGTTAAACATAGTGCTGTATACTGCTACCTATAGACATGTCTCTACAGTCTTATTAGGAGTTAAACATAGCGCTGTATACTGCTACCTATAGGCATGTCTCTACAGTCTTATTAGGAGTTAAACATAGCGCTGTATACTGCTACCTATAGGCATGTCTCTACAGTCTTATTAGGAGTTAAACATAGCGCTGTATACTGCTACCTATAGGCATGTCTCTACAGTCTTATTAGGAGTTAAACATAGCGCTGTATACTGCTACCTATAGGCATGTCTCTACAGTCTTATTAGGAGTTAAACATAGCGCTGTATACTGCTACCTATAGACATGTCTCTACAGTCTTATTAGGAGTTAAACATAGCGCTGTATACTGCTACCTATAGGCATGTCTCTACAGTCTTATTAGGAGTTAAACATAGCGCTGTATACTGCTACCTATAGGCATGTCTCTACAGTCTTATTAGGAGTTAAACATAGCGCTGTATACTGCTACCTATAGGCATGTCTCTACAGTCTTATTAGGAGTTAAACATAGCGCTGTATACTGCCACCTATAGGCATGTCTCTACAGTCTTATTAGGAGTTAAACATAGCGCTGTATACTGCTACCTATAGGCATGTCTCTACAGTCTTATTAGGAGTTAAACATAGCGCTGTATACTGCTACCTATAGGCATGTCTCTACAGTCTTATTAGGAGTTAAACATAGCGCTGTATACTGCTACCTATAGGCATGTCTCTACAGTCTTATTAGGAGTTAAACATAGCGCTGTATACTGCTACCTATAGGCATGTCTCTACAGTCTTATTAGGAGTTAAACATAGCGCTGTATACTGCTACCTATAGACATGTCTCTACAGTCTTATTAGGAGTTAAACATAGTGCTGTATACTGCTACCTATAGACATGTCTCTACAGTCTTATTAGGAGTTAAACATAGTGCTGTATACTGCTACCTATAGGCATGTCTCTACAGTCTTATTAGGAGTTAAACATAGCGCTGTATACTGCTACCTATAGGCATGTCTCTACAGTCTTATTAGGAGTTAAACATAGTGCTGTATACTGCTACCTACAGACATGTCTCTACAGTCTTATTAGGAGTTAAACATAGCGCTGTATACTGCTACCTATAGGCATGTCTCTACAGTCTTATTAGGAGTTAAATATAGCGCTGTATACTGCTACCTATAGGCATGTCTCTACAGTCTTATTAGGAGTTAAACATAGCGCTGTATACTGCTACCTATAGACATGTCTCTACAGTCTTATTAGGAGTTAAACATAGCGCTGTATACTGATACCTATAGACATGTCTCTACAGTCTTATTAGGAGTTAAACATAGCGCTGTATACTGCTACCTATAGGCATGTCTCTACAGTCTTATTAGGAGTTAAACATAGCGCTGTATACTGCCACCTATAGGCATGTCTCTACAGTCTTATTAGGAGTTAAACATAGCGCTGTATACTGCTACCTATAGGCATGTCTCTACAGTCTTATTAGGAGTTAAACATAGTGCTGTATACTGCTACCTATAGGCATGTCTCTACAGTCTTATTAGGAGTTAAACATAGCGCTGTATACTGCTACCTATAGGCATGTCTCTACAGTCTTATTAGGAGTTAAACATAGCGCTGTATACTGCTACCTATAGGCATGCCTCTACAGTCTTATTAGGAGTTAAACATAGTGCTGTATACTGCTACCTATAGGCATGTCTCTACAGTCTTATTAGGAGTTAAACATAGTGCTGTATACTGCTACCTATAGGCATGTCTCTACAGTCTTATTAGGAGTTAAACATAGTGCTGTATACTGCTACCTATAGGCATGTCGCTACAGTCTTATTAGGAGTTAAATACCGCCTGATTAGTTATTTTGTAGCTTGTGCAGCTGAGACGCTCGGTTGCTATATGACAACAACGGCATTAAGCCGAGCCTTGAGCAGAAAGCAGAGCAGTAGCCCAACATTAACGTTAATCAAAACGTAATTTTCATGCATCAAACTGTAAAATATAGTTGTGTAATATGTCAATAACTGGGTGAATAGAATCCTAAATGTTACTTAAAATGTTACAAAAATCCATCTTTTCTCCAACTCGTAGTATTGTGTGACAAAAAGAACGCAACAACCCACGGTAACTCGTTTTCCGACATGGATGTGACGTCACACTCAAGCTACTAGTTGCGATTACAAGACAAAAAGAACGCACCATTACTCTCGTGCGGGACGATCGTGATTTTGTACAAAAAATACAGTCAAACAAACCCCTACAGTATTAAAATCGCTACATATAATTGTTTAGAAGGTTATAGTGTGCGTTATTTGTTTTCTCTTTAACTTCCTTCAGCTCTTTTCATGTGTGGGGGGTCGGATTGTACAAATTATGAAATATTCGATATCCCAATTTTGCATATCGTCCAGACAACAATTTGGATATTATCGTCTAAACGATATATCGCCCACCTCTAATTACTAAGCTGTGCGGTGCAGGGAACAACTCTGATTGGCTCACGGAGGCACGTGATCAGACAGTGGTTTATGGAGCGCTAGAGTGGCTTTGCAAAAACTTTGATAAGGAGCGTTCTATAACGCATTTTAAATATCGCTCGATCACGCAAATTTGATCGTGGGAAGCCAAAATCGTGATTGTGATTAAAATTCGATTAATTGTGCAGCCCTACTCAGGTCTTTTATTAAATATTAGTTTTTCTAAAATGATAGCCTAATATAAAAAAATCCCAATATATTGCCTTATGCACAATATCAAAATATATTGCAATATATTGAATCATGACCCATGTATCGTGACACGTTTCGTATCGCCAGATTCTTCCCACTACACAGCCCTAATAAAACCACCACGTAAATATGCTAGAATTAGTCAAAATAACTGCAGTCCCTAGTCAGGTGGCATAGGACTGACATAGAGACAGCCAGCACTCATACAGCACTCATTCACTATAAATTAAAAAGTACACATAATGGTGACATATACAGTACATTGACAAAAAGGAAAAAAAAGGAAAATACATGATTACATTATTCATCTATCTCTATAATGCATTCAATTTAACAGTGAGAGTGTATGGGTGATGAAATGTTTGACAGTTGAAAGTGATCATCTCTGGTTTTTTAGGAGACAGACAGACAGACAGACAGACAGACATATGCAAGACATTGCTGATGCACCAGCATGGCTGTTATCTCATTCTGTTTTTCCATTCTAGACAACATGTGGTCCAGGTCACTGTTAGTGTTAGTGGACAAAGGTGTATGGACATGTCTGTGATGAGCCACTGGAGGCGCTGTAGTACCAGTATTTAGAACTGGGCTCTGTCTCATCAGCTCTGAGGGTCTCTGCTGGAGATAACTGGTATCATCTGTCCCTTTTCCAAGTTGATGTGGAACAAAAGTCTCTGCAGCAATGTTAAGAGCTTCAACAGTTGTTTCCTTTTTCTTAAAGTCTGATTCCATGCCATTAGATGGCTGAGAAGCAGCACTCCACACACCAGATCCAGAACTCCTTCAAACATTTGCTTTTACCACTGATGGGTCTACATCGACTTGAAGCTGCAGTTGTTCTTTTCGTTGTCTTGTCTTCTCTTCCTGTTCCTCCAGAGCATGCTTTTCTTTCAGCAGACTTTGACGGCGAGCAGAGCAGCTGTTTGAGCCTCTGCTCTGAGACGGGCAGATGAAGTGCTGGACACATTTGATGTTGAACCTTGTTTTTTGCTGCTTAGGTTTGATATACGGTCACATGACAACATGTCATCCTGGTCATCATGTTGAGAAGATGGATGCTCTTGTTCCTTGTTCACTTCCTCATGAATCCCACTTTGTTTCACTGCCAGAGCTTCCTGGTGCCACTCAACATCAGGAGTTAGCTTTGAAAGAGGCCTGCTGGTTTCTGGAAGCTCCACTTTAACATCCTCAATAAGTCCTTGATTGGATTCAGTGCTGCTGTGAACCATGCATTTAGTTGTTCTTGTTCATCAGATGGGATTAAAGACAGCAGAGATTTGGGGAATGCAGTGGCATTTTCAGACGACTGCAGCAGAACATCAAACTGGAAACATCCAAATTTAACTTGTGAAGCATTTTATCATCTCTTTTATCAGCCCTTGATCCACTCATTGTCCGGTCTAGCTAGATCTGGTGTGGTGTTGTAGTTTTTCTAACGTTACTAGTTGTTGCAACAGCATGTGAAAAAAAACACAAAATTTGCTAGTCCAAAAAGAACATTAATCTCGCGATAAATAAATTGATGCCGTTAAAATGGGTTTGTGTTAACGCCATTAATAACGCGTTTTAACTGACAGCTCTAATTTTGATCATCTCTCATGAGCTCTCTGAGAGACCCTATCTGCTACTTTCATTAGTGGACTTCCTTTTTACGCTGGTTCTGAATTGACTCAGTTTTGCTGCCAGAACCTTTCCAATCAGAATCATTTTTTTTACCATTTCAGGTGAAGTTGAACCAGCCCTTGATCCACTCATTTTGTGCATGCAGACGGATGTAAATGATCATCACAGTATGAATCTAACATAAAGCGTTGGTTGGTTGGTTGGGTGTGATGCTGTCGGGCGGCCACCGTTCTCTACTAATAGCCGGGCGTCCTTGTGATATCTCAAAGGTGATGATCCAGGATTTCTACGTGTGGCTACAGCCTCGTATGAGCGTGGTTTCCTTCCTGTTTTGTCGTTTTTTGTTGACAAATATAGTCGACAATCTAAGACTTCTTTGTAGCCGCTGAGAGGCTGAATAGAGGAATAACTTGCCAGACATTATTATATAACTTTATTTTTTTACAGACTCAAAGTCCAGATAGAAAAGTACACAACATATTACAAGAGGGAAACATAAATACATACAGACATACTCACTACCAAATATTACATAAAGGGAACATACAAAACATACAGACATACATACATACAAACAAATAGCTTTGCACAATAATTAGAACAGATATAGATGCGTGTTCCAGTGTTTCCAGATTAGGGACGTAGCCTATATCTGGTATCACTAGGGCTGGGCGTAAGCGATTATTTATTAAACGATTAATCGAGCGATTATTTTATCGATTAGTTGACTAATCTAACGACTAATTGGACGATTAATATAACTGTTATTTTTCCGTTGCTCAATTAATAAAAACCATAATGTATCTCAAATAAATACCAAGAAAAATCTTAATAATATACTTTATTAAACAACAGTTTTGCACAGCAAAAAATCTTCTGCTTTACACAAAATAAAATGAAAAAAATATTTTACTGTTATACAAAATGAAAGGCCACCCTGTTTAATCTTTGACAGTACCCACATAACTCTCTTGTTCAAAAAATGTAAAATGTATATATAAAAAAATAAATCTCTCGTTCACACTCCAGTGGCGCATTTAAGTTGTTTTGCCAACCGCCAATAAACTAGAAAGAAGAAGAAGATACTGTCGCTACCATAGACAGTATATAAGGTCGCTACACAATGACGCCGCACCCACTTCGAGCATTTAGCAAGCTAGGCAGAGAAGCTAGCGGTGATATATCAATATATATACCAAATATCAATGGCGATAACAAGTGCGGAAATGG
>CM046796.1:1116438-1161438 GCA_025617405.1 Perca schrenkii
GTAGTCACCTGAAATGGTTTTACCTTCACAGGTGTGCTTTGTCAGGGTTCATTAGTGGAATTATTTCCCTTACTAATAAAAAAGCAAAGGGTGGCTACTTTAAAGAATCTAAAATATAAGACATGTTTTCAGTTATTTCACACTTTTTTGTTAAGTACATAATTCCATATCTGAAAGTGCGAAGGAACCTTTATTATTTTTCCGAGTCCTTCGTTGCATTTTTGAGGGGGTTAACATGCACGAAAACTCACAAAACTTAGCACACATGTCACAACTGGTGAAAATTGCAAAGTTCTGTAGTAATTGGGCTCGGGCGTTGCCAGGGGTCTCCATAGTGCCCCCTAACGTGCGCCTTAATTCTGACAAAAGTAATAAGTTAATATACCAACTTTTGAGGGAACATAAGACTCGTCTTGAACTCCATGGTTCTATTTTTAGAAAAAATTAACAAATTCTAAAATTTCCGAAATCTTGGTTTTCGTGCAAAAATCTTCATTTTACCAACACTTGTTTGAGGACTTTATGATGCACGAAAACTCTTAAAATGTTGCAGCCATGTACATAATATTAACCTCTTTTATCTGAATACACATTTAGGCTTGGGAGTGGTACGGTTGCTCTATAGCGCCCCCTAATGGGTTTTAGCACTTGGGCACATTTTTGACAGCCTCAATATATACGAAAACTCACAAAAATTGGCGCCAACATAAACACATGGGGGCTTTGTGAGATTGTACAGCGATTTGGCCCATACCTGTAATCGGGCTCCATAGCGCCCCCTAATGCGTAGAAGGCCTTAACTTGGACATAGTTGCTCCGATCTTCACCGGATTTAATACCCATATTGCTCTAATCATTGCAGACATATTTCCCATTTACATTCATTAGCTCCGCCCAACCGGAAGGCGGCCATTTTTAATTATGCATTTTTCAGGTGTTTTACATTCTTTCGAACTCGTCCTAGGCCGTGATTTCAATCTTCTTGAATCTTTGCAGGTACTATCTGTTGACCCTCATAACGAAAAGTTATCCAGAGAATTTTGATAGTTGAAAAAATGCGTAAGTTATAGCAACTTACTGTCTAAACAGGAAGTTGCGTTATCTTGACAACAATTATTCCGATTGCCCCGAAACGTGACAAGGATGTTCCTCCTGGCCGGTTTAGCAACTGTGCCAAAGTTGGCTGCAATCGGCCATTAGATGGCGCGGTTTTAATTTTTTTTATTTAATCATCAAAATATTGACATTTGGGAAGCCTACTTTGTCTAACTAATCCTGGGACGTGAGTCCGATCGGCACGAAAACTTGCATATACACACGGAGGACCCTCGTGACAAAAAGTTATCAAAAGAATATTAATAGCTAAAACAATGCGCAAGTTATGGAGGACCAACTTCCTGTAGGTGGGAGTGGAAACAGGAATGGTTATATGTTGCCAACGGCTATTCCAATGGACACAAAACTTAGAACAGTTTTTCCTCATGTGCCAATGAGGCTGTGTGCCAAATAAGGCGTCAATCGGCCTTTAGATGGCGCTGTTTAATTTTTTTTAACTAATTAGCAAATTCGCTTTGAGCGAAACCTACTTTTTTTAACTCCTCCGAGAGCGTGAGTCCCATCTGCACAAAAATGTGCACGTAGACTCAGTGGACCCTCATGACAAAAATATATCAAAAGAATTTTGATAACTAACACAATGCGCAAGTTACAGAGGACCAACTTCCTGTAGGGGGCTGTCGAAAAAGGAAGTTGCGTATCTTACCAAGATTTATTCCCGATTGACACCAAATATGACAAAGTTGTTCCGTATAGGGGCTTGAGCATCCACGCCAAATTTATAGTGCATCGGCCATTAGATGGCGCTGTTAGAATTGCGATATATGGGAAACATACATTGTCTAACTCCTCCTGGGCCGTGAGTCCAATCTGCACGAAAACTTGGATATAGACTCGGTGGACCCTTGTGAATAAAAGTTATCCAAATAATTTTGAAAGCTAACACAATGCGCAAGTTATGGAGGAACAACTTCCTGTAGGTGGGTGTGGAAACATGAATGGTTCTATCTTGGCAAAAGTTATTCCGATTTACATGAAACTTAGAATGTGTGGTCTACATGTGATGTTGCATTTGCCAGTACCCCCCGGGGCAAGAAGCGAGGGCCCGTCATCGCTGCTTGCAGCTTTAATTATTATTATTATTGCTACTACTACTACAGGTAACGTTTAATATAATACACAGTTGGGAAGGCAAAGACATTTCTCTGTTGTCAGCAGAGGTGGACATTACCGCACTGCAATCTTTTTATACAGTCTATGACTGCAACATATGTTGTATGGTTTAAGCCGATGCTTTATCGGGGGTAACGCTATTCACTCTACTGGCAGTATTGACAACAGATAAAGCCACCGTGTCTTGAGAAGCTTGTCGTTTTATTGTTCACGTTTAACTCACTTTACATCATCTTTGTTATCTCTTTTTCCTCTCACTTTTCCTCACAGCTGCACTAGTACACTACTCTCCGTTACCGCTCGCTCTCCTTGCACGACCACACAAGCACTGACATCACTCACTTAAGGCACCCTGCTATTCTTGCCATAACTTACGCTACTCTCTTAAGGGGGTTGGGGTTAACCGCCATACCGCGTGATACGTTGCTTCTTCACCGCGGAAAGAAAAAAACTATACCGTCACAGCCCTAGTAATTATAGTAGAATAGTATATATGTGACACCTACATATTTAATATATGACATGTAGGCTATGAATTTCTGTAAACTGCTGAGAGAGAGAGAGAGAGAGAGTCTGATTACCTCCGCTGTCTGAAAACTCCTGTTTTCTGAACGACATATGTGAAGGCATTTCATCATCTGCTGTCTTAGTGTGTAATCCCCTGTGTCTTCTTGCTAATAACAACTGTTTTCGTCTTCTCTGAGATGATTTTCGACGCATTTCTTTCGACATTTCTGAACTACCGCAGAAATGTCAGAGTGCTTCACGTAATGATTCTAAGCGATTCACGTTGTCAGAAATTGGCATCAGCCAATGAGATTGCGCATTTAGAGTTAAATCCCCCCTTTTACTTTCACAATTGGTTGCTGATGAAAAGGAAAAGACCATATTTGGATCCAACAGCATTGTACAGGAGAGAGAGAGCTTTCCAACGGTATATGTCATGACAGGGTGCAGACAGCACCAGTAGTGTATGACAATGAGTTTAACAGCGGTCCTAGCTTGTGCCCACAGCGGGCGGAACTTCATCATAAAGCTAGCTATACCAAACCCCGCCCATTTAGAGTGAAGATTTGATTGGTCAATTTGACTGTCATTTGAAATAACTCTCCCTCTGTAGATGTATAGCTGGACCACCAATCACAGAGCTGAAAACATAACCTCTTCTTCCTAGCAACAGCAGAGGCAGCAAAAGGTGGACAATTCATGTAACCCTTTACATTCCAACACAAACTGACCAGGCAGCTTTGAAGGGTTTAGTTCCTCATAAATGCTTTTTAGATGTTGGTTGTGAAAAAAATACATTAACATAATATAATTACAACTGATGACTTTTTAAATATGATGTTTTAGAATATCAACAAGTTGTTGTAAAGGTGCATATGCTTACATATGTTAGCATATATAAGCATGTGTTAGCATGGATTGGAATGTTAGCATATGTAAACATCTTGGCATATGTAAGTATGTTTGCATGTGTATCGCTCCACCATTGCATCTAACTCTCTGTCTGTTTCTATAGAAACTGAGAGGAAGAGGGGGACTCGGACATCACAGCTGTCAGGACTGTGGAAAGTCCTTCACAACATCTGGAAATTTAAAGATTCATCAGAGAGTTCACACTGGAGAGAGACCATACAGCTGTGAACAATGCGGGGCGGCATTCGCATGGTTAAGTAAGCTCAAAACTCATCAACTCAGTCACACTGAAGATAAACCCTACAGCTGTGACCAATGTGGGGCAGCTTTCAAACAGTTAGGTGTGCTCAAACGTCATCAACTCAGTCACACTGGAGAGAAGCCGTTCCGGTGTGAACAATGTGGGAAAAGTTTTTCTCAGCGTAGTACCCTTAAAGCCCACCAACTCAGTCACACTGGAGATAAACCATACAGCTGTGAACAATGCGGGGTGGCATTTGCATGGTTAAGTAAGCTCAAAACTCATCAACTCATCCACACTGGAGATAAACCATACAGCTGTGAACAATGCAAGGCAGCATTCACACAGTTAGGTGCGCTCAAACGTCATCAACTCATTCACACTGGAGAGAAGGCGTTCCGGTGTGAACTATGTGGGAAGAGTTTTTCTCAGCGTGATACCCTTAAAGTCCACCAACGCATTCACACTGGAGATAAACCATACAGCTGTGAACAATGCGGGGCAGCTTTCACCAGTCAAAGTTCCCTAAGGTCTCACCAACACGTTCACACTGGAGAGAAG
Organism: Perca schrenkii; assembly: GCA_025617405.1. Taxonomy (NCBI): domain Eukaryota; kingdom Metazoa; phylum Chordata; class Actinopteri; order Perciformes; family Percidae; genus Perca; species Perca schrenkii. The sequence goes on from CM046796.1 coordinate 1,120,889, forward strand.
CCATTCGGGTGTGAACAATGTGGGAAAACATTTTCTATGAGTAGTCACCTTAAAGTCCACCAACGCGTTCACACTGGAGATAAACCGTACAGCTGTGAACAATGCGGGGCAGCTTTCTCAAGGTCATCTCACCTAAAGACCCACCAACATGTTCACACTGGTGAGAAGCCGTTCTGGTGTGAACAATGTGGGAAAATGTTTTCCCATGTTCATAGCCTTAAATCCCACCAACGCATTCACACTGGAGAGAAGCCGTACAGCTGTGACATATGCGGAGCAGCTTTCGCACGGTTATCTAGCTTAAAATCCCACCGACGCATTCACACTGGAGAGAAGCCGTTCTGGTGTGAGCAATGTGGGAAAACTTTTTCTCAGAGTTCTCACCTTAATGTCCATCAACTCAGTCACACTGGAGAGAAGCCGTTCCGGTGTGAGCAATGTGGGAAAGCCTTTTCAGTGTCTAGTTACCTTAAAGCCCACCAACGCATTCACACTGCCTCCTCTTGAACATTTTCTAAAGCCAAGCTGTTGATAGAGTGGAGAGAGGGAACAAATAGCATGAGTCAAGAAGTTGTTTGTGGTTTTGTTGTTACCTTTATTTAACCAGGAAGAGACAAATTTGGCATTAAAAATCTCTTTTTCAAGAGTGTCCTGGCCAAGACAGGCAGCAGTACAACCACTCATACATACAAACACAAAATACATAAAAACACTAATTCAATTCAATTTTATTTATAGTATCAAATCATAACAAGAGTTATCTCGAGAGACTTTACAGATAGAGTAGGTCTAGACCACACTATAATTTACAAAGCCCCAACAATTCCAACAATTACAGTAATTCCCTCAAGAGCAAGTTTCACACTAGAAACATGAAACAACTGAAACAGCTAATCCCTCAGAGTCAACCAGAATCCTAAACACCTCGGGGAAAACATCCTTTTCGGGAGGAAAGCTTAGTTCCATGTAGAGGGAGCAGCAAACTGAAACACTTTTCCCCCAGTTCAGTTCTAACCTTTGGAACCAGAAGGAAAAGATCCTGGGAACGAAGATTGTAAGGAGACCTAAAATAGCCTTGTTTATGAATATATGCCAGTTGAAGTCTCTGTGTTGATAAAGAAGGCCATCCAACATGTTCATACAGTTCACAATGGTGAGTGAGGGCTTTAAAAACCAGTGATGAACCTCAGAGATCCATGGTATACAGTGTCCAGTGCATGTACACTTTGACATAAAGCATGCATGTATAAAAAGTCACCAAAGTCAAGTACAGACATAAAAGTGGCAGCAACCAGCCTCTTTCTAGATTTGAACGAAAGGCAGGATTTGATTCTGAAATAAAACTAGTTTAAGTTTTAATCTTTTTGCTAGATGCTGAATATGAAAGGTAAAAGAACGATTCATCAATTAAAATACCAATATATCTGTACTTAGAAACACATTCAATCTTAATACCCTGGGAAGTGAGGATAGAAGGCAGATTTGATTTAGATTTAGAATTTGAAAAAAAGCATGACTTTAGTTTTTTCTGCACTTAAAACAGGTTTTAAATCATTAAGATTCTGTTGAAGTGTGTTAAACGCAAGTTGTAACTGGGAGAGGGCCTGGTCTGTGGTGGGTGCTGAGCAATACAGTACAGTGTCATCAGCATAAAACCGAGAGCAGTCCCGAGCCCAAAGTAGCCGAGGTCCAGGACCACTTGCAGGCACTAACCTGCTTGATAAATATGGAAGAAGAACAAAGTGTGGACTTTGTCAGAGCACATAATATTGGGTACAAAGAAGAGCATGTTAAGATGACAAGTGAAAATCAGTGCAGTGAAAAACACGATGAGTGTAACATAACAGTTGTTTTCCAAGGAATCAGATGATGAGATATTCATGGTTGAAGCTTGTAGAAGAAAATGATTTACCAGTTTTAGTCTCATTTTATCCTAATATCCTCTTTCTGGTCACTGATTAAGTTGATAATATTTTATCTGATTTTTTAAACATTTTAATTTTGTGTCCTGTAACTGAATGTTATTAACAATATACATCAAGAGATGGAATTGTTTTTGGATATATGACTGTTATCATTTCGATTTTACTTTATTACTTCATGTATTAATGTGTTTTGTTAAAGAATATTGTAAGTTGGGTTTATTTTTTTCATTTTTTTCCTCTTATACTCAACATACTATACTGATTTTTTATAACTTTTTTCGACATATTGTACTATGATTTTTTTTTTGACTTTTTGACATACTATACTAAGACTTTTTGACATACTATACTAAGACTTTTTGACATACTATACTAAGACTTTTTAGACATACTATACTATGACTTTTTGACTTTCTTCGACATACTATACTATGACTTTTAATGACTTTTTTCCTTATACTATACTGTGACTTGATTTTTTTCGACATACAATACTATAACTTTGTACGACTTTTCGACATACTTTACTTTGACTTTTTAATGACATTTTTCAATATAAATCTAGACGCACCCTAGTGGCAGCAAATTTATTTTGCAGCCAGGGGGGTCTAGGCACTCTCCGTTGACTTGCGAGCTAGAAAAACCAAATTTTGGTCGGGCCAATCACATCGTGTGTAGAGTCAGTGGGCGGGGCTTATGGCTGCTACTGGGAACAGTGGTGTTCTTCTGGAACTCTTGGAGTTAAGCTTTTCTTTGAGGAAAGAATAAAAAACGGCACAGAAATCATTCTTAAAAAGGAAGATGTGTTCGGAGTTTTGCCGACCGGATACGGCAAAAGTTTAATCTATCAACTAGCTTCTCTACCTTCTTCGTTGCTCTGATTGGTTGTAGTGCTATCCTATTGGTGCAGGGGGAATTTGAAAGACAACCATTTATCCCGCCCCTCGGATTGAGCTCCGTCAATGGTGAGTTCCCAGACCCAACATCTGGATGTGGGTCTGGCTTGTCAGGCTACTAGACTATGACTTTTTATAACCTTTTGAAATACTATACTATGATTTTTTTTAATCACTTTTTTGACATACTATATGACTTAATGACTTTTTTCGACATACTATGACTTTTGATTTGTTTTCAAAATATTATATTATTACTTTTTATTACTATTTTCAACATACTATACTATGAGTTTTGTGGTGTATGTAGTTATTGATGATGTACTGCTGTGTGGAGAGGAATCCGCTGACACTGTCCTTGATTATAAAAGTTTATTTACATCAAAGAATTCAGCATCAATTTACAAGCTCTGAAGAGCCTGGAGAGGAGCTCACCCAGAGCTTCTGCTGTTAACACATGGTATATATGTCCTAAACTTTGTGTAACATAAGGTGGGGGTTGGAAGTAATAATTGACCAATGGCTATCATCCTTTTGGAACCAAGCCAACAAGGACATCCCTATTTCTAGGGGCCCCACTAATAACGCTTTCCAGATGTTTCTGGAGAAGTTATATAGAGACTGGTCAGATACTTCACTTTTTTATTACTTTTTTTTAACATACTATACTATGACTTTTAATGATCTTTTCAACATACTGAGTTTTTATGGCTATTTTTGACAAATTATAATATGACTGTAATGATTTTTTTTCGAAATACTATACTATTGATAGGTTGATTATTAAGTTTGTATGCTTTCAAAGATATCTTGTACAATGTATTCCATAAGGTTGTTACCCTCACATGCCAACTGATGAGTGACTGTTGATGTGGGGGGGTCCTGTTGATGAGAGTTATGGAAACATCTGGGTATGACACCATGATAAGATCGGGAGGCTATCAGAACTAATATTCTCCAGGTGTAATTATTATATTTCATGTGAAGGAGAGCTGAATAACAACTTATGTAATCATCTCCTGTGACCTTCGGAGGGGGCCTACCACCGACAGCAGAGACCACCTAATTGGGGGATCCTAAGTTTTTATGGTTATATGATTGACAGCTGGTTCTCCAGATGTGAGGCCAAAACTGTATAAAGGACTGTGTTCACGTAGTGTTCAGTGAGAAGCTGATCTATGAGTGTGTATGTTTATATATCTGAATAAAGCTGCATCTAATCTGAAGACATCTGAGTCGGTCATCTGTGAATCAGATAAAAGATATCAACCAAGACTTGTTAGGACTTTTTTTTGACATAATATACCATTACTTTTTATGATTTTTTTTGGACATACTATTCTATGGATTTTTATGACTTTTTTGACATACTATACTATGACTTTTCAAGATTTTTTTCGACGTACTATACTATGACTTTCTATGATTTTTTTTGACATACGATAATATGAAACCGTACAGCTGTTAATGTGTATCTCACAGTAGTAACCTTAAAGTCCTCCAACTTATTGACACTGCATCATCTTGAACATTTTCCAGACCAGAGCTGGGTCCTCCTCCTCCTCCTCCAGCTGGATCAACCAGGCAGTCTGTTTCTACTCTTTCACTGTTTTAATCATTCCTTATCCACTTGTACTATTTTCATTTTGCAAAGCAGTTGTTGTTTAATTAGGGGTCCAACGTGGCTCTCAGTACCAGCGGAGTTTGGAGCCCTACTGTAAAGGGTCGTCCACACACACAACAATCCCCAGTAACAGATGGAAAGTTGTTAATAGCTGAAAAGTTTAGACCTGGGTGTTCCAAACTGCTGTACCGCATCCTCAAAGGATTTCAATATGTCTCTGAGATCCAGATCCCCCAGTGTAACTATTCCCTTTTCCAGCCAGTCCCTCCAGAAAGGGGAGATCTACCAATACATAACTGTGGATTCCACCAGATACTTGATGAGGCATTTAGATATTGATCCAGTTCAAACATCCGGGCCACCTTGGTCCAAACTACTTTTAAGTGAGCAACATCCAAGCGTTCTTTAAATGAAGCTGAATTACTTACTGTAGCTCAAAACCTACTTTTTCAAACTCCTCCTGGTTTTTTGGCCTAATCTGTCTGAAACATCTTCAGCCTTTAACAAAAAAACTTTTTTTAAGAATTTTGCTCAGTTAAAGGTCCAATGACATGGTGCTCTTTGGATGCTTTTATATAGACCTTAGTGGTCCCCTAATACTGTATCTGAAGTCTCTTTTATATAGACCTTAGTGGTCCCCTAATACTGTATCTGAAGTCTCTTTTATATAGACCTTAGTGGTCCCCTAATACTGTATCTGAAGTCTCTTTTATATAGGCCTTAGTGGTCCCCCTAATACTGTATCTGAAGTCTCTTTTATATAGACCTTAGTGGTCCCCTAATACTGTATCTGAAGTCTCTTTTATATAGACCTTAGTGGTCCCCTAATACTGTATCTGAAGTCTCTTTTATATAGGCCTTAGTGGTCCCCTAATACTGTATCTGAAGTCTCTTTTATATAGACCTTAGTGGTCCCCTAATACTGTATCTGAAGTCTCTTTTATATAGGCCTTAGTGGTCCCCTAATACTGTATCTGAAGTCTCTTTTATATAGACCTTAGTGGTCCCCTAATACTGTATCTGAAGTCTCTTTTATATAGACCTTAGTGGTCCCCTAATACTGTATCTGAAGTCTCTTTTATATAGACCTTAGTGGTCCCCTAATACTGTATCTGAAGTCTCTTTTATATAGACCTTAGTGGTCCCCTAATACTGTATCTGAAGTCTCTTTTATATAGACCTTAGTGGTCCCCCTAATACTGTATCTGAAGTCTCTTTTATATAGACCTTAGTGGTCCCCTAATACTGTATCTGAAGTCTCTTTTATATAGGCCTTAGTGGTCCCCTAATACTGTATCTGAAGTCTCTTTTATATAGACCTTAGTGGTCCCCTAATACTGTATCTGAAGTCTCTTTTATATAGACCTTAGTGGTCCCCTAATACTGTATCTGAAGTCTCTTTTATATAGACCTTAGTGGTCCCCTAATACTGTATCTGAAGTCTCTTTTATATAGACCTTAGTGGTCCCCCTAATACTGTATCTGAAGTCTCTTTTATATAGACCTTAGTGGTCCCCTAATACTGTATCTGAAGTCTCTTTTATATAGACCTTAGTGGTCCCCTAATACTGTATCTGAAGTCTCTTTTATATAGACCTTAGTGGTCCCCCTAATACTGTATCTGAAGTCTCTTTTATATAGACCTTAGTGGTCCCCTAATACTGTATCTGAAGTCTCTTTTATATAGACCTTAGTGGTCCCCTAATACTGTATCTGAAGTCTCTTTTATATAGACCTTAGTGGTCCTCTAATACTGTATCTGAAGTCTCTTTTATATAGACCTTAGTGGTCCCCTAATGCTGTATCTGAAGTCTCTTTGCCTTGACCTAGTGCCACTTTGCTCGTTTGAAAGCCATGATGTCTCTCTCTCATATGTTTTGTGTGTTTTTCACATTCACACAATAAACGTGTGTGTGTGTCTCTGTTTCTCAGGTACATGATAGTGAAATGCAAGGACAAAGAGACCCTAAGACCCACCGCCAGAATCCTTCTTGCTATTCAGTCCTAACCTGGACCACCCTCCCTGCAGAGTGCGCTGTGCAAAGTTGCCAAATGTACTTTGTCCTCACTGTAATGTGCAGTTCCAGAGAATGATGGAAGAAAAGGATGGTGATAAGTAGGGTTGGGCATCGTTTAGATTTATAATGATTCTGATTCCAATTCCAATTCTTCCTTCTGATTCCGGTTCTTATTGATTCTTGATTCTGATTCTTTGAGGGTGGAGTTGAAACAGGTCACATGCTTATTTCACAAATAAGAGGAAAGTTATATTTTGATTCAAAGGTGGGTTGCAGTTTGACGGGGCTTTTTCAACGTAAAATAAAGCCAGACTAGAGCACCGCTTACTGTGCTCCATGGCTGCAACACAACAAGCGCCTGGTCGCTACGAAAACCCAAACTTGCGCATGTTAAATTTGGAACCCATGATCAGATTAGAAACCAAATAATCCAAACGAGTCTAAACGATAGAATTCCAATGGAATCAAAACAGGTGTTTCATTCGTCCCGACCAGGCAGTAAACCCCATGTATTCTAAGTAATTGCACACATATCTGTGTTTATACTAGATTTTATGCAGGTGAGACATGGAAAAGTGGTTTTAGAAAGATGTAAATATATTTGGAGCTATCAGGTAGGGGGTCGAGTTTTGCCATGTTATCCTATGGAGACTGACGGGCTGTGGGTCATGAAGGGCACTTATTTGGATGTGCGGTGGCCTTACCCACATAATAACAGAGCAAAATAACATTTTGTACTATAGAAACATTATATAATTGGAAACATGTATTATTCTAGCTATATAAATGGCATAGTGCCATGGTATTTCCATAACCACGAGATACGCGCTTCACGATGACGGCAATGAGTTAACAGACATTCACCAAGACGTATAGCCCTACAGCAATCTATCTGAAATAACACCTATCTGATGTACCATTCATGATATGTTGCTAAATATTGAAGTTGTGGGAAGTGGACATAAACTGCTTAAACTGGATGTTTCATTCATCCCCCCCATACCTGTTTCATTCGTTCAGGCCAGGAGGGACAAATGAAACAAATCACATGGCAGACTACTGCTTAAATTACTCCCCAATGGTTTCAGTCAGAGCTGAAAATGCAACTGTATTTGACAGAGGACAGATTTAGGTTGCTAGTGACTAAATATTAGCTTTCAGTGTTTTATGATGTCTTTGTAAATCACGTTTAATTAAAAACTGTTTAATTCGTCCCGGTTCTCCCCTATTTATTTTATTATAACAACATAAGTGAAAGAGAAAATTATATTTCTCAATTGCACAAATCCTTCATTAGAACATTTGAAAAACCCTCTTAAGAGAATCCAGTTATTTAACTAGTGTAATTACAATTTAATTTGCACAATCTCCACCTCCAACATTTTCAAAAGACAATGAACACAATTCTGTGCAAACTATAAGTTATGACAACTTAAACAAATATACACTATAATATAGTAGCCTAATTCTGCAATTTTTTTTATTCCAAGTATTGTATTCATTAGCATGATAGTTCTGCATTTGTCTTACTGTTTAGTTAAAAAACACCCAAGACACCAAATGTATTTTTAAGTATTGTATTCATTAGCATAATAGTCTGCATTTACCTTATAGACAGATATTTTTTTAAAGTATTTTATTCATTTGTATGATTGCCGTTACTGTTTAGCTCAAAAAACAACCAAAGTAGGAAGGAGACATAGCGGACCAGACTCGAGCTTTTACTTTGAAAAGTCGAAGCTCAGACTCGAGCTTTTACTTTGAAAAGGCTCCAGGCTGCAGCCATGTCAGTCTGGAACCCGGAGTGAGTCAGCAGTACCAGTGGAGAGCTACTGGATCTCCGAGACCAGGACCAGGACCAGAACAAGAGCGGAATGGAGGAGGAGCAGCAGAAGCCGGAGCAGCGGAGCAACAAGGTCCCCAGAAGAGCAGCAGCAGGCTCGGCCTCTGATAGCAGCGGTGTTCAGGTCAGTGTTAGGACACAACAAGCACACTAAAGACACAAGATGGCCGACTCTCATGGAAACAACATGGGGGGGCTCTGTGGCCATTAGCACACATGCTTCTCTCTGGGTGAAAAGGGGCCAGAGGCGTCCAAAGAGGTTTTTAAAAGTCTCGCTGTGTTCAGCTCTCAGTCCGTTTGGAGCTTCTAACTGAATCTCTGGGCTTAGTTTAGTTTCTAGTTGATATCTGCTTTGGTTTACATTTGGGCTCCGTTTAGAGGACTCTTGTTAAGTTACTGCTGATGAAGAGCTACATTTCCTCCAGGTTTCCTCTTCACAATAAAAGCCTTCATGTAACAAAGTAACCAGGGGCTTTTATTGTGAAGAATGTAAAGGAAATGAAACCGTTGTTCTGCTTTTTGAACACAGCGCTATGAAGAGAGTTATGACAATGCTTGACTAATATACCGAAGTAGACGACATAAGGAATATCTTTAGTAGTATTGTACATATTGGTGAAATAGGGGCATTTGATGAAAGTATAACTAAAGTGATTGTATACCAGTGGCTGTCTTCTCAGAGCTCCAGACAGCCAGGGACATGAGAGCAGGCTAACAGCCAGGCTAAGATTAATCCTGGAGTCTTATGTGTTAAATCAGCTGTCGCTCTGATCCGAAATAAAGGTGTTTAACAGTTATTCCGTTGTGTTCTGAATGTGTTCTGATTTATTTTTATTAACATGCATTACATGTCCTTATTGCTGTCACAAGTTAGATTTAAATCCTTCTATTGCAGTGGTTTAGATAGTTAGATTGAGTGGGACATAAGTCTGCACGATAAATCGTTATAAAATCGCGATCTCGATTCATCCCTGTTCACGATTTAATTATTAAATTACTTCTTTTTTTTTTTTTTGGTCCTTCAATTAATTTATTGAAAGCAATTTGTTTTGTCATGGTTCATGTGTGCAATAAACATTACACTTCGTGAGAAAACAATTGTGGCAGAGAATTGTGATATAAATTCTAAGCTAAAATATTGTCTGAATCGTGCAAGCCTAGTGGCCCCTATAGTGTAGTGTACATTGATCACACAGGGAACGGCACGATGCTTCTTAATCTTTTTATTTGGTGCTGGGACTTGTCAGCTTGGAGCTGGGGAGAGAAAAAAAACATGATTAACATTGTTACAGTGTGTATTGAAGTCCCTTACTAATCTTTCTAGTTTCTGTATCTCCAGATCCAGTTTCCTCTGTGTTTATTTTTTTTTAATTTCCATACCATGGTCCAGATCCTGGAGACTACCTTTGCTGACAGCAATCTGTGTTTCTTCAGATGTCGTGTGTACAGATATCTGACAGTTCGTGAATTCCAGTGTTTCCTCCATGTTGATTCAAAGAATTGATTTCTAAATACTTCTGCTGGTTTATGAATCACTAAACGGTTTAGGGCCAAAATACATTTCTGATCTGCTGCTACACTATGACCCACCCAGACCTCTCAGGTGGTCTGGGACAGGTCTGCTACACTATGACCCACCCAGACCTCTCAGGTGGTCTGGGACAGGTCTACTACACTATGACCCACCCAGACCTCTCAGGTGGTCTGGGACAGGTCTACTTGTTGTCCCCAGAGTCAGGACTAAACAGGGGGAAGCAGCGTTCAGTTTCTATGCTCCACATATCTGGAACAAACTCCCAGAAAACTGCAGGTCTGCAGCAACTCTCAGTTCTTTTAAATCAAAGCTAAAGACCTTTTTGATCTTTTTGATGTTGCCTTTCTTTAAATAACTCTTCATTTGTTATACTGAAGTTGCATCGATGACACTGTATGACACTCGATAACTGCTCTTTAATGTTGAATTTCTTATCCTGCACTTTAACTTTTATTCACGTATTTTATCTCTCAGTTATTTAAATTCTTATACTACACTATCAATTTTTTTCTTGTCTTTTAATGTTTTTATCTGTATAATGTCAGTATACAGATTAGGGATGCACCGAATATTCGGCCACCGAGGGCACCAAAAGGGCACCGGAGATGAGACGTACAGGATGACTTGTTATTTTAAGTGAAATGATAAATAAGTTAAAGTCCTTTTATCCAACCGTATGAATGTGTGTCCCAGGCCAGGTTAGGAAATAAACTAACAATGCAAAGATCAACACGCCACTGACAGAAATGTTCACATTTATTTAGTCAATAAATTATTATTTTTTGTCTCAAATCCACCAGCCATTTTCATATTATACCAACATTTGAAACATCCTGAGCCTTTTTTGGAAAGGTTACTAGGACAACTCAGCCCAGAGTAATTGTATTCTCTCCAAAATAAGTTTCCTTTTTTTTTTTTTTTCAAAAAACTATACAAAAAAGCAACTTTCACTTTCTCGCAACTTCATTGTAACAAAAATACAAAAGGCAACTTCTGTCGCAATTTTTTTACAAAAGCTCCAGTAATATCAGGCATTTTAGGCCGCAACAATCTCAGAAAAAGGCCGCAAAATCCTGGAGGGACTGTTGCTATGTTAATGAGAGATGAGTCAATTATTATTTCTGTTCATTAAACATGTAGGCCTACAATTACTGTAGATTATGATTGACCAAACACAATTTAACCATAGTCTCGCAGGCTTTTTTTCACATCACTTTTTATTTGCCTATATTAATGAAATACAGTACAGGCCAAAAGTTTGGACACACCTTTTCCTTCAATGTGTTTCTTTATTTTCATGACTATTTACATTGTAAATTCTCACTGAAGGTATCAAAACTATGAATGAACACATATGGAATTAACAAAAAAGTGTGATATAACTGAAAACATGTCTTATATTTTAGATTCTTCAAAGTAGCCACCCTTTGCTTTTTTTGATAACTCTGCAAACCCTTGGTGTTCTCTCAATGAGCTTCATGAGGTAGTCACCTGAAATGGTTTTACCTTCACAGGTGTGCTTTGTCAGGGTTCATTAGTGGAATTATTTCCCTTATTAATAAAAAAGCAAAGGGTGGCTACTTTGAAGAATCTAAAATATAAGACATGTTTTCAGTTATTTCACACTTTTTTGTTAAGTACATAATTCCATATGTGTTCATTCATAGTTTTGATGCCTTCAGTGAGAATCTACAATGTAAATAGTCATGAAAATAAAAAGGAAACACATTGAATGAGAAGGTGTGTCCAAACTTTTGGCCTGTACTGTATGTATTAATAATAAAAAATAATTTATTGAAGCAATTCTCATCCTCTTCATCACTGGTGCTGGAGTCTGATATGTGTAGCTGGGGGGTTTTCTAATGTGCTGATGGTGGCTTCATTTCCCCTTTCACCCCCCAGTCTTGTTTCCCTTCTGACAGCTAGTGCCATGGTTTGAATGGTATTTTGGACCTTAAACACTTCTTCAGCAGGCAAGAACTTCAGTTTTCTGAACCTGGGGTCCAAAGCAGCCACCAAGAGGACAGTGTTAGGGAGCTTCAGGTTGAAATACAAACGGATTGTGCCATCTCTCTGTGATTTGTTCTGCCACATCAGCCTGGAATGCCCTTACTGGTGCAGTTTCAAATTCTGATTTCAGTGTTGACTTTTTGAGGTTTTGCATCAGCTGTGGAAGAGCAGCAAGTGTAACATATTGTTCTCATCTGAGAAACTGTAGCTCCTTCAAATGGTTCAAGGACCTGATTCAGCTCCTCAGTGATGTTCCACTTCTCAGACTTTAGATCCAGGTAGTGGTGTTTCCTCTTGGATTGACAGCAGGATTGGAAAGAGCTGCGGTCACAGGCCATCTTTGTCCAAGGAGCCTGGAAAGCATGTGATGTGTGCTGTTCCATTGAGTACTTACATCTTGAATCAACATTAGTGGTGACTCTCCCATCAGAATCAGAAAAGCTTTATTGCCAAGTACATTTTTTACACATACAAGGAATTTGTTTTGGTGTCGTAGGTGCATGTCACACATTATCTAAAATAAGTTAAACAAACAGGTTAACAGAACAGACAATATAAGTATAAATATATGTGTATATGTACACACACAGGATGTAACATAATAAAATAAGAGTAACAGTTAAGATAAAAAAGAGCAGATTAAGTACAGTGGCATGTAGAGCCAGAGGTGGGTGTGGAGAGAGTCAGGGTGGGTTCCGGGCCTTGTTAATAAGGCTAGTGGCGGAGGGGAAAAAGCTGTCCTTGTGACGTGAGGTCTTGGTCCTGATGGACCTCAGCCTCCTGCCAGAGGGGAGTAGCTCAAAGAGTTTGTGTCCGGGGTGGGAGGGGTCAGCCACAATCTTTCCAGCACGCTTCAGAGTCCTGGTGGCGTAAAGGTCCTGGAGCGGTGGGAGATTGCAGCCAATCACCTTCTCAGCTGACCGAATGACACGCTGCAGTCTGCCCTTGTCCTTGGCAGTGGCAGCAGCGTACCAGATGGTGATGGAGGATGTGAGGATGGACTCAATGATGGCTGTGTAGAAGTGCACCATCATTGTCTTTGGCAGGCTGAATTTCTTCAGCTGCCGCAGGAAGTACATCCTCTGTTGTGCTTTTTGACGAGGGAGCTGATGTTCAGCTCCCACTTGAGGTCTTGGGAGATGGTAGTTCCCAGGAAGCGGAAAGACTCCACAATGTTAATTGTGGAGTCACTGAGTGTGATAGGGGCAGGTGGGGCAGAATTCTTCCTGAAGTCCACAACCATCTCCACTGTCTTTAGAGCGTTGAGCTCTAGGTTGTTTTGCTTGCACCAGGTCACCAGGTGGTCAGCCTCCGACCTGTAGGCGGACTCGTCTCCATCAGAGATGAGTCCGATGAGGGAGGTGTCGTCCGCGAACTTTAGAAGCTTGACAGACTGGTGACTGGAGGTGCAGCTGTTGGTGTACAGGGAGAAGAGTAGAGGAGAAAGAACACAGCCCTGAGGGGATCCGGTGCTGATGGTCTGTGAGTCGGAGATGTCTTTCCCCAGCTTCACATGCTGCTTCCTGTCAGACAGGAAGTCAGTGATCCACCTGCAGGTGGAGTCAGGCACACCAAGCTGGGAGAGCTTCTCCTGGAGCAGAGCTGGGATGATGGTGTTGAAGGCAGAGCTGAAGTCCACAAACAGGATCCTGGCGTAGGGTTCCTGCAGAGTCCAGGTGCCGGAGGATGTAGTGGAGAGCCACGTTGACTGCATCATCTACAGACCTATTGGCTCTGTAGGCAAACTGCAGGGGGGTCCAGGAGGGTGTCGGTGATGGCTTTTAGGTGTGAAAGCACAAGGCGCTCAAAGGACTTCATAACCACAGAGGTCAGGGCGACGGGTCTGAAGTCATTAAGTCCTGTGGTCCTTGGCTTCTTGGGAACGGGGATGATTGTTGAGGTCTTGAAGCAGGCTGGCACGTGACATGTCTCCAGCGAGGTGTTGAAAATGTCTGTGAACACCGGAGACAGCTGGTCAGCGCAGTGCTTCAAGCTGGATGGGGAGACAGCATCCGGTCCAGCAGCTTTCCTGGGGTTCTGTCTCCTGAACAGTCTGTTGACGTCTTTCTCATTGATGGAGAGAGTCGTCGCTGAGGTGGGTGGGGAGGTGGAGGGGGGGGGCCTTTTAGGGGGGGGGAGGTGGAGGTGATGCACTGTAGCTGTAGCTGTTGGGAGGTGTCGCGGGGGATGGAATCAGGGAAGACCCTTTGTTGGGAGGTGTTGAGGGGGATGGTTACAGGACCGACCCTTTGTCCTTCAAAGCGACAGTAGAACTCATTAAGTTTGTTGGCTAGGCATCGGTCGTTGGTGGAGTGGGAGACTTTAGGCTTGAAGCTGGTGATCTGTTTAAGCCCTCTCCAGACAGAAGCAGAGTTGTTTGCTGAGAACTGGTTTCGGAGTTTCTCAGAGTACCGTTTTTTAGCCTCTTTTACCGCCTTGCTAAACTTGTACTTTGCTACTTTAAGTCTGTTTTTGTCTCCACTCCTGAACGCCTCTGCCTTGTCCAACCTTAGCCTTCTGAGTTTGGCTGTGAACCAGGGTTTGTCATTGTTGAAACTCACCCTGGTGCATGATGGAACACAGCAGTCCTCACAGAAGCTGATGTATGACGTCACAGCCTCTGTGTACTCATCCAGACTGTTGGTAGCAGTCCTGAACACATCCCAGTCAGTAGAGTCCAAGCACGTCTGTAGATCCTCCACAGCTACACTGGTCCACTTCCTTGATGTCCTCACAACAGGTTTGCAGAGCTTTAGTTTCTGCCTGTAGGTGGGGATCAGGTGGACCATGACGTGGTCAGAGTGTCCCAGTGCAGCACGGGGGACGGCGTGAAAAGCATCCCTGACTGTGGTGTAACAGTGATCCAGAATGTTCTCCTCTCTAGTCGGGCATTTAATATGCTGTCTGTATTTAGGTAGTACATGAGTGAGGTTTCCTTTGTTAAAGTCACCAAGGACAATAACTAAGGAGTCCGGGTTGGTCCGCTCCACACATAGTATCTGGTCGGCAAGCATGCGCTGTGCGACCTGCACGTTGGCCTGCGGCGGGATGTAAACACCGACCAGAATGAATGAATGGAACTCACGGGGTGAATAAAAGTCGACCGTCTGCGGCGCCATCTTGGTAAATTTGTTGCTGCTTTTTCTTTAAGTTTTGGTACAGGCCAGTTCGCTCTTCTTAAACTGTTCACCAGGCATCTCGTCACACCGTTAGAGATGGTTTTGTTGTTTTTAAGTGTGCTCTGCACAACTAAATTCAGCGTGTGCCCTGCACATCTCACAGAAGCCCACCCATGCCTCTTTTTCAAAGTTCTTGCTGCCGACACTACATTGGCCCCATTGTCGTTGGGCAACGGCCTTCACCTTTTCAAAGGGAATGTGAAATTTGCCAGTAGTCTCCTCCAGCCAGTCCTCAACATTGGCAGATGTGTGCCGTCCTTCCAGAGGCGTTGTTGTAAGGGAGAGGGACTTCAAAGTGACCCACCCCAAGATAAGCCTCTGTGGCCACATTCGTCCAAATGTCTGTTCTAAGTGCAACACACTCTGTCTCCTTAATGAAATTTTTCAAATTGTCTGTGATTTCTTGGTACTTTTTCCTCCATAGGAGTGAAGTAAGTTCTTGAAGTAATGGTGTACTTGGGATTGGAAATGGAAATCATATCTTGAAATCCTCCACCATGGACAGTGGGCGCATGTCTGTGATGAGCATGTTCAAAATGCTGTCTGTAAACATTGCAGCTTCTTCAGGTGAGCATGAGGGAGGTTTCTGAACAAAGCTCTCCATATGCCCCAGTGATGTACTGGGGGGGAAAAAATGGGGGGTGGACACGCACTCTTCCTCACAGCTGTTGCCTGGCTCTGACTCATGAAAAAAACACGAGTAAAATAAAAGACTCTGCATAAACTCTGCTAATGTGTTTATTAGGGCTGGACCCGAATATTTGAATATTCGTTCGGTGGGTTGGTATTCGATTTTAAAATTTGACATTCGAATATTCTGTGTTTTTTTCTTTGTTTTTTTTTTTTTGTTTTTTTTTTTGGGTTTATTTATTTTCTGCATTTATCTCTCGTTCACACTCCAGTCCAGTTGGTGGCGGTAATGCACATTTAAGTTGGTTTGTCAACCGCCAATAAACTAGAAAGCAGAAGAAGAAGAAGAGACTGTCTGTCTGTACACGATGACGCTGCGCCCACTTCGAGCATTTAGCGAGCTGGGCAGAGAAGCTAGCAGAGATAACAAGTGCGGAAATGGAAAACTGTTTTGCGTTTTTCCGTTGTGATTCGTCCAGAAACTTCAACATTGTGAGACGAAGAGATCGTTTTGGAATATAAAGCTTGGATATTACATTTCCTCGGACTCTTGGGGATTTATGAAAATCAAGTTTTGGTCAAAATACCACTTTGTTGTTGAAAGGACAACGACAACAGGTATGCAGATTACGGCTGAGTTGTTTTATTTTCTGTTACTTTGTAACAGTTGTGTACATGGCTTTATATTTTAAAGATTTAATGCTTTAAAGTTATAAAAACGCTCATGAGTGGAAGTTTTATCGAGGTTACAGCAACGTCACAAAGTGTCCCGTAGACGAGACGGTGATCCTTGAGAGGTTAAAAGTTTATTAATGCTGAACGCGTCTGGCCTGTCTATCTATATTGCACCAAATACAACACTGCTGCACTCCCTTGTGAAGTCGTTTGGATGAAAGGTTCTCAAAATAATCACAATGCAAACAAACAGACAGACACATAGAGATTCCTGCCTTTATTAGAGACAATAATTATGGAGGAAATATTTATTCATAATTCAAATATAAAGTCCAAAGAGAAATTGAAAGTCCAAAGGGAAAACAAAGCGAGATCAAATTAAAAATATTATTATTTTTTAAATTTTCCATTTGGCTTTGGCTTTTGAATTTAATATTTGGCTTTTGAATTTCAATTTAACATTGGATTTTAATTTTCATTTGGCTTTTGAATTTCAATTTAACATTGGATTTTAATTTTCATTTGGCTTTTGAATTTCAATTTAACATTGGATTTTAATTTTCATTTGGCTTTTGAATTTCAATTTAACATTGGATTTTAATTTTCATTTAATATTTGGCTTTTGAAATTCAATTTAACATTGGATTTGAATTTTCATTTGGCTTTTGAATTTCCATTTAACATTGCCTTTTCATTTGGACTTGACACATGTCAATGTAAATGAGGAGGCGTGGCCCAAAGGCTGGTGGGAGGGTCTGAAACGAAAGGGGTGCAGAGGCACCTTATGAGCAGCAGGGGGAGCTTACTGCTGAGGAGCACACTGTTAAGCATCTGTCTGCAGCTTCACCACTAGGCTGGGTCTTGTTTCACATGATAGAAAATGATGATCTAGGCTAAACACAAACGACATTTCATGCAACAACCGTGAAGTTTTCATGTAGTTAGTTCCCGTGTTAGTGAGGACTAGATTAGGACTGGATTTAAAGCTGATTCTGGTTCCCATCTTCGCCCCAGGTGTGTCGGTTTAAATGACGACTCAGACAACTTCTCTCTTTTGATGTTATATTTAATTAAGCAACAGTAGAAACATGGGTGTGGGTAGCTCTGCTTACGTGTGTTTGTGTGTGGTCAGATTTCGAGGATGCGCGCGCGCGCACACACACACACACACACACTCACACACACACTCAACTGGATAGTCATCGTCCGAACTGCGACCTCTCCTTTTTCTTTCTCACTTTTTTGTCCGGGTGGTGCGTGGTGTGAGGTGCGTGTCCGCGCTATTCTCAAACATGGAGCCTCCTCACAACAATCACTCCTGACTGACGGCCTTTTGTACAGCCCGTGTAAGCTATTTTTCAGACTTCCAGCTAACAGCGGTGTCTGTGAGCATCACTGGCCGGCCAGCAGGGAGGCGATCCCGGCCGCCACCAGCTGGCTGTCCCGTCAGACTGAAGCTTCTGACAACATCGGAGAAAATGTGCAGTTGGCCATCAACGTTTGTAAAACTGCCCATATTCAAACTCTACACAGTTAATTTATCCCATAAAAAAGTCTCAATAGTGAATTTAGTGGTGGAATAGCAGATGAAAATTGTAAAAAGTTTCCAGTTGTTTGCTGCTGCAAACTCCCGATCTAGATTATAGAATCGATTGCTTTTTTATGATAGTTGTGAGGAGGCTCCATGTTGGAGAATAGCGCGGACACGCACCTCACACCGCGCGCACCACCCGGACAAAAAAGTGAGAGAAAGAAAAAGGAGAGGTCGCAGTTCGGACGATGACTATCCAGTTGTGTGTGTGTGTGTGTGTGTGTGTGTGTGTGTGTGTGTGTGTGTGTGTGTGTGTGTGTGTGTGTGTGTGTGTGTGTGTGTTCGCGCGTCCTCGAAATCTGACCACACACAAACACACGTAAGCAGAACTACCCACACCCATGTTTCTACTGTTGCTTAATTAAATATAACATCAAAAGAGAGAAGTTGTCTGAGTCGTCATTTAAACAGACACACCTGGGGCGAAGTTGGGAACCAGAATCAGCTTTAAATCCAGTCCTAATCTAGTCCTCACTAACACGGGAACTAACTACATGAAAACTTCACGGTTGTTGCATGAAATGTCGTTTGTGTTTAGCCTACATCATCATTTTCTATCATGTGAAACAAGACCCAGCCTAGTGGTGAAGCTGCAGACAGCTGCTTAACAGTGTGCTCCTCAGCAGTAAGCTCCCCCTGCTGCTCATAAGGTGCCTCTGCACCCCTTTCGTTTCAGACCCTCCCACCAGCCTTTGGGCCACGCCTCCTCATTTACATTGACATGTGTCAAGTCCAAATGAAAAGGCAATGTTAAATGGAAATTCAAAAGCCAAATGAAAATTAAAATCCAATGTTAAATTGAAATTCAAAAGCCAAATATTAAATGAAAATCAAAATCCAATGTTAAATTGAAATTCAAAAGCCAAATGAAAATTAAAATCCAATGTTAAATTGAAATTCAAAAGCCAAATATTAAATTCAAAAGCCAAATGGGAAATTTAAAAAATAATATTTTTAATTTGATCTCGCTTTGTTTTCCCTTTGGACTTTCAATTTCTCTTTGGACTTTCAATTTGAATTATGAATAAATATTTCCTCATTAAATAATGTTCCGAAGCTTCGAATATTCGATGCTCATTACTACCGAAGCTTCTAAGCTCAAAAAATGGTATTCTGACCAGCCCTAGTGTTTATTTAAATATAGGTACACCATGTAGGCCTAAGGGATTGCAATATAAGCCTGTATAGTAGTGTTAATTTCATCAGACGAGATGAAACTAAAAATGTTCGTCAACGACCTTGTTTTCCATGACTAAGACAAGACAATGACAAGACAGCACCAATGTCCAAAAACGCTGACTAAGACTAAATTAACATGCATTGTTAATTTGACGAAAAAGACGAGACTAAAATGATATGCATAAAATAAAAACTAAGATAAAATCTCACTTCATTTTCGTCTACAATCGTCTATATTTTTCATCATGAGAGAGAATATTCAGCTGTTACGACACGGTGCCTTAACGACCGTTATCTACCGGACCAACAACGCAGATTTCGGCTGCACTTCTCTCTGATGCTCCTAAACATTGCCGCATGTCACCCTAGTTAACACTACACTTAGCAGCAGGTAACGTTAGCCTAGCGTTAGCTAGCAGCTGGACTAAACACGGTTAAAATGCTGACAGCTTAACGGTGTAGAAGTTTGTCTGTATTTCACTGTAGAGGATTCCTGTAGCTGCCGTTGTCTGAAAAACAACAGATGGTGCGTTCACTTGAAACTCGCCTCGCCAGCCTTGTGCTGCATTCAAAGTTATTGTAAAATACCCTTTTCCCATCCAGTGGTTGTTTTTGTCATTTAACAGGGAATTTACTTGTGAAATAAGGAAGAGGCTCCATATTTGGTCGCATTTTACGTACAGTACAAAAAATCAGAATGTTATTATAACTATTTGACTGAAATGGTTATCAGAAATAATCACAGAAATGATTTATTTAAAAAAAGACTAAAATGTTTTGACTAAAACTTGACTAACATATTGAAATTTCTTTTGACTAAAACTAGACTGAAATGACGAGACTTTTAGTCGACTAAAACCTGACAAAAAAAAAGATGTCAATGACTAAATATGACTAAAACTAACAAGGACAGTTGGCACAAGACTACGACTATATTAAAAATAGGTGACAAAATTAACACTACTTTATATTACTATTAGGATTATAGCATACATATGCCAAGGATGTAAACCTTTGACCTTTTTTTCCTTTTCCTGGCGGTATGTTGTCTCTCTGCCATTGCGCCAATGAATGTTGTGTGCATCATTAATAACAGTCCATGTGAAACAATGACCCTGAGCTAAGCGGGCCGCATAACGCGACTAATTGGAATTAAACTAAGCTTTTTTGTAATCAAATTATTCCATTATTGTTTCAGCCCTAATTTAGATTTCCTTTAGCCAATACTCACTATGTTGCCAGGCTGGCTGTCAGGCTGTACTGTGTCTGGATCCTGTTACAAATATATTTTCTATGAGTGCCATATCGCTAACTTCTCATCCATTATGGGCTGAATACACATTTCCATAAGATCGGCATGATACCTCAGGCCTTCTGGACTCCAGTGACACTGTCTCTTCATCGGCTGCAGAAGCCCCTTCCCCCTACCATATTGAATAGTATTTGTATTGACAGGATGTGCCAAGCCATATGCTTTTAAGAAATAATACTCACTGTATAATCATCTGGTGGCAGGAGAGTGACTGTGTCGCTGGACACTGCAAGGCCGAACAAGGTCAGACAGTCCGCATATACCCATATAACAGGTTGATTGGGTTTGATGTGCAGTACTGGAAAATGTACCTTGTTTGAAGAGGGCAGTTTCTGCAGGTGGAACAGAGTCAGTAGCTGCCCCACCATGGATCCCTTCCATTACAGGCCTTCCTGGGTTTAAGACAATGGCCATTTCCTCAGCTGGGAGGAAGTCTGGAGTTGGTGCTTTTCTATAGCGTCTTGAGTTGGGTTCGAAGTGCTTTGGCTTGCCATGCCTTAGATGCCAGCTGTCTCTCCCCACTTTCACCACTCTTCTGTGGTTGCCAGCTAGTCTTTCCTAGTGGTCACTGGGTCACCAGATGTGGAACGTCTTTAAACGATAGGGTATATTGCAGCCACCGCACTTGGCAGGACTTACGTCCTGCTCCTTATGTGGGGTGGCTAGCATAGAAGTCGCTCCCCTCAGACGTCTTCAACTGAGGCCAGAGCTGCATGATTCAGACCTGTTGACTTCACTGGATTTTCGAGTGGGCACCCCACTTCACCGTTGTTTCATCAACTACAACTTTTGTCTACTTTTTCATTAAAAATTCATCTTAATACCGCATGGAATATAAATTAGCAACCTCCTCCTCATAGCTTTGGTCCTCCATAGCAGCGATAACGTTACTCCAGACTTCCACCATCAACCAGCAGGCTGGCTAACGTTAGCTAGCCTAGTTTAACGGCGATGCTAGCTTGTTCCCACAGCGGGCGGAACTTCATCATAAAGCTAGCTATACCAAACCCCGCCCATTTAGAGTGAAGATTTGATTGGTCAGTTTGACTGTCTCCCTCTGTAGATGTATAGCTGGACGACCAATCACAGAGCTGGAAACATAACATCTTCTTACTAGCAACAGCAGAGGTAGCAAAAGGTGGACAATTCATGTAACCCTTTACATTCCAACACAAACTGACCAGGCAGCTTTGAAGGGTTTAGTTCCTCAAAAACACTTCTTTAGATGTTTGTCAAATAATACATTGACATAATATAATTACAACTCATGACTTTTTAAATATGATGTTCTAGAATTAGGGCTGGGACTCGATTAAAAAAAATAATCTAATCAATTACAGGCTTTGTAATTAATTAATTGAAATTAATTGCATTTTAATTGCATAAATATTTGACCTGAGAACAGTGAGAAGTCATTTTTTTCACATGGATTTTTAGAATACCATTGAATAATGACTGAATACATAAGCTTAAGCAACAAAATATTGTTTATTTTTGTTCAACCAAGTCCAGCAGACCAGTGCAATTTTTGCCATGAAGTGTAGCAATAGCATATTTAGAAATATAGTGCATTTCAGAAATTCAGGTAGCCTATAGGTAGGTAGACCTTCTGTAAACTATGTTTTTTTTTTTTTTAGTAAATCACAATACTTTCAAGTCCATTCAGACTTAGTTACCCTGGTCCTTAAACCAGTCATCTGGTGGAGTGTGGGTTGGGTGTGGGTCCTCTGAGGCGGGCTAACGTCCACGCTAGCAGCTAAATGTTTTGCGTTGAGGTGATACTTGAGGCTCGATGTGCTGCGGTGATATGCAAATTCCTTGTTGCATAGCTTGCACACAACCATGCTCTTATCGACGCTTCCATCCGTTCGTTTTTTATAACAAAATTTCCCATCCACGGGGCCAACCAAAGCGGTCTCGTCAGCTTCTTCGTTCATGTTCACTGTGGTTTGTTGTCGTCTGAAGTCATGAACGCTAGTTGGTGCTCCAGTATAATCGGTCTGCCGAAACTCATCCAGTGAGAAAGGTCCCGCGGTGCAAAAATAAGTGTGATTAAAATGCGTAAAAAATGTTTAACGTGTTATTTTTTGTGTAATTAATTAACGCATTAAAGTCTGTAATTAATTAATTAATTAATCTTAATTAACGCGTTAAAGTCCCGGCTCTATTTAGAATATCAACAAGTTGTTGTAAAGGTGCATATGTTTACATATGTTAGTATGTTAGCATATATAAGCATTTGTTATTTGGATTGGCATGTTGACATATGTAAACATTTTAGCATATGTAAGTATGTTTGCATGTGTATCGCTCCACCATTGCATCTAACTCTCTGTCTGTTTCTATAGAAACGGAGAGGAAGAGGGGGACTCGGACATCACAGCTGTCAGGACTGTGGCAAGTCCTTCACAACATCTAGAAATTTAAAGATTCATCAGAGAGTTCACACTGGAGATAAACCCCACAGCTGTGGACAATGTGGGGCAGCTTTCAAACAGTTAAGTTTGCTCAAAAGTCATCAACTCAGTCACACTGGAGAGAAGCCGTTCTGCTGTGAACAGTGTGGGAAAACTTTTTCTCACCGTGGTCACTTTAACGTCCACCAAGTCATTCACACTGGAGATAAACCTTACAGCTGTGAACAATGCGGGGCAGCATTCACAACGTCAGGTAATCTTAAAGTCCATCAACGCATTCACACTGGAGAGAAACCATACAGCTGTGCACATTGCGGGACAGCTTTTGCACAGTTAGGTGCACTCAAAACTCATCAACTCATTCACACTGGAGAGAAACCATACAGCTGTATCCAATGCCGGGAAGCTTTCACACAGTTAGGTGCGCTCAAAATTCATCAACTCATTCACACTGGAGAGAAGCCGTTCAGCTGTGAACAATGTGGGGAAGCATTCATAACGTCGGTTAAACTTAAATCCCACCAACGCATTCACACTGGAGAGAAGCCGTACAGCTGTGACCAATGTGGGGCAGATTTCTCACAGTTATCTAACTTAAAGGCCCACCGACGTGTTCACACTGGAGAAAAGCCGTACAGCTGTGAACAATGCGGAGCAGCTTTCTCACAGTTATCTCACTTAAAGGTCCACCGACGCATTCACACTGGAGATAAACCTTACAGCTGTGAACAATGCGGAGCAGCTTTCACGACGTCCGGTAATCTTAAAGCCCATCAACGAATTCACACTGGAGATAAACCGTACAGCTGTCAACAATGTGGGG
Organism: Perca schrenkii; assembly: GCA_025617405.1. Taxonomy (NCBI): domain Eukaryota; kingdom Metazoa; phylum Chordata; class Actinopteri; order Perciformes; family Percidae; genus Perca; species Perca schrenkii. Next base: position 1,144,545 of record CM046796.1, read on the forward strand.
AAGCTTTCACAACGTCCGGTAAACTTAAAGCCCACCAACGCATTCACACTGGAGATAAACCATACAGCTGTGAACAATGTGGGGCAGCTTTCTCAGAGTTACCTCACTTAAAGGCCCACCGACGTGTTCACAATGGAGAGAAGCCGTTCTGGTGTGAACAATGTGGGAAAACTTTTTCTCAGGGTAGTAGCCTTAAAAAACACCAACTCATTCACACTGGCTCCTCTTGAACATGTTCTAAAGCCAAGCTGTTGTTAGAGAGGAGAGAGGGAACAAATAGCGTGAGTCAAGACGCTGTTAACTACCCAGATAACAAAAGAGAGCAGTCCCGAGCCCAAAGTAGCCGAGGTCCAGGACCACTTGCAGGCACTAACCTGCTTGATAAATATGGAAGAAGAACAAAGTGTGGAATTTGTCAGAGAACATAACATTGGGTCAAAAAGAGCATGTAAAGATGACAAGTGAAAATCAGTGCAGTGAAAACCACGATGAGTGTAACATAACAGTTGTTTTCCAAGGAATCAGATGATGAGATATTCATGGTTGAAGCTTGTAGAAGAAAATTTGTTATTAGTTTTAGTCTCATTTCATCCTAATATCCTCTTTTTGTTCACTGATTAAGTTGCTAATATTTTGCCTTTTTTTAAAACATTTATGTCTTGTGTCATGTAACTGAATGTTATATTATCAACAGATGAATTTTTTTTTAATATATGACTTATCATTTATATTTTACTTTATTACTTAATGTATTCATGTGTTTTCTTGAAGAATATTGTGAGTTGGGTTTATATGTTTTATTTTTTCCTCTCATTTTGTTGAAGCTGGTCATGTTGGTTCATACGTGTGAGGTCACTTGAAGAGTAGTGATGTAGACTCACTGTAATCTGAACACTTGATATTACCCCGCAAACATGAATACTTTTCGACATACTATACTATGACTTAATTGCTTTTTTTGATATACGATGACTATTTTTAACTTTTTCGACATATACTATAACTTTTTTGTCTTTTTTTTTTCGACCCACTATATGATTTTTTGTTTTTATTTCGACATACTATACTTTGACTTTTTATGACCTTTTTCGAATTATGAGATTTATTTATGAATTATTTGACTTTTTCGACATATTATACTATGTCTTTGACTTTGTTTTGACATACTATACATTACTTTTTTTTAGGGCTGTCAAAATTAACGCGTTAATTTTTGCGTTAGTTTTTTAATATTTAACTCGTTAAAAAAAATTAACGAAATTAACGCAGCTGTGTTTGTTTACTTCATGTGGCGGCTGAGAAACGTAATACGTCTCCATAAGAGCAGGCGGCGCTACTCTAGGAGGGACTTACCTGATTGAAGTAGGCCTACGGGCCAGTCAAGAGTTGAAACATGGACCAGTACGATCCCAAAAGAGAAAAAAGATCATGTGTTAGAATCCAGAAATGAATGAGCACGGGCTATAAACGGGACCGAGTACTAGTTCCGACATGTTGTCTCGTCAGGAGAGATGCTCCACCGGTAAGCTGCTGTTTCGCTACATTGAGCTGCGGTTTAAGTTTCTTCGTCTGTGCTGCCGATATGTACGTGCGCGATTTGTTTGCTTGATAACTGTTACGTTGGTCACGCTGATAAAACCTTATTTGCAGTCTGATGTTTAACGCTGTCGACTCGATAGTATCCGTGACTATATTCCAGTAAATGTTTGAAATTGGTGCGTCTCACTGTCACACAAGCTACTTCCTGGTTGCGGTGCTGGATGGGAAATGTAGTCAATCGCTTTACATTGGTAATGGATTGCTGTGCACAGCGTCGCTATCTAAAACTACACTCACTGTTTTCACTTTAGGCCAACATACACCTTTGTGGTTTTGGGTTACTGGTTTAATGTGTAACATTGATATTGATGTGCATTTCTGTGTTTAGATATATGTGCTTTGCTTAGTCATTCAGATTAAACACTATTTATATTATAATATTTATGATATTAAGTACTGCCTAGATTGTAATTTATATTATATATATATATTATTCAGAATATGGTATATTAGGTATGTGGCTAATATTGGGGGTGGTGACAAAAATCAGCTCTCAAGTCGGACAGTTTCTAGCCGTTTCAGCAGCCTTCAGCAGGACTAAATAAGCCAAATTGTTGCTGCTGTTGTTCTGAAAGATATTAAACATTCTGAACTTAGCAAAACCTTTCTTTGTTTGTTTTCTCTTATTTGCAAAGTTAAGTGATTTAGCATTTAAATATCCATTACTACAAGCTTCAGTCGCAATTTAAAAATGCGATTAATCGCGATTAGCTACAGCAAATTGTGCGATTAATTAGTTAATTTTTTTTAATCGATTGACAGCCCTACTTTTTTTACTTTGTTTTGACATACAATACTATGACTTTTTATAAAAAAAATTCGATATACTATGACTTTTGACTTTTTCGACATACTATGACTTTTTTTCGACATTGCTTTTTATAAATTTTTTACGACCTACTGTACTATGACATTTTATTACATTTTTCGACATACTATACTATGACTTTTTGACTTTTTTTCGACATGACTTTTTATAAAAAAATTTCAACATACTATACTATGACTTTTTATAAATTTTTTTCGACATCGGGACAGCGGGAAATCTCTTTTCAGGGTGTTGTCCTCTACCATTGGATGGATCGAGTGCCAAGAAGCTGGGAAGAGCCTGTGCACCAATCAGGAAACGACATTTCGGCATACTACACTGACTTTTTTTTTTACTTTTTTCGACATACTGTACTATGACTTTTTTTTTATTTCAAGATACCATACTCTAGCGTTTTATGAAATCTTTCGACATAGTATAATATGATTTTTTTTTACTTTTTTCACACATACGATACTGTGACTTTTTATAAATTTTTTCGACATACTATACCATGACTTTATTTTCGACATACTATGATTTTTATTTTTTTTTTTACTTTATTTCGACTGACTTTCTATACTTTTATTTTTCTCAACATAATATACTATGACTTTTTCGACATACTATACTTTGTATACATTTTTTCTTCATATGCTATGACTTTTGTGATGTTTTTTTTGACATACTATACTATGACTTTTTTTCGACATGCTATACTATGACTTTTTATGTTTTTTCGACATCGGGACAGCAGGAAATCTCTTTTCAGGGTGTTGTCTTCTACCATTGGATGGATGAAGTGCCAAGAAGCTGGGACCAGCCAGTGCACCAATCAGAAAACGCCAAAGTTTAAACCATGGTTGCCTCCTGCACCATGGCACAGTAGCCTGCACATTTACATATATTCAGCTTTGACTTTTGAACTGCATTCTTTTTGGGATGAGGAGAGACAGTAACAGTGCTCTGCTGACTGTGGCTTCTCGAACCGGAAGATTCCTTGTATACAAGTTTCTATTATTATTATTGTTATTACTATTATTATTCCAGCTTTAATAAACCACCTTAAATGAGAGAAGTTGTTTGTCTTCTGTCCTAACTGAACAAACTGGACCGCGTCACTACACTATGACTTTTTATAAAACATTTCGGCATACTATACTATGACTTTTTTTTTATTTCAACATACCATACTTTAACGTTTTATGAAATCTTTACGACATACTATATGAATTTTTTGACTTTGTTTTGACATAATATACTGTGACTTTTTATAAATGTTTTCGACATACTATACTATGACTTTTTATGACATTTTTCGACATACTATACTATGACTTTTTATGGCATTTTTTGACATACTATACTTTGACTTTTTATGACATTTTTTCGACATGACTTTTTATACTTTTTTTCAACATAATATACTATGACTTTCTTGACATACCATACTTTGTATAAATTTTTTCTTCATATACTATGACTTTTGTGACTTTTTTTCAACATACAGCCTGCACATTTACATATATTCAGCTTTGACTTGAACTGCATTCTTTTTGGGTGAGGAGAGACAGTAATAGCGCTCTGCTGACTGTGGCTTTTTCAAAACATAAGAATCCTTGTATACAAGTTGCTATTATTATTCTAGCTTTAATAAACCACCTTAAATGAGAGAAGTTGTTGTTGTTCTGTCCTTTTTTTACTTTTTCGACATACTATACTATGACTTTTTTAACTGTTTTTTTTACATACTATACTACACGTGCCCCTCGCAGATCTTGATCCAGCCCGCATATCAATTTAGGTTCACAATACATTTTGACCCAACTACTTTTTGTTGCTTTAGCTGCAGTTTTTGTCACTTTTGCCAACGCTTTTGGCGCTTTTTTCAGCAGTTTTGCCACTTTTTCAGACGCTTTTGTCAATTTCTTTTACATTTTTTCCAGATGTTTTTGTGTCTCTTTTTTCTTTGATGGCTAAGTTACATTTGGGCTTCATGTCGACCAAGCTATAAGTGAGTAGACTATATGAGACATGCAATAATACAATAAGAGATGTGTGACTTACTTCGATTAAATAAAGCATGTCAATAAATGTACATGTCTGGCCCTTGATGTGATTCTTTTTTTTCGGTGTGGCCCTCTGGGAAGTTGAGTTTGACACCCCTGCTATACTATGACTTTTTATGACATTTTTCGACATACTATACTATGACTTTTTTATAATTTCTTTCGAAATACTATACTATGACTTTTTTAACTGTTTTTTCAACATGCTATACAATGACTTTTTATGAAATTTTTCGACATACTATACTATGACTTTTTGTCAGTCAGTGAAGGGCAATGCAAAAAGGAAAGAACACAGATGGAGAAAAATACAAAATCAAGATCCATCTGTCGAGTTCATTGGCTGTGTTGAGGAAGACCCAGAGGACAGGTATGACTGGACACCTTACATGTATTTCAAACATTATGAACGAAATGTTACAGGAAACTGCAGAACAAACGAACCTGCACAATGTACGAAAAACGGGCAAGTCAGTAAACCCAACCAGAGAGAGAGAGAGAGAGCAGGTTCTGACATGTCCATGTATATTGTAATGGCAAAATTACATTTAAACTTGATTTTTTCATATTCTTGTCTTATTTCTGTTTTACTTTCTCTCACAATGCTGAAAGTGAGTTTTTCTGATTCTCACATGTTGAAAGTAGGAGCCACAAAGTCTGGAACATAATGTGAAAGCACTGTTTGTCTGAACAGATAACACCCTAATCTCCCCCGGTACATTCATTTCTCCCTGGGGAGCTGAGCCTTCTCCTCAGACAGTTGAGATAAAGGGATGTGTAACCTCGGGGTACAGGAAGGGGAAGAGGCGAAGGGGCTCCTGAATGTCTACTATGTCTTGATTGATTTTAAGAAATGCAGAGTTATGCTTAGACAAGAGCGTGTGTTCCTCTCACTCTGAAGATATAAGAAGATATATCGTCGAAGAGACATTTCCACATCGAGCTGCTGTGCCTTTGGGAAATTGTGATACTGCTATATTTGCAAATATAAATAAATGATAACGACCAAACTTGGTTTAATTCTCAACCTGTCTTTAAAAAACCACTCCTGCTGCAAAAGAAACTTCCACCACCAGCTGTCCTGTTAGAGCCTACTGGGACATGGAGACAAACACCTGCAGGTTGGGATGTCCTGTCTCGAGATGTCTGACACTGATTGCCTTTCAGGACAACCTCAGTGTGTCTGATGATGTAAAGGAAGATCAGCTGTGGAAGCTCAGACCAGGTTTTTACATCGCCACAAAGGGAAATTAAAAGGCAGTAAAAAGATTTATTTAAAAAAAACAGACAAAAACTGCCTGAAATGTTCCATATCTTCAGTATGTTATGGGCAAAATCTGTTTATGTACCTAAAATTAACATTGTTGAGAGCAAAAAGTTGCCCAAAATTCAAAAATAAATTGAATTTTCTGGCAATTATGTGTGTGTCAGGCTTTACAGGGTAATATTATTCTGGCTTTGATAAACCACCTTAAATGAGAGAAGTTGATCTTCTGTCCTAACTGAACAAACTGGACCACGTTACACTATGACTTTTTAGGATTTTTTTCGACATACTTTACTATGACTTTATGACTTTTTTTACATACTATACTCTGACTTTTTATAAAACATTTTGACATACTATAATATGACTTTTCTTGACTTTTTTCGACATATTATACTATGACTTTGTTATGACATACTATACTATGTGAGGCCCTGTTTGCACAAAGGGAAGACGCAGATATTTTCCTGCGGTTTGGCCTCAACCACGTTTTTAATCACAGAAAACGAGTCTTTCTAAAAACTCCGGCCAGAGTGGAGATTTTGGAAAAACTGTGTTGGCACGTTTGCATGAAAACTGAGACAAACAGAGGTTTAGGCATTGACATATATACAATGGACCAGCAGACTCTGTGTCTCTGGTCTGAGACCAGTGAAGGATATCAGAAGTCTCTTTCCCGGTGCTGGCTGAGCGTTACTGAGCAGCCTCCAACTGAGCTTGAAGACGTAGATGTGACGTGAGCAACCTGTCTGAAAGTGTGAAGTCTTCTGGTAGCTGTGCCGAGAGAAATCTCAATCATTCCCAATCTTACAGAGACGGAGAGTGTAGGTATATGTAAGGAGATAACATAGACACAGGCTAATTACTGATCACTAACATGCTAGTTAACATTGATAGGTTGGATATTTCAGCCTACGTGTTTCAAATGTATTTTATATCTTGTATGTAGGGTACTACACAAGAAGGTTAGTCTGGGGACAACATTCACCCACAGGAATGTGTAAATCTATTATGAGTTTGGGTACCACTTTCACACAGAGGAATTGGAGCCAGGAATGTGTGACTCTATTAGGAGCATGTGCCATAAAAGGTGTAGTTTAAGAGTAAAACTTGTATGCTGAAATAGATGTCTCGTTCTGTGTGAGCACAAAAAGAGTTTAAAAGGTATTCATACTGATGTACATGTTGTTCACCCTTGAGCAGACACGTCTGTATGCTCTCGGTTGTCCCAGTGTCATGAAAGTTTGTTCACTGTTTGAATAAAGCTGCACTTGATTTGTAATCATCGGACTGGTCGTCATCTTTGAGGTCTCCCAACATCATTTCTGAGTCATCACCCAATATCAAACATTACTAATTAAACCTAAACAGCTAATGGAAGTCCAAACTGCATGTGAGCTTCTCCTGTACTATACGGTAATTCCTCTACTGTGCGACAGTAAGTCTCGTGGTTATGACCCAATCGTTAGCCTATTTTTATAAAAGCGTCTGCTACGGAGCCATAACGTGAGCTACAAGGTAATGGAGCCTTTTATACATTGTCGTGTTTCTTTAGAAATAAACAACGGACAAATAAAGTCTTTAAACGCTTCAGATGTAAAGTTATTCGCAGTCAAGTGACGTAAAAAAAAAATGGCGGTCAGTGTAATGCTAACAAAGAGGTGATACCTTTGTAGCAACAAAATGGCGCCATCGGAGGTTCGCGTTCTGAAGCGAAGCTTACCCCCTTGGTGTTTAGGCAGCCGAGAGAGAGAAAGACGACGTGATTGGTTGCTGTTGTTGCTATTGTCTGGATTCTGATTGGCTAACTTGGGCTTGAGCTCCTCGTTACACCGCCACCTACAGGTCTGGAGTGCTCTTGGCTGCATATATCCACGGGTACATGTAAACAAACACTTTTCTGAAAACGGAGAGGTTGAAATGTCCGTTTATGAAAATAGCCGGGCACGTGTAAACGTAGCATAAAGCTGAATTAAAATATCACCGAAGCACGTCAAGCTTGAGCTAACACCTACGAGCTAATCATAGTCCAGTTAACATGACTCAGGCTGACGCTAGCGCTACCAGCTACGAGCTAATCATAGTCCAGTTAACGGGACTCAGGCTGACGCTAGCGCTACCAGCTACGAGCTAATCATTGTCCAGTTAACGGGACTCAGGCTGACGCTAGCGCTACCAGCTACGAGCTAATCATAGTCCAGTTAACGGGACTCAGGCTGACGCTAGCGCTACCAGCTACGAGCTAATCATAGTCCAGTTAACGGGACTCAGGCTGGCGCTAGCGCTACCAGCTACGAGCTAATCATAGTCCAGTTAACGGGACTCAGGCTGACGCTAGCGCTACCAGCTACGAGCTAATCATAGTCCAGTTAACGGGACTCAGGCTGACGCTAGCGCTACCAGCTACGAGCTAATCATAGTCCAGTTAACGGGACTCAGGCTGACGCTAGCGCTACCAGCTACGAGCTAATCATAGTCCAGTTAACGGGACTCAGGCTGACGCTAGCGCTACCAGCTACGAGCTAATCATAGTCCAGTTAACGGGACTCAGGCTGACGCTAGCGCTACCAGCTACGAGCTAATCATAGTCCAGTTAACGGGACTCAGGCTGACGCTAGCGCTACCAGCTACGAGCTAATCATAGTCCAGTTAACGGGACTCAGGCTGACGCTAGCGCTACCAGCTACGAGCTAATCATAGTCCAGTTAACGGGACTCAGGCTGACGCTAGCGCTACCAGCTACGAGCTAATCATAGTCCAGTTAACGGGACTCAGGCTGACGCTAGCGCTACCAGCTACGAGCTAATCATAGTCCAGTTAACGGGACTCAGGCTGACGCTAGCGCTACCAGCTACGAGCTAATCATAGTCCAGTTAACGGGACTCAGGCTGACGCTAGCGCTACCAGCTACGAGCTAATCATAGTCCAGTTAACGGGACTCAGGCTGACGCTAGCGCTACCAGCTACGAGCTAATCATAGTCCAGTTAACGGGACTCAGGCTGACGCTAGCGCTACCAGCTACGAGCTAATCATAGTCCAGTTAACGGGACTCAGGCTGACGCTAGCGCTACCAGCTACGAGCTAATCATAGTCCAGTTAACGGGACTCAGGCTGACGCTAGCGCTACCAGCTACGAGCTAATCATAGTCCAGTTAACGGGACTCAGGCTGACGCTAGCGCTACCAGCTACGAGCTAATCATAGTCCAGTTAACGGGACTCAGGCTGACGCTAGCGCTACCAGCTACGAGCTAATCATAGTCCAGTTAACGGGACTCAGGCTGACGCTAGCGCTACCAGCTACGAGCTAATCATAGTCCAGTTAACGGGACTCAGGCTGACGCTAGCGCTACCAGCTACGAGCTAATCATAGTCCAGTTAACGGGACTCAGGCTGACGCTAGCGCTACCAGCTACGAGCTAATCATAGTCCAGTTAACGGGACTCAGGCTGACGCTAGCGCTACCAGCTACGAGCTAATCATAGTCCAGTTAACGGGACTCAGGCTGACGCTAGAGCTACCAGCTACGAGCTAATCATAGTCCAGTTAATGCTAGCGCTACCAGCTACGAGCTAATCATAGTCCAGTTAACGGGACTCAGGCTGACGCTAGCGCTACCAGCTACGAGCTAATCATAGTCCAGTTAACAGGACTCAGGCTGACGCTAGCGCTACCAGCTACGAGCTAATCATAGTCCAGTTAACGGGACTCAGGCTGACGCTAGCGCTACCAGCTACGAGCTAATCATAGTCCAGTTAACGGGACTCAGGCTGACGCTAGCGCTACCAGCTACGAGCTAATCATAGTCCAGTTAACGGGACTCAGGCTGACGCTAGCGCTACCAGCTACGAGCTAATCATAGTCCAGTTAACGGGACTCAGGCTGACGCTAGCGCTACCAGCTACGAGCTAATCATAGTCCAGTTAACGGGACTCAGGCTGACGCTAGCGCTACCAGCTACGAGCTAATCATAGTCCAGTTAACGGGACTCAGGCTGACGCTAGCGCTACCAGCTACGAGCTAATCATAGTCCAGTTAACGGGACTCAGGCTGACGCTAGCGCTACCAGCTACGAGCTAATCATAGTCCAGTTAACGGGACTCAGGCTGACGCTAGCGCTACCAGCTACGAGCTAATCATAGTCCAGTTAACGGGACTCAGGCTGACGCTAGCGCTACCAGCTACGAGCTAATCATAGTCCAGTTAACGGGACTCAGGCTGACGCTAGAGCTACCAGCTACGAGCTAATCATAGTCCAGTTAACGGGACTCAGGCTGCTAGCGCTACCAGCTACGAGCTAATCATAGTCCAGTTAACGGGACTCAGGCTGATGCTAGCGCTACCAGCTACGAGCTAATCATAGTCCAGTTAACAGGGACTCAGGCTGACGCTAGCGCTACCAGCTACGAGCTAATCATAGTCCAGTTAACAGGGACTCAGGCTGACGCTAGCGCTACCAGCTACGAGCTAATCATAGTCCAGTTAACAGGACTCAGGCTGACGCTAGAGCTACCAGCTACGAGCTAATCATAGTCCAGTTAACAGGACTCAGGCTGACGCTAGAGCTACCAGCTACGAGCTAATCATAGTCCAGTTAACAGGACTCAGGCTGACGCTAGTGCTACCAGCTACGAGCTAATCATAGTCCAGTTAACAGGACTCAGGCTGACGCTAGAGCTACCAGCTACGAGCTAATCATAGTCCAGTTAATGCTAGCGCTACCAGCTACGAGCTAATCATAGTCCAGTTAACGGGACTCAGGCTGACGCTAGCGCTACCAGCTACGAGCTAATCATAGTCCAGTTAACGGGACTCAGGCTGACGCTAGCGCTACCAGCTACGAGCTAATCATAGTCCAGTTAACGGGACTCAGGCTGACGCTAGCGCTACCAGCTACGAGCTAATCATAGTCCAGTTAACGGGACTCAGGCTGACGCTAGCGCTACCAGCTACGAGCTAATCATAGTCCAGTTAACGGGACTCAGGCTGACGCTAGCGCTACCAGCTACGAGCTAATCATAGTCCAGTTAACGGGACTCAGGCTGACGCTAGCGCTACCAGCTACGAGCTAATCATAGTCCAGTTAACGGGACTCAGGCTGACGCTAGCGCTACCAGCTACGAGCTAATCATAGTCCAGTTAACGGGACTCAGGCTGACGCTAGCGCTACCAGCTACGAGCTAATCATAGTCCAGTTAACGGGACTCAGGCTGACGCTAGCGCTACCAGCTACGAGCTAATCATAGTCCAGTTAACGGGACTCAGGCTGACGCTAGCGCTACCAGCTACGAGCTAATCATAGTCCAGTTAACGGGACTCAGGCTGATGCTAGCGCTACCAGCTACGAGCTAATCATAGTCCAGTTAACAGGACTCAGGCTGACGCTAGCGCTACCAGCTACGAGCTAATCATAGTCCAGTTAACAGGACTCAGGCTGACGCTAGCGCTACCAGCTACGAGCTAATCATAGTCCAGTTAACAGGACTCAGGCTGACGCTAGAGCTACCAGCTACGAGCTAATCATAGTCCAGTTAACAGGACTCAGGCTGACGCTAGTGCTACCAGCTACAAGCTAATCATAGTCCAGTTAACAGGACTCAGGCTGACGCTAGAGCTACCAGCTACGAGCTAATCATAGTCCAGTTAATGCTAGCGCTACCAGCTACGAGCTAATCATAGTCCAGTTAACGGGACTCAGGCTGATGCTAGCGCTACCAGCTACGAGCTAATCATAGTCCAGTTAACGGGACTCAGGCTGACGCTAGCGCTACCAGCTACGAGCTAATCATAGTCCAGTTAACGGGACTCAGGCTGACGCTAGCGCTACCAGCTACGAGCTAATCATAGTCCAGTTAACGGGACTCAGGCTGACGCTAGCGCTACCAGCTACGAGCTAATCATAGTCCAGTTAACGGGACTCAGGCTGACGCTAGCGCTACCAGCTACGAGCTAATCATAGTCCAGTTAACGGGACTCAGGCTGACGCTAGCGCTACCAGCTACGAGCTAATCATAGTCCAGTTAACGGGACTCAGGCTGACGCTAGCGCTACCAGCTACGGGCTAATCATAGTCCAGTTAACGGGACTCAGGCTGACGCTAGCGCTACCAGCTACGAGCTAATCATAGTCCAGTTAACGGGACTCAGGCTGACGCTAGCGCTACCAGCTACGAGCTAATCATAGTCCAGTTAACGGGACTCAGGCTGACGCTAGCGCTACCAGCTACGAGCTAATCATAGTCCAGTTAACGGGACTCAGGCTGATGCTAGCGCTACCAGCTACGAGCTAATCATAGTCCAGTTAACAGGACTCAGGCTGACGCTAGCGCTACCAGCTACGAGCTAATCATAGTCCAGTTAACGGGACTCAGGCTGACGCTAGCGCTACCAGCTACGAGCTAATCATAGTCCAGTTAACAGGACTCAGGCTGATGCTAGCGCTACCAGCTACGAGCTAATCATAGTCCAGTTAACAGGACTCAGGCTGATGCTAGTGGGCTCAGGCTAAGCTCTATTTTGGAGAGTGTTATTGAAACCAAATCCAAAGAAATGACTACAGCTCTTGTGAAATGGGTGGCAGCTAACTGCAGACCTGTCAGCATGGTAGAGGACTCAGGTCTTAAAGAAGTTCTACGGTTCTGACCCGTCTTATACATCCCGTGGAGGGGGCCAGCAGCCCCCCCCCCAGCCAGCCTGAACTCCTCGGAGGAAACAGCCCAGCTGGAGCTGCTGCAGACGCTGTCTCATCAACCGGGGATCTCTGGACCTCAGGGAGTAGTCAACATTAGTTAGCCTTTGTGTTGTCCTTGGGTCCAATTTGACCCGTTTAAAAAATATATATATATCAGAAATATGGGTTTATTTTAACCAAATTGCCCAAAAATAACATGGATGCACTTTGTATGGTATGAGACCCATACAACATTCTATTAAACATTTTTATGATTACTTCCATTGAATTTTAGGTGTAATGTTCAATGTTTAAATAGTTTCAAAACAGTATCCTGACTAAACTTTGACATTCACTCAACATCCTTATTTGATCTTAGCTATTAGTCAAAATAATTCATAATTTATGCTTTTTTTAAAATAAAAAATGAGGTTAAATTAAAATATAAATTGGGTTTATTGACCATGGCTTTTAAAAAAGCTTTTAAAAAAGCGACAAAAATGATGGGAAAAGTTCATGGTTGACGGGAAGACAACACAAGGGTTAAGAGTTACTGCACCCGATGTTAACTCTGGTAAGGAGAGGGAGTTTTTGGTTTTTTAGTTTGGTACTTGGAGGAATTGTGCAATAATGACAGATTCACACATTTTTCTTTTGTTTACAGTAAATAAATAATAAACTAATACAAATCTGTGGCTACGTTCAGACTGCAGGCAAAAGTGGCCCAAATCAGATTCTTTTTGGGGTCAGGTGACCTGGGGTCTCACTTATAAACGTGCGCACGCCACATCCCACGCAAAGGTTGTGATTAATAAAAAACTAACTTGACGGGAGAATGTGCGGTCCTCCACACAAACTCTGACCCATGTGTACACACATTATGGAGACAAAATAGGAATTGGCGACGCAGATGGTGAGGTGGTGAACTGAAGTCAGACTGCAGAGAGTAAATGGGAATAAATATAAAAGTAAAAAAATATATATATTGACCCCTCGCACATTTTTTCACTCCATATCGTCCACGTTACCACGAAGATTAAATCCAGCAGTGTTATTTGCGCTTGTACTGAGTGATAATTGTTCCATAAACTGAAATCTTAAATAAAAATGTGTTCTTAATGTTTAATCGGCGCTGTCTCACCGTCACATTGTCCGCTACGGAGCGCAGCAGTAGGAGATGGCCCGACTCCATGGAATACAGGATATCATCAAATACTCTACCATTAGATAACTGCACAACACAGTGTAAATAACTAAATATATATCTTTAGTACTGTGTATATATCATCAAATATCAAAGTCTGGAAATACAGCAGTTAAGCTCTGGTGCAATCGTTACCCTTAATGTCCTCGTTATCGGTCCGAACTTTAATACACAGACCTCTGGAGAGAATTTAACCCCAAAATAACCCCACAAAAGGCTAAAACAGCCAATTAGTCTCTTTTCCTCTTCATTCTTCTCCTCCTCAGCAGCTGCTCAGCTGCCATTACACAAACATTTAGAAATCAAAGCCTGAATGCTGACTTCCTCCATGACCTCCCTAACTTTAGACGTTTAAACGTCTGATGTCATTGGTCTTTGGATCATGCAGGTCAGTTAGAAACCTCAAACAGTTCACACTGGAATCTGGTGTAGGCCACATTTAAAAGGTCATGTGGACAGACCAAACACAAAATCAGATCTGAGCAAACAATCTGAATTAAGCTTTAAGACTTGAGGTGTGAACGTAGCCTTTAATCCAGTTCATAAAGTCCCTCTCTTTGGATCCATTTGATTCCCAATCCAGATCCACCGGTAAGAACTGCTTTCCACTGTTAATATGGACTTAAAAACTGTTCTGAAATGCTAAATAATAGAATTTAATCATGTGATAAAACATGCGATTTATCACAATTTTAAAAAATTAATCGTTTGACAGCCCTGCTTTTTTTTGACAAACTATACTGACTTTTTTATGACTTTTTATACATTTTGACATTCTATACTATGACTTTTTATACATTTTGACATTCTATACTATGACTTTTTATACATTTTGACATTCTATACTATGACTTTTTATACATTTTTCGACATACTATGACTTGAGATAAGGGGACTACCCTAAATCCATTGTGTTCTAAAATTATGAAACTGTCCACATATTTCCTTGCCTTTCCTTTTTCAACATACTTCAACATAATATACTGTGAAATTTTGACTTTTTTCGACATATACTATACTATGACTTTTGACTGTCTATACTGAAGTTCTTTCAACATATACTTGAAATTTTGACTTTTTGGCCATATACTTTACTATGACTTTAATAAAAGTTTTCAACATACTATACTATGACTTTTTCTAAGTTTTTTCAACCTACTAGAACTTGAAATAAGGGGACTATGTATGAAACTGTGTGGAATTCCTAAACCCTGAATCCATTGTGTTAGCACACAGGGCCAAAATTATGAAAATGGTATCACAGTCCAAATATTTCCATACCTAAGTGTACTATACTATTTTTCCACTTAATACATATTTTCGACATACTATATACTTTACCTTTTTACTAAGGTAGCGAGCTGAACAGGAGGAGAGACGCTCAGTTTAAAGCAGCAGCGTTAGTTTGTTAACATTCACACAGTTTCTCCTGTTGAAGTTTGACTGGAACTCTCCTAGATCACTTTATGAAGGAAACCTGCATAACAGCAGATTACAAGGAGAAGAAATGACACACACACACACACAGAGTTCAGCTCTTGACTGTATTTTTCACCTGGTACATTTACACACTGGTTCCCTCCACCAGTTCCACTGGATTCATTTTAAGGCACATTGAAGGTGATCCATTCACGTATTAACAGAATCAGGAAGATTTTTGGTCTGCAGATAAACACACAAACCTGTCAGCAACTGCAACAACAAATACATTCCCCACACACACACACACACACACACACACACACACACACACACACACATATCTATATCTATATAATTGGGGATATGTTGGTCCAATCTGGATCAATAATGCGATGCAGCTGTTTCCACTGTAAAGTCTTTGGTAGCAGCAGCTCTGATAAGGACACTTGGGAGATCCAATCATCACCAGGACTAGCAGGGCCCCCCCAGCCTCGGGGATTTTAAAGACCTTTTTTAAACTCGAGTGGAAACTTAACCCTTGTGTTGTCTTCCCATCAACCTTGAGAAAACAAAAAAGGTAGTTTTTGCTTTTTCCAACGTTTTAAATCGTTATATTTGTCTTCTACACATTTTTCTACGTCCCATATTTTCTGATATAAAACTAAAATTGAAAACGGGTTAACCTGACCTGAAGTCAACACAAGGGTAAAGCCCAAATCAGACCAAATTTTGCGACGAGACAAAACTGGAGTTGAGAAGCGTCGGTTCCTAAACTATTTTGTGCTTTTTGTCAGCGTTTATGAACAAGGTTCTTGTCGCCTGTTGTGAACTTGAGACGAGTTAAAGCTTGGGCTCTTCTCTTCCAACGGCCATCAGGAGCAACTTCAGAACACGGAGGCTGGAGAGTCCAGTTCAGACCCGAGATTAGACCAGACAAGTTCACACACACACTCGATTTTAACTAGTTTTTGATTCCTTTTTATCGCTGTTTCCAGCACGTCTTTTCCCCCCTGACATTGTGACTTTGTGCAACGTTGTGAAAGACTTCCCTTCTGAAGAGAGTCATCCAGCGGGAGTTTTACCGACTGATGGACCCAGACCTCCGGTACTGGAGAACACAACGTCTGCTGACTTCCTCTGAAGGTTACCGAGCTGGCTGGGTTGGCACAACGCTGAACGAGACCAAATGTTCCAAATATCTTTGAAGTGAAAACAGCGAGCGAGACGGTCAAAGAGTAAAACATGGACTACAGACAAAAAACTGTTCACGGGTCTCACGAAAAGGCCAAAAATGGAGGGAAAAAGCAACTTTTTGGTGACTAAACCGTTGAAAAAGCAATGAAAAAGCTACAAAATATTTAAAGAAGCGACAAAACCACCCAAATTTCCACCAATCAGACGAGACGAGTGCATCATCTCCGTAGAAACCAGTCTCTGTCACTACCCGATGGGAGTCGAGTGCAGATGTGAGCTGTGCATGCTCAGATTTAAACGGTGTACGGCATAACGCCACGGGATCAGCATCCTGTTGCATTGTGAAATCTATAAAATAATAAACTTTTCTCATTACAAACAACAACAGAAGATGGTGTCACTACCCAAAGTGAGAAGAGTGCAGTTTTGAGTTGCGCGTGCTACGATTTAAACGGCTTACGGCATAACGTGTCTTACTGAAATTGGTGAAATCTGTAAAATAATAAACGTTTGTCTTTACATACAATAACAGAAGATGGAAATCATTTCAAAAACGTTTTAGCTACATGATTGTTTGATTGCTAACGTTAGCTCAAAACGCCATTCAAGTGACAGCCTTTGTTGTGTTTGATTGCTAAGTTGTAGCTAGCAGTCATTTAAAAA
>CM046796.1:1166438-1178938 GCA_025617405.1 Perca schrenkii
GCCTGGAGACACAACAACAACAAAAACAACAACAACACATTCCTTTAGATGAGAGCCTGGAGACACAACAACAACAAAAACAACAACAACACATTCCTTTAGATGAGAGCCTGGAGACACAACAACAACAACCCAGGTTAAAGCCTGAGTTCTGGTTCTGGGCTCCAGGAACAGCTTCCTCTGTAGATACAGAAGTGGTCTCAAGTTTATACTGGGGTGGGTGTGTGTGTGTGTGTGTGTGTGTGTGTGTGTGTGTGTGTGTGTGTGTGTGTGTGTGTGTGTGTGTGTCTCACACACACACACACACACACACAACATATACCATTTTTCCGTGGCGATACACAGACACTAATGGATTATATATTTATTCATAATCCAAAAGAGAAAACTAAGTGATATCAAAATAATAATATTTTTAATTTCATCTCGCTTCGTTTTATCTTTTGAATTATGAATAAATATACCCTCCATAGACGCTAAGTATGGATCTATTATTAGTTATTATTATTAGTTAAGTGTTGTGCAACAATAAAATTGAAGTGAGAACAAATTTATCTTTTTAGATAAAACAGACAGTTTCCTTTTCGGGACATAATTTGATGTTGGATGAAAGGTAATAAACTGAAATGTATCGCAGAATATCACAGTGTGCTAAAATTCGCAATAAAAAGAAGGGTGATTTACGTAAAAAATTAAGACAAAAACGCCAATAAAATCAAGAACATTTTTCAAAAAAAGTGACAAATAAAGCTGCAATCAGCGATTATTTTCGTGGTGGATTAATGTTCAGGATGAAAAGATTAGTCGATTGGTCGATCAAGTGACAAAACTGTCAAAGAAAGAGAGAAAAAGGTGGAAAAAGTGATAAAAAGTGAAAGAAAAGCTGCAACTAAAATGTTTAAGTGCAGACGGCATGTTGAGGAAGTTGTGTTGGTGAGAGAGACTCAGGGGACAGAGAGGACACTCATCACTAACAGCCCTGGAAGAGCTAAGGTCAACCACAGTCATGATGTCATGATGATGGTTTGTTTGTGCTAACCTGGCCAATAACGCTGACTGTGATTGTGATAGATGATGTCATGCTGATGGTGATTGTGATATATGATGTCGTGCTGATGGTGATTGTGATATATGATGTCGTGCTGATGGTGATTGTGATACATGATGTCATGCTGACTGTAAATTGTGATAGATGATGTCGTGCTGATGGTGATTGTGATATATGATGTCATGCTGACTGTGATTCTGATAGATCACACGTGTCAAACTCGAGGCCCGCGGGCCAAATCCGGCCCCTCGCAGATTACGATCCGGCCAGCATATCAATTTAGGTTCACAATACATTTTGGCCCAACTAAATTCTGACATTTTGTCACTTTTTCAGACGTTTTTGTCGCTTTTTCCGACATTTTTCCGACGTTTTTGTCGCTTTTTCCGACGTTTTTGTCGCTTTTTCCGACATTTTTGTCGCTTTTTCCCGACATTTTTGTGGTGATTGTGATAGATGATGTCGTGCTGATGGTGATTGTGATATGATGTCATGCTGATGGTGATTGTGATAGATGATGTCGTGCTGATGGTGATTGTGATAGATGATGTCGTGCTGATGGTGATTGTGATAGATGATGTCGTGCTGATGGTGATTGTGATAGATGATGTCGTGCTGATGGTGATTGTGATAGATGATGTCGTGCTGATGGTGATTGTGATAGATGATGTCATGCTGATGGTGATTGTGATAGATGATGTCGTGTAGTTCATGGTTTGAGCCACCAGGTGGAGCCTCTGACTCACTAATGACCCTGAGTTACAGCTCTGAGAGGCTGGTCTGGTCTCTGGGCTCCACGCTGTCCCTGTGTGTGTGTGTCCCTGTGTGTGTGTGTGTGTGTGTGTGTGTGTCCCTGTGTGTGTGTGTGTCCCTGTGTGTGTGTGTCCCTGTGTGTTACCTGTGTGTGTGTGTGTGTGTGTGTACCTGTGTGTCGGTGTGTGTGTTGTTGTGTCCCTGTGTGTGTGTGTGTGTATGTGTATGTCCCTGTGTGTGTGTCTGTTACCTGTGTGTCCCTGTGTATGTGTGTGTGTATGTGTGTCCCTGTGTGTGTGTCTGTCTGTGTGTGTGTGTGTTACCTGTGTGTCCCTGTGTGTGTGTCCCTGTGTGTGTGTCTGTGTCCCTGTGTGTGTGTGTGTGTCTGTGTCTGTGTGTGTGTGTTACCTGTGTGTGTGTGTGTCTGTGTGTGTGTGTCTGTGTGTGTCTGTGCCTCTGCGTGTGTGTGTGTTACCTGAGTGTCCCTGTATGTGTGTGTGTGTGTGTGTGTGTCCCTGTGTGTGTGTGTGTGTGTGTCTGTGCCTCTGCGTGTGTGTGTGTTACCTGAGTGTCCCTGTATGTGTGTGTGTGTCCCTGTGTGTGTGTGTCCCTGTGTGTGTGTGTGTGTCTGTGTGTGTGTGTCTGTGTGTGTCTGTGCCTCTGCGTGTGTGTGTGTTACCTGAGTGTCCCTGTATGTGTGTGTGTGTGTGTGTGTGTCCCTGTGTGTGTGTGTGTGTGTCTGTGCCTCTGCGTGTGTGTGTGTTACCTGAGTGTCCCTGTATGTGTGTGTGTGTCCCTGTGTGTGTGTGTGTGTGTTACCTGTTGAAGATGTCATCGTCCTCCCCCCCCCAGCCCCAGTAGTTGTTGGGGAAGCCGTTGATCTTCAGGTACTGTTCTTTACTCAGCGAGGACACGCCTCCAAAATACTGATTATAGGGCAACCTGCAGGACACACAGAGAGACGAGGACATGAGGACATGAGGACACTGGAGCTGAACCACAAACACCATCTGCACCGCGGAGTCATGTGAGGGTGGTGTTCTGGATGAATGGGTGATGTTCTAGATCAGGGGTGTCAAACTCAATTTCCCAGAGGGCCACGCTGGGAAATAAGAATCACATCAAGGGTCAGACATGTTTAGTTTATTGACGTGTTTATGTAATCGAAAAAGTCAAATATCTTTGACTGTATTATTGCACGTGTCATATAGCGCCCAGAAATGTAGGAAAAAACGACAAAAATGTCGGAAAAAGTGACGAAATCGTTGGAAAAAGTGACAAAAACGTTGGAAAAAGTGACAAAAATGACGGAAAAAGTGACAAAAATGTCGGAAAATGACAAAAATGTCGGAAAAAGTGACAAAAACGTTGGAAAAAACGTTGGAAAAAGTGACAAAAACGTTGGAATAAGTGACAAAAATGTCAGAATTTAGTTGGGCCAAAATGTATTGTGAAGCTAAATTGATATGCGGACCGGATCATAATCTGCGAGGGGCCGGATTTGGTCCGCGGGCCTCGAGTTTGACACATGTTCTAGATGATGTTCTGGATGAATGGGTGATGTTCTAGATGAATGGGTGATGTTCTAGATGAATGGGTGATGTTCTAGGTGATGTTCTGGATGAATGGGTGATGTTCTGGATGAATGGGTGATGTTCTAGATGAATGGGTGATGTTCTAGATGAATGGGTGATGTTCTAGGTGATGTTCTGGATGAATGGGTGATGTTCTAGATGAATGGGTGATGTTCTAGATGAATGGGTGATGTTCTAGGTGATGTTCTGGATGAATGGGTGATGTTCTAGGTGATGTTCTGGATGAATGGGTGATGTTCTAGGTGATGTTCTGGATGAATGGGTGATGTTCTAGGTGATGTTCTGGATGAATGGGTGATGTTCTAGATGAATGGGGGATGTTCTGGATGAATGGGTGATGTTCTGGATGGGTGATGTTTTAGATGAATGGGTGATGTTCTGGATGAATGGGTGATGTTCTAGATGAATGGGTGATGTTCTAGATGAATGGGTGATGTTCTGGATGAATGGGTGATGTTCTAGATGAATGGGTGATGTTCTAGATGAATGGGTGATGTTCTAGGTGATGTTCTGGATGAATGGGTGATGTTCTAGATGAATGGGTGATGTTCTAGATGAATGGGTGATGTTCTAGATGATGTTCTGGATGAATGGGTGATGTTTTAGATGAATGGATGATGTTCTGGATGAATGGGTGATGTTCTGGATGGGTGATGTTTTAGATGAATGGGTGATGTTTTAGATGAATGGGTGATGTTCTGGATGAATGGGTGATGTTCTGGATGAATGGTGATGTTCTAGATGAATGGGTGATGTTCTAGGTGATGTTCTGGATGAATGGGTGATGTTCTGGATGAATGGGTGATGTTCTAGGGGATGTTCTGGATGAATGGGTGATATTCTGGATGAATGGGTGATGTTCTGGATGGGTGATGTTCTGGATGGGTGATGTTTTAGATGAATGGGTGATGTTTTAGATGAATGGGTGATGTTCTAGGTGATGTTCTGGATGAATGGGTGATGTTTTAGATGAATGGATGATGTTCTGGATGAATGGGTGATGTTGTAGATGAATGGGTGATGTTCTGGATGAATGGGTGATGTTCTGGATGAATGGGTGATGTTCTGGATGAATGGGTGATGTTCTAGATGAATGGGTGATGTTCTAGATGAATGGGTGATGTTCTAGATGAATGGGTGATGTTCTGGATGAATGGGTGATGTTCTAGATGAATGGGTGATGTTCTGGATGAATGGGTGATGTTCTAGGTGATGTTCTAGATGAATGGGTGATGTTCTAGATGAATGGGTGATGTTCTAGGTGATGTTCTAGATGAATGGGTGATGTTCTAGATGAATGGGTGATGTTCTGGATGAATGGGTGATGTTCTAGGTGATGTTCTAGATGAATGGGTGATGTTCTGGATGAATGGGTGATGTTCTGGATGAATGGGTGATGTTCTAGGTGATGTTCTAGATGAATGGGTGATGTTCTGGATGAATGGGTGATGTTCTGGATGAATGGGTGATGTTCTAGGTGATGTTCTAGATGAATGGGTGATGTTCTGGATGAATGGGTGATGTTCTGGATGAATGGGTGATGTTCTGGATGAATGGGTGATGTTCTAGATGAATGGGTGATGTTCTAGGTGATGTTCTGGATGAATGGGTGATGTTCTAGATGAATGGGTGATGTTCTGGATGAATGGGTGATGTTCTAGGTGATGTTCTGGATGAATGGGTGATGTTCTAGATGAATGGGTGATGTTCTGGATGAATGGGTGATGTTCTAGGTGATGTTCTAGATGAATGGGTGATGTTCTGGATGAATGGGTGATGTTCTGGATGAATGGGTGATGTTCTAGGTGATGTTCTAGATGAATGGGTGATGTTCTGGATGAATGGGTGATGTTCTGAATGAATGGGTGATGTTCTAGGTGAATGGGTGATGTTCTAGGTGATGTTCTAGATGAATGGGTGATGTTCTGGATGAATGGGTGATGTTCTGGATGAATGGGTGATGTTCTGGATGAATGGGTGATGTTCTAGGTGAATGGGTGATGTTCTAGGTGATGTTCTAGATGAATGGGTGATGTTCTGGATGAATGGGTGATGTTCTGGATGAATGGGTGATGTTCTAGGTGATGTTCTAGATGAATGGGTGATGTTCTGGATGAATGGGTGATGTTCTAGGTGATGTTCTAGATGAATGGGTGATGTTCTGGATGAATGGGTGATGTTCTAGGTGATGTTCTAGATGAATGGGTGATGTTCTAGATGAATGGGTGATGTTCTAGGTGATGTTCTGGATGAATGGGTGATGTTCTGGATGAATGGGTGATGTTCTGGATGAATGGGTGAGTAGTTGGCTCTCTAAAATGTGGATCAGTGTTTCCCAAAGCCCAAGATGACATCATCACATGTCTCAAAGATCTTCAGCTTACTGACCCAGAGGTTCTCCAGCTGATTAATGGGTTACCACAATATCTACTGCAACCCAAAACTAACAGACTAACTAACTATTAACTTAGGGATGCACCAATACTAGGCTTTTCAATAATTATAATACTTTATAACGTATACTTTATTAATTACAATGTTTTTCACTCTGTTATTACACACAGGCAGAGGTGGGTAGTAACGAGTTACATTTACTCTGTTACATTTACTTGAGTAAGTTTTTGAAAGAATTATACTTCCAGGAGTAGTTTTAAATCTCTATACTTTTTACTTGAGTAGATTTGTGAAGAAGAAACTGTACTCTTCCTCCGCTACATTAGGGTACGATGAGCCGCTGTTTACAGAAGGCTATCGTTAAGCAGTTATCGTTAAAAACATCCTCCTGTTGTACCCTGCAGTCAGACATTTAACCAACTACAGGAAGTCTAGAGAAAAACATCAACTTCTGTCAAATCACATTATCCTGAGGGGAAAACCTGTGTGTGTGTGTGTGTGTGTGTGTGTGTGTGTGTGTGTGTGTGAAACAGGAAGTGAGGAGCCTGACAGATGGTGGTGTCTGTCTCTGTGGTGTCACTGTCACTTCCTGATAACATTTTTATCTCCCCACTCTCTCATCAGGGCCACCCTCTCCTTCACTAACACTTATTTTATCATCGTAAACTCCAGACTCCATGTAAATAAACTTTTATCATCGTAAAACACACTTCATTCAAAGAGGACAGAAAACTATCAAAAGCCGTCTTGGTTCATCTTTCCACTGTTCCAACAATCACCACTCTGGTTGGGTTGAAATAAACCCTTAATTCACCCATTTACATGTGGAGATATGCTGGCTCTATACACACTAAAAGTCCTGATTATTTACATGGAGTCTGGTGGAGATATGCTGGCTCTATACACGCTAAAAGTCCTGATTATTTACATGGAGTCTGGTGGAGATATGCTGGCTCTATACACACTAAAAGTCCTGATTACTTACATGGAGTCTGGTGGAAATATGCTGGCTCTATACACACTAAAAGTCCTGATTATTTACATGGAGTCTGGTGGAAATATGCTGGCTCTATACACACTAAAGGTCCTGATTATTTACATGGAGTCTGGTGGAGATATGCTGGCTCTATACACGCTAAAAGTCCTGATTATTTACATGGAGTCTGGTGGAGTTTGGTGATGGTGATTTCGGGGCTGTTTCATGTTAAACTAAAAGGATCTTACTCTTTAACTAAAAGGTCTATCTCTGTAGGGATCCATCCCATAATGTTGTCAGACTCTTAGAATAATAATGTGAGTCTGTCAGCAGCAACAACAGAACTTTTAGTGGACTCTAACCGCTGCTGAACATTAGTCCTGTAGGGTTACATTACAGCTTGGTTATTACTAGACTGTTTTTCCATCAGACACACAAACATGGAGACATAGGGTCCAGGTTAAAAAATACCCACGATACACTTTAAAATGACAGAAATATGAATGGAGTCTGGTGTGCACACCAGACTCCATTCATATTTCTGTCATTTTAACACACACGTTCAGTTTTACTTTTACTGCTCTGTGAACGGGCTTGCAGCCCAGGTGTGTCCTCTCACTTGAAGCCGAACTTGTCCATGGACACCGACAGGTGTCTCGGCTGGCTGAAGCACTTGTAGGTGTTGCGGTCGTCCATGGGGATCAGGTCCACGTCGCTGAAGACGAAGCACTCGTAGTCGTACTCCTTCAGGGCCTCAACGTAGCCGATGTTCAGCAGCTTGGCTCGGTTGAACGTCTCGTCTCCATCCTGAGACACACACAGAGACACACAGAGACACACAGAGACAGACAGAGACACACAGAGACACACAGAGACAGACGCACGCACACACACACACACACACACACACACACACACACACACAGAGACACACAGAGACACACAGAGACAGACAGAGACACACAGAGACAGACGCACGCACACACACACACACACACACACACACACACACACACACAGAGACAG
This sequence comes from Perca schrenkii, assembly GCA_025617405.1. Lineage (NCBI taxonomy): Eukaryota > Metazoa > Chordata > Actinopteri > Perciformes > Percidae > Perca > Perca schrenkii. Next base: position 1,174,231 of record CM046796.1, read on the forward strand.
ACGCGCACACACACACACACACACACACAGAGACACACAGAGACAGACGCACACACACACACACACACACACAGAGGAACAGACGAGCACAACAGACAGAGACACACACACATACACACACAGGGGAACAGACACACAAACACAGACACACACACACACACAGACAGACACAGACACACACACACGCACAGACACACACACGCACGCACAGACACAGACACGACACGCACAGACAGACAGACAGACAGACAGAGTTAAAAACACAATTTTTCAATCAAAAAAAAAGGTAGAAAACAGCAAACCCTTGGAAACACATCTGTGACGTCATATTGTGAAGGTTAAAGTCCATGTTGCAAGTTTAATTTTCCAACAAATTTGTGGTAATTGCTTGTTAGTAATAAACATTTAAACTGTTATTCATGTATTTGATGTTGTTATGTATCACAAAACAGAATATAACACGAAAAAGTAGGTACTATTTACAGCGGTTTGTCTTTCCCCCACAATGCATTGCATGACGTCACGTTGGGGAGACGACAGGCGAAAGCCCCGTCTCGGTTCACTGTCCCGGTCGCGGTTTCTGCCGCTGATCTGGCAAAATATGGCTTTTGGTCTCGACCGAGTCAATGTGTCTTTATTATGTGTATAATAATATTTGGGGGGGGAGTGAAAGGCAGCTTGAACGGGCATGCTGTTCAGCTTTTCACAAGTTTAAACAGCTAGCTAACGATACGCCGACGTTTGCTAACGTTAGCGCAACAGCGTTAGCTTAGACTGCTAGTTAAATACCGGTATTACGACTGCCTTCGGAGCTGCGTCCACGTTGTCAACACAAGACATGTGGCGTTAGTGCTCCTTTTGTATCATAATTTTATTGAATGAAATATTAAGCTTCGCTCCTACGCAATAGGTGTTTTTTGTAACATTACACACAAAGCTAACTGGCTATAGTTAGCCTGTACGTATGCTAGCGGGATTAGCTAACGTTGCGTAGCCAGCCAGCAACTTCAGCAATCGGCAGTAGCTAACCGCGACAGCATGTTGCCCACAATCAACCTCTGCTGTTAAAAGCAGTCAATCTGCAGTGATGTTTTGAAATGGTGACACATGGATGTGTTAGCTGTCGAGGTTAGCTCATCGAAGCTGCTTGCTGGCTATGCAACGTTAGCTAACGTCCGCTAGCATACATACAGGCTAACTAGAACGAGTTAGATTTGTGCAACTAACTAACAAAAACCATCTCGTAGGAGCGAAGTTTAACGTTTCATTCAATAAAGTTATGGTACAAAAGGAGCACTAACGCCACAAGTCTTATGTTGACAACATGGACGCAGATATAGGAAACTCTGAAGGCAGTTGTAATATTTACCTAGCCGGCTAGGCTAACGCTGTTGCGCTAACGTTAGCGAAGCGTCGGCGTAGCGTTAGCTAGCTGTCTAAACTTGTGAAAAGCTGAACAGCATCCCCGTCCAAGTAATAAATAAACACCAGGCAGACACACACACACAGAGACAGACGCGCACACACACACATACACACACATACAGACACACACATACACACACATACAGAGACACACACAGAGACAGACGCACACACACACACACACACACACACACACACACACACACACACACAGACAGAGACACACACAGACAGAAGCGCGCAAATATGTTGTTACTGGAGCTAGTAGCCTACCATCAAAACGTGAGATATCTAATCATGATATCAATCATATCGATGTGTTTACAACCATCGGGGGATTTCACAGGTGGGACTGGCAGGTTAGCACATAGCTAGCATGATGATAGCATGATGATAGCAGGATGATAGCAGGATGATAGCATGATGCCTTGTATTTTCTAGATCTAGATAAGTTTAGCGGTACTTATCTGAACTAACGACATGATCACTGTCACTAGATATAAATAAAACATTGACTTTCACTTGGTGCTATTCACGGACAGTAAAAACCCCTCTTCCTCATCCCAGTCAGTCACCATAGTTACAGTACCAGGCTGATACACGTCTCCCCAACGTGACGTCATCACCGAATTGCGGAAGAAAAAACACTAATACCAAAAACGACAAAAACCTGACAAAAACGGTCCTTTAACACTATTTGGAGACATTTTTAACAATGATATACATATATTGAGTGCTATATGTACCTATTAATCATCAGTGGTGGTTAACCTGCAACATGGGCTTTAACTAAATGCTTTTTAATGTAAAATAATGAAATATTGATCCAGTGATGAATTCACAGATGTGTGATAACTGAACACCAAACAATCCTGCACAGACCCGGAGGAATATAACAGCATGTTGTTATGATGCCGTGTGAAGCAGGCGTGTCCCCCCCAGGATAAGGAAGAGCTCTCAGCTGAATAACACAAACAACAAGAGTCCCTGAACGCCTCAGAGGAAAGAACCGGTTGTTCAGTCTCTACTAATTTGTTTGAATGTGGACAGAATGAGGTCACCTGGGAGAGAGAGACACACACACACACACACACACACACACACACACACACACACACACACACACACACACACACACACACACACACACACACACACACACACACACACACACACACACACACACACACACACACACACACACACACACACACACACACACACACACAGAGAGAGACACATGAACACACACACCCCCCCTCAGGTAACTATGACAGGTATGCTGGTTGCCAAGCGACGCTAGGCTCTCAGGTGTGAAGAGTTTATTTAAGTCGTAGAAGTAACTTCAGCTGTTCAACACCACCAGTTCTCGTGTGTGTGTATGTGTGTGTGTCTGCAGTCTACGTTTGGGGAAGATTGCATCAGGACTTCAAACAACATTTAGGACTCAAATCACAACATTTAGGACTCTAAACACAACATTTAGGACTCAAATCACAACATTTAGGACGCAAAACAACATTTAGGACCCCAAACACAATATTTAGGACTCTAAACACAACATTTAGGACTCTAAACACAACATTTAGGACTCTAAACACAACATTTAGGACTCAAATCACAACATTTAGGACGCAAAACAACATTTAGGACCCCAAACACAACATTTAGGACGCAAAACAACATTTAGGGACTCTAAACACAACATTTAGGACGCAAAACAACATTTAGGACCCCAAACACAACATTTAAGACTCTAAACACAACATTTAGGACTCTAAACACAACATTTAGGACTCAAATCACAACATTTAGGACGCAAAACAACATTTAGGACCCCAAACAACATTTAGGACGCAAAACAACATTTAGGGACTCTAAACACAACATTTAGGACGCAAAACAACATTTAGGGACTCTAAACACAACATTTAGGACGCAAAACAACATTTAGGACTCCAATCACAACATTTAGGACTCCAATCACAACATTTAGGACTCCAATCACAACATTTAGGACTCCAATCACAACATTTAGGACACAAGTAACAACATTTAGGACTCAAAACACAACATTTAGGACTCAAAACAACATTTAGGACGCAAGTAACAAGATTTAGGACTCAAGACACAACATTTAGGACTCAAAACACAACATTTAGGACTCAAAACAACATTTAGGACGCAAGTAACAACATTTAGGACTCAAAACACAACATTTAGGACTCAAAACACAACATTTAGGACTCCAATCACAACATTTAGGACTCAACACTTGGGCTACGTTCACACCTCAAGTCTTAAAGCTTAATTCAGATTGTTTGCTCAGATCTGATTTTGTGTTTGGTCTGTCCACATGACCTTTTAAATGTGGCCTACACCAGATTCCAGTGTGAACTGTTTGAGGTTTCTAACTGACCTGCATGATCCAAAGACCAATGACATCAGACGTTTAAACGTCTAAAGTTAGGGAGGTCATGGAGGAAGTCAGCATTCAGGCTTTGATTTCTAAATGTTTGTGTAATGGCAGCTGAGCAGGTGCTGAGGAGGAGAAGGCTTACGGTATGATTGAATTGGAGTATCTCCCCAGACACTGATGAGGTCTAACACCTCCCTCTCCCTCCATCACTGTTCTCCATGTTGCAGCCTAGTCCATTTTTAATTGTTACTTTCTGAGTCTCGGGCTAACTCCCTCAGGAGCAGAATTGTGAGAAATTTCGATGTAGTTTGACGTAAAAAGTTGCATCAAATCCTCCTCGGTTGTTCATACTGTGGCCGCATTGCAACAAATCAGACCTGGGTCTGATTCAGGACCATATGTGGAAGTGGTCTACATCTGATTTGAGTGTTCACACTACTAAATAAATCAGATTTGGTCACTTTTGCCTACAGTCTGAACGTAGCCTAAGTTTAGGACTTAAAGACTTGAGACTTTGAGTCTTGTGATTTGCTAAACAGTGACTTGGTCCCATTTCTGATTTATTGTCTACATAAAGAACTGTATTGTATAATTGTATAATAACATAATATTATGTATCATACAAAAAGAGAAAAAGGTGTCCACGTGGAAAAGAGGTTAAAGAGCCACAACATTTACTTTAGAAGATGTTCAACAGACTTACAAGAAAAGTAGACTAAAGTGTCTGAAAAGAGGAAATGTTTACAAAGAGCTGGAACAGTTTGTTTAAAGACACACACACACACACACAGAGAGACACACACACACAGAGAGACACACACACACACACACACACACACACACACACACACACACAGACACACA
>CM046796.1:1235277-1240277 GCA_025617405.1 Perca schrenkii
GGCTAACTGAGCGGCTAACGCGTTTATAAAACACACATTTTAAATCCTCTATTCCACTCACCAGCCTCTACCGCCAGATGAGTTTATCAGTAATAAAGCTCCTTTATCTGAACATACCGGAAAATCCCGCAGAATGATAATTTAACGGTCATAAATGTTAATGTTTTGACCGGACCCACCGAGTAGCTTCGGCTCCGCCGAGACGCTAATTTCATTGTTTACCCCTCGCGCAGCCAATCGGCTCGCTTCAGCAGTCTGGCGACTGACCAATCACAACGTTCCCGTCAACCAAGCTCGTCCCCTTCGCCACAAGTATCGCGAGATCTCAAAGCTGCCTCAGATACACAGATTTAGAGCGTTATAAAGCGTTTAAAACATCAATACTAAGACAATTAAATGACCAAATATTACTAATATGCCTCGGCACATACTCTACTCAAATAGATCAATAGTTCAGAGTTCTTTTTTAAGACAATTCGCCTTCTTCTTAAGCTAAATAAAGTCTGTAAAAAGCCTCATACACATCTGATGCTTTTCACAGCTCATAGAAGTAAAGGAAATTATTTTTTGTACTTACAGTATATACATATATATATATATATATAAACAAACAGGAATATTAACACTTAAAAAAATACTGAGAACATTGTTTCGTCAACTTCTTTATTTTGTATTTTAGTTTTTTATTAATTCATTTTATTTTTTATAAAAAATATGTATATATATATATATATATATATATATATATATATATATATATATATATATATATATATATATATTACTTTATCGTATCATCAACTTTTTATTTTTATTTAAATGCTAAATATGGCCTTTAGCTGTGTGTGTGTGTGTGTGTGTCTCATGTGTGTGTGTGTGTATGGTTCTCTCTTTGTGTGTGTATGTCTCTCTGTGTGTGTGTGTGTGTGTGTGTGTGTGTCTGTGTGTGTGTATGGTTCTGTGTGTGTGTGTCTGTGTGTGTATGTCTGTGTGTCTCTGTGTGTGTGTGTGTTTGTGTGTACAATTTAAATTTAAATTTCTAATTTATTCAGTATTTTTATCATATCGTCAACTTCATTATTATTATAATTATTATTATAATTATTATAATTATTGTTTATTGTTATTATTATTATTATTATTATTATTATATTTTTATCGTACTGTCAACTTAAATCTGTGACTAAAATCGTGACTTGAGTGTATCGTTAAATCTCTAAAGAAAATTACAAAATAAAAGCACCACCGGTTGACCTTCTGTTGTCTGATTGTAATTCAGTTTGAAGCGTCATCGTTGTCGTCGTCGTGGCAACCACCTGTCGCTCAGCAGCCATCTGCGGCGCGGGATAATCCCCGTTAGGAAGCAGATTAGGGATGCACACACTCGCAACTCTCCTGCTCTCTGTCGAGACGTTCAAAACTGGAATCGATTCGTTTTCGGGACTCGGAGGGGAGTTGAAAGACTTCTGGACAAGTCTGAGGATTTTATTGTGAAAGAATTAGAAGATGTTTCCTGAAACCTTTTTGGGGCGATTTTTGTGGAGTCTTTTAATACAAAAATCCCTAAAGACCCTAAACTGTGAGATATGTTGCGCTTTTATTTTGAAAAAATGACGGAAATTTTGTGTCGTTTTATGAAAGACTGAACACTTTTTGGATGCTGTTTTTATCTTGTGTCGTGGAAATGGGAATAAAATTCACACTTTTATTGTGAAAAATGGACATTTTGTGAACTTTTTGGATATTTTTTGAGATTTTAATGTGAAGATTGGAACAAACGTGACACTTTTATTGTGAAAGAGCACCAATTCGGACTTAGTTTTAGCTGTTATTGTGAAGGCGGGAATAAAATTAACACTTTTATTGTGAAAAATGGACATTTTATGAAAAGACTAAACACTTTTTGAGATTTTAATGTGAAGATTGTAACAAAAGTGACACTTTTATTGTAAAAGAGCAACATTTTGGACTTAATTTTAGCCGTTATTGTGAAGATGGAAATAAAATTGACACTTATTTTGAAAGATGGACTTTTTTTGTAGCCTTTATTGTGAAGATCAGAGCTTAAATTCATGCTTTTATTGTGAAAGATGATTCACATTTGGCGGTGCATTTCTTTAATGAAAGACTGAACATCTTTTGGACATTTCTTTTGCAGCTTTTACTGTGAAAATTGGAACAATATTCATGCTTTTTGTAGTGAAGGCTTTTGAGGCTTTTTGTGACGGATGATACACGTTTGTTGTTTTATTCTGAAGGATCCCTTTTGTAGAACTCTGAGCTTTTATTGTGAAGGACTATCCCTTTTGTAGAACTCTGAGCTTTTATTGTGAAGGACTTCCAAAAAAAATTGCTCCTTTTTACAGTTATGGATTTAAAAACCTGGGGGATTTTTTTAAAGGAAAGGACTGAATGTTGTTTAGACTTTTATTGTGAAATTTACCTTTTCTTATTTCAAAAATCAGAAAAGAGGCTTTTATTTTGAAGGGTTGGGAAATCTCTAGGGCTGTTTTTATTGGGATTTTTCAGCCGTTCAATCAGCCAATCAGCCGCCGGGATGATTTCGTACGTTGAGTGTCTTGGCGGGGAGGGGGCGGGGCCTGGCGGGGGGTCCCGTTGCTGGAATGGCGTTCCCGACGAAGACTTGGACGAGCTGCTTCCTCGCCAAATAGCCGCCCTGCAGCCTAAAACGGAGGGCAGCCTTCGTCGGCGTCTCCTCAGCGCCAAAATCCACCAGCAGCACGCCGCCATTTTGGGGCAGAACGCCGCCGAGGCTCATGGGAATCGTTTCCTCGCCACCGAGGCTCATGGGAATCGTTTCCTTGCCGCCGAGGCTCATGGGAATCGTTATCCGATACAGGGTGTGTGTGTGTGTGTGAGAGAGAGGGATTAGCTGCATACGCTAGGCTAATGGCTAATTTCTGTAATAGCAGATGAACAGTTTTGACATGCAACACCTGCTACCTGTTAGCTTCCCCCGTTAGCTTCCCCTGTTAGCTTCTCCTCTTAGCTTCTCCTCTTAGCTTCTACTGTTAGCTTCTTCTGTTAGCTTCTCCTGCTGGCTTCTAATGTTAGCTTCTCCTGTTAGCTTCTCCTGTTGGCTTCCCCTTTTAGCTTCCCCTGTTAGCTTATCCTTTTAGCTTCTCCTGTTGGCTTCTAATGTTAGCTTCTCATGTTAGCTTCCCCTGTTGGCTTCTACTGTTAGCTTCTCCTGTTAACTTTTCCTGTTAGTTTCCCCTGTTAGCTTCTCCTGTTAGCTTCTCCTGTTGGCTTCCCCTTTTAGCTTCCCCTGTTAGCTTCTCCTGTTAGCTTCTCCTCTTAGCTTCTACTGTTAGCTTCTGCTGTTAGCTTCCCCTGTTAGCTTCACCTCCTAGCTTCTACAGTTAACTTCTACTGTTAACTTCTACTGTTAGCTTCTCCTGTTAGCTTCCCCTGTTAGCTTCTCCTGTTAGCTTCCCCTGTTAGCTTATCCTGTTAACTTCTACTGTTAGCTTCTCCTGTTAGCTTCCCCTGTTAGCTTCTAATTTTAGCTTCTCATGTTAGCTTCCCCTGTTAGCTTCTCCTGTTAGCTTCTAATTTTAGCTTCTCATGTTAGCTTCCCCTGTTAGCTTCTCCTGTTAGCTTCTCATGATAGCTTCTTCTGTTAGCTTCTCCTCTTAGCTTCTACTGTTAACTTCTACTGTTATTTCTCCTGTTAGCTTCTCCTGTTAGCTTCTCCTCTTAGCTTCTACTGTTAACTTCTACTGTTATTTCTCCTGTTAGCTTCTCCTGTTAGCTTCTCCTCCTAGCTTCTACTGTTAACTTCTACTGTTAACTTCTACTGTTAACTTCCCCTGTTAGCTTCCCCTGTTAGCTTCCCCTGTTAGCTTCTCCTGTTAGCTTCTCCTGTTAGCTTCTCCTCCTAGCTTCTACTGTTAACTTCTACTGTTAACTTCTACTGTTAACTTCCCCTGTTAGCTTCCCCTGTTAGCTTCTCCTGTTAGCTTCTCCTCTTAGCTTCTACTGTTAACTTCTACTGTTATTTCTCCTGTTAGCTTCTCCTGTTAGCTTCTCCTCCTAGCTTCTACTGTTAACTTCTACTGTTAGTTTCTCCTGTTAGCTTCTCCTGTTAGCTTCTCCTCTTAGCTTCTCCTGTTATCTTCTCCTCTTAGCTTCTACTGTTAGCTTCTCCTGTTAGCTTCTACTGTTAACTTATCCTCCTAGCTTCTACTGTTAACTTCTACTGTTAGCTTCTCCTGTTAGCTTCTCCTCTTAGCTTCTTCTGCTAGCTTCTACTGTTAGCTTCTCATTTGAGATTCCCCTGTTAGCTTCCCCTGTTAGCTTCTCCTCTTAGCTTCTACTGTTAACTTCTACTGTTAGCTTTTCTTGTTAGCTTCTACTGTTAACTTCTCCTGTTAGCTTCTACTGTTAACTTCTACTGTTAACTTCTCCTGTTAGCTTCCCCTGTTAGCTTCTCCTGTTAGCTTCTCCTCTTAACTTCTACTGTTAACTTCTCCTGTTAGATTCCCCTGTTAACTTCTCCTGTTAGCTTCTCTTGTTAGCTTCTACTGTTAACTTCTCCTGTTAGCTTCTACTGTTAACTTCTACTGTTAACTTCTCCTGTTAGCTTCCCCTGTTAACTTCTCCTGTTAGCTTCTACTGTTAACTTCTCCTCCTAGCTTCTACTGTTAACAGTAGAAGCTAACAGTAGAAGTTAACTTCTACTGTTAACTTCCCCTGTTAGCTTCTCCTGTTAGCTTCTACTGTTAGCTTCTACTGTTAGCTTCTACTGTTAGCTTATGTTAATGTTGTAATAAATACACTTTTACACAGGTACTCACGGGAATCCTTTCCTCGCCGCCGAGGCACATGGTAACCGTTTCCTCGCCGCCGAGGCACACGGTAACCGTTTCCTCGCCGCCGAGGCACACGGTAACCGTTTCCTCGCCGCCGAGGCACATGGTAACCGTTTCCTCGCCGCCGAGGCACACGGTAACCGTTTCCTCGCCACTGAGACCCAC
>CM046796.1:1252777-1265277 GCA_025617405.1 Perca schrenkii
TTCATTCTTTCATTTCCTGTTTCTCATCCCCCTGTTTGTTTCAGAGGTCCAGATTCCTGCACCTTTTCTCTCAGTCTTGCTTTTCAGTTTGTTTCAAGTTTTCATGTCGGAGGAGAAAGGTAAAACGTAGATCCAACTAGAGTAAAGAAGCCTAGACTAGAAGTGCAGTAACTACTAGACTCTAGCAGGCTTAAACTACAGTTAAAGCTCCCAAATTATGCTAATTTTCCTGATTGGTGCATCTGAACAGTTAGACACTCCCCCTGGCCCTGATTGGTGCATCTGAAAGAGTTAGACACTCCCCCCTGGCCCTGATTGGTGCATCTGGACAGTTAGACACCTACCCTGGCCCTGATTGGTGCATCTGAAAGAGTTAGACACCGCCCCTGGCCCTGATTGGTGCATCTGAACAGTTAGACACTACCCCTTGCCTTGATTGGTGCATCTGAAAGAGTTAGACACTCCCCCTGGCCCTGATTGGTGCATCTGGACAGTTAGACACCTCCCCTGGCCCTGATTGGTGCATCTGAAAGAGTTAGACACTCCCCCTGGCCCTGATTGGTGCATCTGAAAGAGTTAGACACCTCCCCTGGCCCTGATTGGTGCATCTGAACAGTTAGACACTCCCCCTGGCCCTGATTGGTGCATCTGAAAGAGTTAGACACCTCCCCCTGGCCCTGATTGGTGCATCTGAACAGTTAAACACTCCCCCTGGCCCTGATTGGTGCATCTGAAAGAGTTAGACACCTCCCCTGGCCCTGATTGGTGCATCTGGACAGTTAGACACCTCCCCTGGCCCTGATTGGTGCATCTGAAAGAGTTAGACACTCCCCCCCTGGCCCTGATTGGTGCATCTGAAAGAGTTAGACACCTCCCCTGGCCCTGATTGGTGCATCTGAACAGTTAGACACTCCCCCTGGCCCTGATTGGTGCATCTGAAAGAGTTAGACACTCCCCCCTGGCCCTGATTGGTGCATCTGGACAGTTAGACACCTATCCTGGCCCTGATTGGTGCATCTGAAAGAGTTAGACACCGCCCCTGGCCCTGATTGGTGCATCTGAACAGTTAGACACTACCCCTTGCCTTGATTGGTGCATCTGAAAGAGTTAGACACTCCCCCTGGCCCTGATTGGTGCATCTGGACAGTTAGACACCTCCCCTGGCCCTGATTGGTGCATCTGAAAGAGTTAGACACTCCCCCCTAGCCCTGATTGGTGCATCTGAAAGAGTTAGACACCTCCCCTGGCCCTGATTGGTGCATCTGAACAGTTAGACACTCCCCCTGGCCCTGATTGGTGCATCTGAAAGAGTTAGACACCTCCCCTGGCCCTGATTGGTGCATCTGAACAGTTAGACACTCCCCCCTGGCCCTGATTGGTGCATCTGAAAGAGTTAGACACCTCCCCCTGGCCCTGATTGGTGCATCTGAACAGTTAGACACTCCCCCTGGCCCTGATTGGTGCATCTGAAAGAGTTAGACACCTCCCCTGGCCCTGATTGGTGCATCTGAACAGTTAGACACTCCCCCTGGCCCTGATTGGTGCATCTGAAAGAGTTAGACACCTCCCCTGGCCCTGATTGGTGCATCTGAACAGTTAGACACTCCCCCTGGCCCTGATTGGTGCATCTGAAAGAGTTAGACACCTCCCCTGGCCCTGATTGGTGCATCTGAACAGTTAGACACTCCCCCTGGCCCTGATTGGTGCATCTGAACAGTTAGACACTCCCCCTGGCCCTGATTGGTGCATCTGAAAGAGTTAGACACTCCCCCTGGCCCTGATTGGTGCATCTGAACAGTTAGACACTCCCCCTGGCCCTGATTGGTGCATCTGAAAGAGTTAGACACTCCCCCTGGCCCTGATTGGTGCATCTGAACAGTTAGACACTCCCCCCTGGCCCTGATTGGTCCATCTGAAGACAGAGTAGGTACACATCAGTTAATAACCCGTTTTGCGCCGGAATTGTCCTTTTAAGTGCTTCGGGAAACCCCTGAAATGTGTTTCCTGTGTGTGTGTCCAGTCCTCAGCGTTCTCTGACGACGAAGAAAGGTTCATCTTAAACAACAGGCGACCTCTGACACCACCCATGCTCAACCCCGCCCACCGCTCGTCCTGTTGGGACGTCTTCGCCTCGGCCTACGAGCGGGCGGAGGCCACGGAGACGGAGACGGAGAAGACCACTCGGCTTCCAACGCCAGAGGAGAAGATGAGGAAGCAGGCTGAGGCAGTCGCAGCCGATATCGTCCCGATTAACATCACAGGTGGGGGGACCAAACCATCTAGATCAGGGGTGTCAAACTCAATGGACCTTCTTCACAGCAGACAAGTTGACTTGTCATGGTAGGAAGAGCACCTTAACGATGGCTCAGTTCCATCAAGTGTCCCAGTAAGATATTTCAGTGAGTCAGCATGCACAATACCAGGACCTCTCCTAAGTGGAATGCAGCCATCATTAATGGTTTAATACCAGGGTCTCTCCTAAGTGGAATGCAGCCATCATTAATGGTTTAATACCAGGACCTCTCCTAAGTGGAATGCAGCCATCAGTAATGGTTTAATACCAGGGTCTCTCCTAAGTGGAATGCAGCCATCAGTAATGGTTTAATACCAGGGCCTCTCCTAAGTGGAATGCAGCCATCAGTAATGGTTTAATACCAGGGTCTCTCCTAAGTGGAATGCAGCCATCAGTAATGGTTTAATACCAGGACCTCTCCTAAGTGGAATGCAGCCATCAGTAATGGTTTAATACCAGGACCTCTCCTAAGTGGAATGCAGCCATCAGTAATGGTTTAATACCAGGACCTCTCCTAAGTGGAATGCAGCCATCAGTAATGGTTTAATACCAGGGTCTCTCCTAAGTGGAATGCTGCCATCAGTAATGGTTTAATACCAGGGCCACTCCTAAGTGGAATGCAGCCATCAGTAATGGTTTAATACCAGGACCTCTCCTAAGTGGAATGCAGCCATCAGTAATGGTTTAATACCAGGGCCTCTCCTAAGTGGAATGCAGCCATCAGTAATGGTTTAATACCAGGGCCTCTCCTAAGTGGAATGCAGCCATCAGTAATGGTTTAATACCAGGGCCACTCCTAAGTGGAATGCAGCCATCAGTAATGGTTTAATACCAGGGACCTCTCCTAAGTGGAATGCAGCCATCAGTAATGGTTTTAATACCAGGGACCTCTCCTAAGTGGAATGCAGCCATCAGTAATGGTTTAATACCAGGGACCTCTCCTAAGTGGAATGCAGCCATCAGTAATGGTTTTAATACCAGGGTCTCTCCTAAGTGGAATGCAGCCATCAGTAATGGTTTAATACCAGGGCCTCTCCTAAGTGGAATGCAGCCATCAGTAATGGTTTAATACCAGGACCTCTCCTAAGTGGAATGCAGCCATCAGTAATGGTTTAATACCAGGGCCTCTCCTAAGTGGAATGCAGCCATCAGTAATGGTTTAACACCAGGGCCTCTCCTAAGTGGAATGCAGCCATCAGTAATGGTTTAATACCAGGGCCACTCCTAAGTGGAATGCAGCCATCAGTAATGGTTTAATACCAGGGTCTGTCCTAAGTGGAATGCAGCCATCAGTAATGGTTTAATACCAGGACCTCTCCTAAGTGGAATGCAGCCATCAGTAATGGTTTAATACCAGGGTCTCTCCTAAGTGGAATGCAGCCATCAGTAACTGTTTAAAACCAGGGCCTCTCCTAAGTGGAATGCAGCCATCAGTAACGGTTTAATACCAGGACCTCTCCTAAGTGGAATGCAGCCATCAGTAATGGTTTAATACCAGGGTCTCTCCTAAGTGGAATGCAGCCATCAGTAATGGTTTAATACCAGGGTCTCTCCTAAGTGGAATGCAGCCATCAGTAATGGTTTAATACCAGGGCCTCTCCTAAGTGGAATGCAGCCATCAGTAATGGTTTAATACCAGGGCCTCTCCTAAGTGGAATGCAGCCATCAGTAAAGGTTTAAAACCAGGGCCTCTCCTAAGTGGAATGCAGCCATCAGTAATGGTTTAATACCAGGACCTCTCCTAAGTGGAATGCAGCCATCAGTAATGGTTTAATACCAGGGTCTCTCCTAAGTGGAATGCAGCCATCAGTAACTGTTTAAAACCAGGGCCTCTCCTAAGTGGAATGCAGCCATCAGTAATGGTTTAATACCAGGGTCTCTCCTAAGTGGAATGCAGCCATCAGTAATGGTTTAATACCAGGACCTCTCCTAAGTGGAATGCAGCCATCAGTAATGGTTTAATACCAGGGTCTCTCCTAAGTGGAATGCAGCCATCATTAATGGTTTAATACCAGGGTCTCTCCTAAGTGGAATGCAGCCATCAGTAATGGTTTAATACCAGGGTCTCTCCTAAGTGGAATGCAGCCATCAGTAATGGTTTAACACCAGGGCCTCTCCTAAGTGGAATGCAGCCATCAGTAACTGTTTCATACCAGGGCCTCTCCTAAGTGGAATGCAGCCATCAGTAACTGTTTAATACCAGGGCCTCTCCTAAGTGGAATGCAGCCATCAGTAACTGTTTAATACCAGGACCTCTCCTAAGTGGAATGCAGCCATCAGTAATGGTTTAACACCAGGGCCTCTCCTAAGTGGAATGCAGCCATCAGTAACTGTTTCATACCAGGGCCTCTCCTAAGTGGAATGCAGCCATCAGTAACTGTTTAATACCAGGGTCTCTCCTAAGTGGAATGCAGCCATCAGTAATGGTTTAATACCAGGGTTTCTCCTAAGTGGAATGCAGCCATCAGTAATGGTTTAATACCAGGACCTCTCCTAAGTGGAATGCAGCCATCAGTAATGGTTTAATACCAGGGCCTCTCCTAAGTGGAATGCAGCCATCAGTAATGGTTTAATACCAGGGCCTCTCCTAAGTGGAATGCAGCCATCAGTAATGGTTTAATACCAGGGCCACTCCTAAGTGGAATGCAGCCATCAGTAATGGTTTTATACCAGGGTCTGTCCTAAGTGGAATGCAGCCATCAGTAATGGTTTAATACCAGGACCTCTCCTAAGTGGAATGCAGCCATCAGTAATGGTTTAATACCAGGGTCTCTCCTAAGTGGAATGCAGCCATCAGTAACTGTTTAAAACCAGGGCCTCTCCTAAGTGGAATGCAGCCATCAGTAATGGTTTAATACCAGGACCTCTCCTAAGTGGAATGCAGCCATCAGTAATGGTTTAATACCAGGGTCTCTCCTAAGTGGAATGCAGCCATCATTAATGGTTTAATACCAGGGTCTCTCCTAAGTGGAATGCAGCCATCAGTAATGGTTTAATACCAGGGCCTCTCCTAAGTGGAATGCAGCCATCAGTAACTGTTTAATACCAGGGCCTCTCCTAAGTGGAATGCAGCCATCAGTAATGGTTTAATACCAGGGTCTCTCCTAAGTGGAATGCAGCCATCAGTAATGGTTTAATACCAGGACCTCTCCTAAGTGGAATTCAGCCATCAGTAATGGTTTAATACCAGGACCTCTCCTAAGTGGAATGCAGCCATCAGTAATGGTTTAACACCAGGGCCTCTCCTAAGTGGAATGCAGCCATCAGTAACTGTTTCATACCAGGGCCTCTCCTAAGTGGAATGCAGCCATCAGTAACTGTTTAATACCAGGACCTCTCCTAAGTGGAATGCAGCCATCAGTAACTGTTTAATACCAGGACCTCTCCTAAGTGGAATGCAGCCATCAGTAACTGTTTAATACCAGGGCCTCTCCTAAGTGGAATGCAGCCATCAGTAATGGTTTAATACCAGGGCCTCTCCTAAGTGGAATGCAGCCATCAGTAATGGTTTAATACCAGGGCCTCTCCTAAGTGGAATGCAGCCATCAGTAATGGTTTAATACCAGGGTCTCTCCTAAGTGGAATGCAGCCATCAGTAATGGTTTAATACCAGGACCTCTCCTAAGTGGAAAAGGAAGAAATTCCTTAACTAAGAGTTGTTTATATAATATTTATGTTATCTGTTGGTTCTTCAGGCGAGAGTTTTGATCGTCAGGCAAGTTTCCGAAAAGTGGTTTCCAACACCGACTCGTTATCCCGACAAACCCGTAACATGAGCCGCTGCAAGACGCTCGCTGGGATACCGGATGATGTCAGCGAGAAGCTGGGTATAAACTCCACCCATTTATTACCAAAATATAGACAAAGTCCCACCCCTTCCAGTGTCTAAGTCCCACCCCTTCAGGTGTCTAAGTCCCACCCCTTCCAGTGTCTAAGTCCCACCCCTTCCAGTGTCTAAGTCCCACCCCTTCAGGTGTCTAAGTCCCACCACTTCCAGTTTCTAAGTCCCACCACTTCCAGTGTCTAAGTCCCACCACTTCCAGTGTCTAAGTCCCACCCCTTCCAGTGTATAAGTCCCACCCCTTCCAGTGTCTAAGTCCCACCACTTCCAGTGTCTAAGTCCCACCACTTCCAGTGTCTAAGTCCCACCACTTCCAGTTTCTAAGTCCCACCCCTTCCAGTGTCTAAGTCCCACCCCTTCAGGTGTGTAAGTCCTGCCCCTTTATGTGTCTAAGTCCCACCACTTCCAGTGTCTAAGTCCCACCACTTCCAGTTTCTAAGTCCCACCCCTTCCAGTGTCTAAGTCCCACCCCTTCAGGTGTGTAAGTCCTGCCCCTTTATGTGTCTAAGTCCCACCACTTCCAGTGTCTAAGTCCCACCACTTCCAGTGTCTAAGTCCCACCCCTTCCAGTGTCTAAGTCCCACCACTCCCTGTGTCTAAGTCCCACCCCTTTATGTGTCTAGGTCCCACCCCTTCAGGTATGTAAGTCCCACCCCTTCAGGTGTCTAAGTCCCACCACTTTAGGTGTGTAAGTCCCGCCCCTTCAGGTGTCTAAGTCCCACCACTTCCAGTGTCTAAGTCCCACCCCTTCCAGTGTCTAAGTCCCACCCCTTCAGGTATGTAAGTCCTACCCCTTCCAGTGTCTAGGTCCCACCCCTTCCAGTGTCTAGGTCCCACCCCTTCAGGTATGTAAGTCCCACCCCTTCAGGTGTCTAAGTCCCACCCCTTCAGGTGTGTAAGTCCCACCCCTTCCAGTGTCTAAGTCCCACCCCTTCAGGTGTCTAAGTCCCACCCCTTCAGATGTGTAAGTCCCGCCCCTTCTGACTTCTCGACACAGGAAGGGGTGAGACTTCTCCTCTTTCATTACAAAGTGTGTCTTCTTCTCTTCTCCTCTAACCTCCTGTCTCTGCAGACTCGCCCATGGGTTCTCCCGGTTCTCCTGGTTCTCCTGGTTCTACGGTTCTCACCGGCGCCGGTCGGCCAGCAGAGGAGAACCCAACGCCACCAGCGCCGGCAGCAGAGAGTGGCGGAGCCAGAGAGCAGGGCAAGTCGTCCGTAAGGAGGATCCGAGCCCCTAGAGGAGGCGGGATGTGCAGCCTCATGGCCTCCCTCACCTCCGCCCCCCCCACTGACCCTCCCCCCTCCCCCCCGCCCCGAAACCAACTCCTCTCTGGACTCCTGCGGGACGCTCAGCGCCTCCTCCTCTTGTTGCCAGGTCTGTTTGACTTAGTGGTCCCGTAATACTGTATCTGAAGTCTCTTTTATATAGATCTTAGTGGTCCCCTAATACTGTATCTAAAGTCTCTTTTATATAGACCATAGTGGTCCCCTAATACTGTATCTGAAGTCTCTTTATATAGACCTTAGTGGTCTCCTAATACTGTCTCTGAAGTCTCTTTTATATAGACCTTAGTGGTCCCCTAATACTGTATCTAAAGTCTCTTTTATATAGACCATAGTGGTCCCCTAATACTGTATCTGAAGTCTCTTTATATAGACCTTAGTGGTCCTCTAATACTGTATCTGAAGTCTCTTTTATATAGACCTTAGTGGTCCTCTAATACTGTATCTGAAGTCTCTTTTATATAGACCTTAGTGGTCTCCTAATACTGTCTCTGAAGTCTCTTTTATATAGACCTTAGTGGTCCCCTAATACTGTATCTGAAGTCTCTTTTATATAGACCTTAGTGGTCCCCTAATACTGTATCTGAAAGTCTCTTTTATATAGACCTTAGTGGTCCCCTAATACTGTATCTGAAGTCTCTTTTATATAGACCTTAGTGGTCCCCTAATACTGTATCTGAAGTCTCTTTTATATAGACCTTAGTGGTCTCCCTAATACTGTCTCTGAAGTCTCTTTTATATAGACCTTAGTGGTCCCCTAATACTGTATCTGAAGTCTCTTTTATATAGACCTTAGTGGTCCCCTAATACTATATCTGAAGTCTCTTTTATATAGACCTTAGTGGTCCCCTAATACTGTATCTGAAGTCTCTTTTATATAGACCTTAGTGGTCCCCTAATACTGTATCTGAAGTCTCTTTTATATAGACCTTAGTGGTCCCCTAATACTATATCTGAAGTCTCTTTTATATAGACCTTAGTGGTCCCCTAATACTGTATCTGAAGTCTCTTTCCCGAAATTCGATAATTTGTAAATTTCTTGTTTATATTCAGACATTTGTGTGCACGTAAAGGTTCTCACTGTCAAAAGAAACTACAGAAACCTAAAACTAAACTTGTTCTCTTCCTGTTTTTCTTCTTCAGGGTTTCCACGGAGACCTCCAGCCTCTGCTGCCCTCTGACCTCGCCGTCTCTCCGTCTCCTTCCTCCTCGTTTCCTTCCCTCCTCGTCTCCTCGTCCTCCTACTACCTTTCCTCTTCCTCCATCGCAGACTCCCAGCTCAGCTTCCAGACTCTGCGGAGCTGCGACAGCGGCGACACGTGGAACTATGAGCCCCTTTCCCCGAGCGCCAGCGGCGTCCACGGCGACTGGAGCTGCATCGCCACGGAGACGAGAAGTGTTTCCGGGGAAGGTGTAAACTCATCTGGTCGCTCCACGCCATCCCACGCCGACGCAAGCTCCCTGTGCTCAGAGTTTTCAGCGTTTTCAAACTCCTCTCTCAGAAAGCACAGCACTTCTTCTTCTTCGGCGTCCACGACGTCGGACTCTCGCGGCATCGGAGCCGCGCGAAGCATCTCGCTCCGGAAGTCCACGCGCCCGCCTCCGCCACCGAAGCGATCCGTTTCTCTGACGCAACGTCCAACTCGAAGCAAGCGGTCTGCGCAGACTTTCCACGACCCCTGGGTGCCCCGGAGAAACAGCCAGAGTGACTTTATCTGCAACGCGGGTGCGTTTTTTGAGCCTTTGCGCCCGGACTACCACACGGAAACTTGTGCTCTTTCTTCGCCGAACAGCGGCTGCTCAACCGTCTCGGAGAGAGAAACATCCGTCTCTTCCGCGGCTGCGAGTCAGCGCCACGCTTCACCCTCCGTGCAAAGACACCAGAGTGACTCGGCCCTTTCCTCTGAGGATTTACCGCCAAAGGTCTCGAAGGACCAACAGCTGAGATTTAATCTAAACTCCGAAACATCCGTCTCTTCCGCGGCTGCGAGTCAGCGCCTCACTTCGCCCTCCGTGCAAAGACACCAGAGTGACAACGTGGACAACTGCACGGAAACTTTTGCCATTTCCTTTGAGCACTTACCGCCAAATGTCTCGAAGGACCAACAGCTGAGATTTAATCTAAACTCCGAAACATCCGTGTCTTCCACGGCTGCGAGTCAGCGCCTTGCTTCGCCCTCCATCCAAAGATGCCAGAATTACTTTAACTGCAATGCAGTCCTTTCCTCTGAGCACTTACCGCCAAATGTCTCGAAGGACCAACAGCTGAGATATAATCTAAACTCCGAAACATCCGTCTCTTCCGCGGCTGCGAGTCAGCGCCTTGCTTCGCCCTCCGTGCAAAGACACCAGAGTGACAACATGGCCCACCGCACGGAAACTTTTGCCCTTTCCTCTGAGCACTTACCGGCAAACGTCTCAAAGGACCAACAGCTGAGATTTAATCTAAATCTTGAGCGTTTACACCCAGACTACCGCACGGAAACTTCTGCTCTTTCTTCGGAGCAGCAAGCGCCGAACGGCGGCCACTCAAACATCTCGGAGAGAGAAACATCGATCTCTTCCGCAGCTGCGAGTCAGCGCCACGCTTCGCCCTCCGTCCAAAAATGCCAGAGTGACTCTGAGCACTTAGTGGCAATCGCCAGCCACTCAAAGGTCTTGAAGGACCAACAGCTGAGATTGAATCTCAACGCCAAAACATCTGTCGTCTCTTCTTCTGCGGCTGATTTTCAGCACCTCCCTTCCCCCTCCAGCGGCTACTCCAGCCAGTCCAACACGCCAACTCCCGGCACCCCCGTGTCCTCCCCCTCCTCCCCCTCTAGCACCTCCTTTTTCTCCCTCCCCTCTTCTTCCCATTCCTCCTCTTCACACTCTTCTTCTTCTGTCCCTCAGTCGCACGCCATTTCCTCCGCGCGCCCATCAACGCCAAAGGTCGAGGCGAAACCAAAGCCGAAGCCTCCGGTCCCAGAGAGGAAGTCCTCCCTCTCTTCTTCCTCTTTCTCCTCCTCCACCTCCTCCCTCTCTTCCTGCACCTCCTCCTCAGACTCTTCTGCCAAGCTTCCTCTGACGGACCCTTCCTCTCCTTCTCCTTCGTCTGTTTTCTACTCCGACGTTCACAACTCCCTTCCTGCAGCTCCTCCCCTTCCTCAGCCCTGCATATCTGCTCCTCTTCCTCCTTCCTCCTGCCCTACTCCTTCTTTCCTACCTCCTTCTTCTCAGCCTCTTTCTCCTCCTCTCCTACAAGAAAGTTACTCTCCTTTTCCGTCTGTTTTCTACTCCGACATTCGCCACTTTCTTCCTCCTCCTACGCAGCCTTTATCTCTTCCCCTTTTCCCTCCTCCTCCTCCTCCTCCTCCCCCTCTTCCTCCTTCCTCCTCCCCCACTTTTCCTCCTTTTCCTCTCTCCTCTCGGCCTCTTTCTCCTTCCCCTCTAACGGACTCTTCCTCTCCTTCTCAGTCTGTTTACTACTCCCACATTCTCGGCTCTCTTCCTCCAGCTTCTCCCCTCCCTCAGCCCTTCCTTCCTCCTTCTTCTGTTTCTTCTCTTTCCACTTCTCCTCCTCTTGCAACCTCATCCCTCACCACTCCTCCTTTTACTCCATTTTCTCAGCCTCTTTCTCCTCCTCTAACAGACTCTTCCTCTCCTTCTCTGTCTGTCTTCTACTCCCACATTCGCGACTCTCTTGCTCAAACTTCTTCAATTCCTCAGCCCTTCCTACCAGCACCTCCTTTATCTCCTTCTCCTCCTCCTCCTCTTCCTCTTGCACCCTCATCCCTCCCTCCTCCTCCTCTTGCACTCTCATCCCTCCCTACTCCTCCTCTTCCTCCATCTCCCCATTCTCCTTTTCTGCAAGAAAGTTCCTCTCCTTTCTCACCTTTTCCGTCAGTTTTCTACGTCTCTCTTCCTCCAGCTCCTCCTCTCCTTCCTCAGCCCTTCCTTCCTCTTTCTCCTTCTCCTCCTCCTCCTCCTCCTCCTCCTCCTCCTCCCCCTCTTCCTCCTTTCTCTCGGCCCCCTCCCCCACCCTACTGCTCCGCCTCCAGAGCATCCACCGTTTTATCGCCATCATCTTCAACAACAAACTTCCCTCCTCCTCCTCCTCCTCCCTCTGCAGAACTCTCAGATCTACAGATGGCTGACCTTCCTCCTCTTGCTCCTCTTCCTCCTCTTCCTCCTCTTTCTCCTCTTCCTCCTCTTCCTCCCTCCCTCTCATCCCGTGGCCCTCGAGGCGTTCCTCGCCTGCTGGTCACTGCCCAAGCTTTGCAGGGTGTCAAACTCCGCTCCGTCGGGAAGAACAAAAACCAAAAACCCAGCTCAGACGCTCGTCCTGATCTCGAGGCTAACGTTCATGCTAAGCTAGCTGCAACGGGATCGCCAAACGTTGCCCGTAACCTAGCTAGCAACGAAGCTAACGTACCTAGCACTTTAATGAGCGACGCTAACCTTTATCCGACGACGAATTCTCGCGCGAAGCAACTTGGACGCAAATCTGATCCCGATGGCTGCAGCCGAACAGAGAGTGTTGCCGCGCTGTACGCCGATGTCCCGATAAAAAACAGCGTTGTAGATAACCACAAGCACGGTAGCGATAAACTTCGCAACGGCAAAGCCGCTCAAGATGCCGAGAACAAAGAACGAGAGAGAGAAGATCGTGACGTACAGACGTACCCTACTCCTACCGCCTCCGATTCTCCCTGGGTCAAAATATCTCACGATTCAGACAAGAACCACTCCAACGCTAGCGTCGAACGTACGTCTTCGCAACGGCAAAAACGCGCCACAGACGCTACGCTAGCCGAGCCCGCGGAGAAACGGGGAAACGCGGGTTCGCCGCTGTCGCGCCGGACGCTCTCGGGGACCAAACGAGAGTCTCGAGGAGCGAATCGGTCGCAGCGGAGAGACGAAACGGACGGCAACGGCGCCAACAGTTCAGCTGAAAGGGATTTAAATCTGAGTGAAAGCTCCCTAAGTGAAGCCGCACGTAAACAAAGTGGCGGAGAAATTCTCAACAGCCAATCACAGTGCGCCGTTGACTCTTTGTGTACTTCTACGCAGCAGCGTTCGAAGCGCACAAATTTCGACGCA
>CM046796.1:1277777-1290277 GCA_025617405.1 Perca schrenkii
ATGTGTGTGTGTCTCTCTGTGTGTGTGTATATATGTGTGTGTGTCTCTGTGTGTGTATATATGTGTGTGTGTCTCTCTGTGTGTGTATATATGTGTGTGTGTCTCTCTGTGTGTGTGTATATATGTGTGTGTGTATCTCTGTGTGTGTATATATGTGTGTGTGTCTCTCTGTGTGTGTATATATGTGTGTGTCTCTCTGTGTGTGTATATATGTGTGTGTGTCTCTCTGTGTGTGTGTATATATGTGTGTGTGTCTCTCTGTGTGTGTGTATATATGTGTGTGTGTGTCTCTGTGTGTGTGTATATATGTGTGTGTGTCTCTCTGTGTGTGTATATATGTGTGTGTGTCTCTCTGTGTGTGTGTATATATGTGTGTGTGTATCTCTGTGTGTGTGTATATATGTGTGTGTGTCTCTCTGTGTGTGTGTATATATGTGTGTGTCTCTCTGTGTGTGTGTATATATGTGTGTGTGTCTCTCTGTGTGTGTATATATATATTCAGTTTATGTGACCTTATATGTCCCCTGTCTGTCTCTCAGGTCCAAGAGGAAAATGTTTGAACGAATCAGAACAAGAAGACAGGATTCAGCAGACGCCAGACACACCCACCTCGTCCTCTCCGGTGGTCCCGCTCGTCATCTCGCCACGCCCGCCGCGCCCGCCGTGCCCGCCGTGCCTCGCGGCTCGCAGCGAGAGCTTCAAGGCGCTGCTGCTGAGGAGAGGCGGCCGCTCGGCTCCGTGCTCTCGGCTCTCGGCTGCCGAGCGGCTCGGCTTGCTTCCCGGCGCCGTGCGCGGTCGATCCCTCGCGCCTCTCCGCTGCGCGCCCAGGCGGCGCCCCGCGGCTCGCCCTCGGCGGCGCCTGCGCGGCGCCCCGACGATGGACGCCATCTTCGAACGGGACAGCGAGCGCGAAGAGGAGGAGGAGGAGGAGGAAGAGGAGGAGGAGGAGGTTTTTAAGGGAGGAGGATCGAGGTTCCTTCACGGAGAAACTGAGTTACAGCAGCGAATAGGAGTGGATTAGTTATTAACTGTTAGATTAATCTCACACACAGAGACATACACACACACACAGAGATACACACACACAGAGATACACACACACAGAGACACAGAGACACACACACACACACAGAGACACAGAGACACACAGAGACACACACACACACACACACACACACACACACACACACAGAGCACACACAGAGATACACACACACAGAGACACACACACACACACACACACACACACACACACAGACACACACAGAGATACACACACACAAAGAGACACAGAGACATACACACACACACAGAGATACACACACACACACGAGACACACAGAGACACACACACACACACACACAGAGATACACACACACACACACACACACACAGAGACACACACACACACACACACACACACACACACACAGACACACACAGAGACACACACACAGAGACATACACACACACACACACACACACACAGACACACACACACACACACACACACACACAGACACACACACAGAGACACAGACACACGAGACACGACACACACACAGAGACATACACACACACACACACACACAGACACACACACAGAGACACACACACACACACACACAGACACACACACAGAGACACAGACACACAGACACACACAGAGACACACACAGAGACATACACACACACACACACACACACACACACAGAGACACACACACACACACACACACACACACACACACACACACACACACACACACACACACACACACAGAGACTACACACACACACACACACACACGAGACACACACACAGAGACACACACACACACACACAGACACACACACAGAGACACAGACACACAGACACACACACAGAGACACACAGAGAAACACACACACACACACACACACACACACAGACACACAGAGAGACACACACACGCACACACACAGACACACACACACACACACACACACAGACACACAGAGAGACACACACACACAGACACAGACACACACACACACACAGTATCATCGTTAGATTAATCTCCCAACTGTTAATCAATAAGTTAGAGGTTAGATCATCGAGTAAGAAAAGTTTCCTTTTGACTGTTTTTAAATCAGCCAATCAGCAGTCAGACAGACTCAGATTGTTATTCTAAGTGTGTGACAACATTATGGGATGGATCCCTACAGAGATAGACCTTTTAGTTAAAGAGCAAGATCCTTTTAGTTTAACATGAAACAGCCCCGAAATCACCATCACCAAACTCCACCAGACTCCATGTAAATAATCAGGACTTTTAGCGTGTATAGAGCCAGCATATCTCCACCAGACTCCATGTAAATAATCAGGACTTTTAGCGTGTATAGAGCCAGCATATCTCCACCAGACTCCATGTAAATAATCAGGACTTTTAGTGTGAGTCTGGTCCTGATTATTTACATGGAGTCTGGTGGAGATATGCTGGGTCTATACACGCTAAAAGTCCTGATTATTTACATGGAGTCTGGTGGGAAAAAACCTGAATTTAACCTTTTTCAAGCTGGAGATGTTTGATTTATACATAATAATCTCAGTGCAATTTAACTGGAGCTATAGAGAGAGAATGAGAGAGAGAGAGAGAGAGAGCAAAGTGAAGGGAAAGTGTGTTTGAATGTGTGGAGAAAGATGGAAGGCATGACGCTGGAACTACTGTAAACATTTGAATGTAAATAAAGTAAACTTTATGCAGATGGTCAGAGTGAAAAACAGGAAGCAATAAAGGACAAAATAAGAAACTTTGACTCTTTGTCTTATGTTGTGTGTGTGTTTATCTGTGTTTGTGTGTGTGTTTGTGTGTGTGTCTGTCTGTCTGTCTGTGTGTTTGTTTGTGTCTGTGTGTGTGTGTCTGACTCTTTACCTTTTCTATTTAATATTTATTTAGTTTTCTGATGTTTTCGATACAACATGGTGGAAATACTCCACTACATTTAGACTTTGTTCTAAAATAATTATTTCCGGCTTCGTGTAGTCAGAGTATCAGCAGTAATTACACTACCTGACTGTTATTTTCAACTTTTTTCTAAAATAAAATATTTCCCTGAAATATTATAAAAATTAAATTAAAAATAAAGTGTCTGGCTGCAGTGTGTCTGTGTGACAACTGGGGGCGCCTTTTTTTCGTCTTTTTTTGCCTCTTTATTGCCTTTTTGTCGCTGTTCAAGACACGTTTTCGGATGCATTTGTTGCTTTTTTGTCTCCTTTTTGTCTCCTTTTTGCTGCCTTTTTGTCACATTTATGTCTCCTTTTTGTTGTCTTTTTGTCACCTTTCTGTAACCTTTTTGACATGTGTCTGTGTGACCACTGGGGGCGCTGTGGATGTGTCTGGCTGCAGTGTGTCTATGTGACCACTGGGGGAGCCTTTTTTTCGTCTTTTTTTGCCTCTTTGTTTCCTATTTTTCGCCTTTTTTGTGGTCTTTTTGTGGTCTTTTTTTGCCTATTTGTTGCCTTTTTGTCACTGTTCAAGAAACTTTTTTGGATGCATTTGTTGCTTTTTCGCTGTCTTTTTGTCACCTTTTTGTTGTCTTTTTGTCACCTTTTTTGTTGTCTTATTGTCACCTTTTTGTTGCCTTTTTGTCACCTTTTTGTTGTCTTTTTGTTGTCTTTTTGTTGTCTTTTTGTCACCTTTTTGTTGTCTTTTT
The DNA here is from genome assembly GCA_025617405.1 of Perca schrenkii. NCBI lineage: Eukaryota > Metazoa > Chordata > Actinopteri > Perciformes > Percidae > Perca > Perca schrenkii. The sequence goes on from CM046796.1 coordinate 1,281,475, forward strand.
GTTGTCTTTTTGTCACCTTTTTGTTGTCTTTTTGTTGTCTTTTTGTCACCTTTTTGTTGTCTTTTTGTCACCTTTCTGTCGCCTTTTTTTCACCTTTTTGTCACCTTTTTGACATGTGTCTGTGTGACCACTGGGGGCGCTGTGGATGTGTCTAGCTGCAGTGTGTCTGTGTGACCACTGGGGGCGCTGTGGATGTGTCTGGCTGCAGTGTGTCTGTGGGACCACTGGGGGCGCTGTGGATGTGTCTGGCTGCAGTGTGTCTGTGTGACCACTGGGGGCGCTGTGGATGTGTCTGGCTGCAGTGTGTCTATGTGACCACTAGGGGCGCCTTTTTTGCCTTTTTATCGCCTTTTTGTCGCTGTTCAAGACACTTTTTCGGATGCATTTGTTGCTTCTTCGCTGCCATTTTGTTACATTTACGTCACCTTTTTGTCGCCTTTTTGTCACCTTTTTGTTGTCTTATTGTCACCTTTTTGTCACCTTTTTGTTGTCTTATTGTCACCTTTTTGTTGTCTTATTGTCACCTTATTGTCACCTTTTTGTTGTCTTTTTGTCACCTTTTTGTTGTCTTTTTGTCACCTTTTTGTTGTCTTTTTGTAACCTTTTTGTCGCCTTTTTGTCACCTTTTTGTTGTCTTATTATCACCTTTTTGTTGTCTTATTGTCACCTTATTGTCACCGTTTTGTTGTCTTATTGTCACCTTTTGTCACCTTTTTGTTGTCTTTTTGTCACCTTTTTGTCACCTTTTTGTTGTCTTATTGTCACCTTTTTGTCACCTTTTTGTTGCCTTTTTGTCACCTTTTTGTTGTCTTATTGTCACCTTTTTGTTGTCTTTTTGTCACCTTTTTGTTGTCTTATTGTCACCTTTTTGTTGTCTTTTTGTCACCTTTTTGTTGTCTTATTGTCACCTTTTTGTCACCTTTTTGTTGTCTTTTTGTCACCTTTTTGTTGTCTTTTTGTCGCCTTTTTGTCACCTTTTTGTCACCTTTTTGTCACCTTTTTGTTGTCTTATTGTCACCTTTTTGTCACCTTTTTGTCACCTTTTTGTTGCCTTTTTGTCACCTTTTTGTTGTCATTTTGTCACTTTTTAATTGTCTTTTTGTCACCTTTTTGACATGTGTCTGTGTGACCACTGGGGGCGCTGTGTATGTGTCTGGCTGCAGTGTGTCTGTGTGACCACTGGGGGCGCTGTGGATGTGTCTGGCTGCAGTGTGTCTATGTGACCACTAGGGGCGCCTTTTTTGCCTTTTTATCGCCTTTTTGTCGCTGTTCAAGACACTTTTTCGGATGCATTTGTTGCTTCTTCGCTGCCATTTTGTTACATTTACGTCACCTTTTTGTCGCCTTTTTGTCACCTTTTTGTTGTCTTATTGTCACCTTTTTGTCACCTTTTTGTTGTCTTATTGTCACCTTTTTGTTGTCTTATTGTCACCTTATTGTCACCTTTTTGTTGTCTTTTTGTCACCTTTTTGTTGTCTTTTTGTCACCTTTTTGTTGTCTTTTTGTAACCTTTTTGTCGCCTTTTTGTCACCTTTTTGTTGTCTTATTATCACCTTTTTGTTGTCTTATTGTCACCTTATTGTCACCGTTTTGTTGTCTTATTGTCACCTTTTTGTCACCTTTTTGTTGTCTTTTTGTCACCTTTTTGTCACCTTTTTGTTGTCTTATTGTCACCTTTTTTTCACCTTTTTGTTGCCTTTTTGTCACCTTTTTGTTGTCTTATTGTCACCTTTTTGTTGTCTTTTTGTCACCTTTTTGTTGTCTTATTGTCACCTTTTTGTTGTCTTTTTGTCACCTTTTTGTTGTCTTATTGTCACCTTTTTGTCACCTTTTTGTTGTCTTTTTGTCACCTTTTTGTTGTCTTTTTGTCGCCTTTTTGTCACCTTTTTGTCACCTTTTTGTCACCTTTTTGTTGTCTTATTGTCACCTTTTTTGTCACCTTTTGTCACCTTTTTGTTGCCTTTTTGTCACCTTTTTGTTGTCTTTTTGTCACTTTTTAATTGTCTTTTTGTCACCTTTTTGACATGTGTCTGTGTGACCACTGGGGGCGCTGTGTATGTGTCTGGCTGCAGTGTGTCTGTGTGACCACTGGGGGCGCTGTGGATGTGTCTGGCTGCAGTGTGTCTGTGTGACCACTAGGGGCGCCTTTTTTTTCGTCTTTTTTTGCCTCTTTGTTGCCTATTTGTCGCCTTTTTGTGGTGTTTTTTGTGGTGTTTTTTGTGTTTAGTTTTTTTGCCTTTTTGTCGCTGTTCAAGACACTTTTTCGGATGCATTTGTTGCTTTTTCGCTGCATTTTTGTCACCTTCTTGTCGCCTTTCTGTCACCTTTTTGTTGCTTTTTGTTGTCGCCTTTCTGTCGCCTTTTTTTCACCTTTTTGCTGCCTTTTATATCACATTTATTTCTCCTTTTTGTCGCCTTTTTGTGGTCTTTTTGTGGTCTTTTTGTCGCTGTTCAAGACACTTTTTCGGATGCATTTGTTGCTTTTTCGTTGCCGTTTTGTTACATTTATGTCTCCTTTTTGTCACCTTTTTGTTGTCTTCTTGTAACCTTTTTGTCGCCTTTTTGTCACCTTTTTGTTATCTTTTTGTCACCTTTTTGTTGTCTTTTTGTCACCTCTTTTTTCGCCTTTTTGTTGTCTTTTTGTCACCTTTTTGTTGTCTTTTTGTAACCGTTTTGTCGCCTTTTTGTCACCTTTTTGTCACCTTTTTGTTGTCTTATTGTCACCTTTTTGTCGCCTTTTTGTTATCTTTTTGTCACCTTTTTGTTGTCTTTTTGTCACCTCTTTTTCGCCTTTTTGTTGTCTTTTTGTTGTCTTTTTGTAACCTTTTTGTTGCCTTTTTGTCACCTTTTTGTTTTCTTTTTGTCACCTTTTTGTTGCCTTTTTGTCACCTTTTTAATTGTCTTTTTGTCACCTTTTTGACATGTGTCTGTGTGACCACTGGGGGCGCTGTGGATGTGTCTGGCTGCAGTGTGTCTATGTGACCACTGGGGGGCGCTGTGGGATGTGTCTGGCTGCAGTGTGTCTGTGTGACCACTGGGGGGCGCTGTGGATGTGTCTGGCTGCAGTGTGTCTGTGTGACCACTGGGGGCGCTGTGGATGTGTCTGGCTGCAGTGTGTCTGTGTGACCACTAGGGGCGCCTTTTTGTCGCCTTTTTGTGGTCTTTTTGTGGTCTTTTTGTCGCTGTTCAAGACACTTTTTCGGATGCATTTGTTTCGCTGCCGTTTTGTTATATTTATGTCTCTTTTTTGTCGCCTTTTTAATGTCTTTTTGTCACCTTTTTGTTGTCTTATTGTCACCTTTTTGTCACCTTTTTGTTGTCTTTTTGTCACCTCTTTTTCGCCTTTTTGTTGTCTTTTTGTCACCTTTTTGTTGTCTTTTTGTAACCGTTTTGTCGCCTTTTTGTCACCTCTTTGTCGCCTTTTTGTCACCTTTTTGTTGTCTTATTGTCACCTTTTTGTCGCCTTTTTGTTATCTTTTTGTCACCTTTTTGTTGTCTTTTTGTCACCTCTTTTTCGCCTTTTTGTTGTCTTTTTGTCACCTTTTTGTTGTCTTTTTGTCACCTCTTTTTCGCCTTTTTGTTGTCTTTTTGTCACCTTTTTGTCACCTTTTTGTGAGTAAGCCCTGACTGCAGTACGCAGATCGAGGAATGGCTCAATGTGGGTGGAGCTAAACGTTTGACTCCGCCCACTTGCCAAATAGCAATTGGCAGAGCCATTTCTCTAAAACGCAGGACTTTCAAGCTGACCGGAGATCTTTTCCCGCGTGTGAAGTTTGCTTTTCCCGTTGTTGTTTTTCTTAACCCAACCGTCTGTTGTTGGCATCCCCCAGAGACATGGGCTCGTTTCCCGCTAATTACGTTTGCTTTCCCCGTTATCCTTTCCTTAACCCAGCGGCGGAGTGGAACCAAAACATCTACCGGGAAATTATGTAGACCACCGGCCGGCAGGCAGTGTCCGTCCGCGGGCAGGCAGCCGGCAGCCAGCGTCCGTTCGCGGGCAACCAGCGTCCGTCCGCGGGCAGCCAGCCGGCAGCCAGCGTCCGTCCGCGGGCAGCCAGCGTCCGTCCGCGGGCAGGCAGCCAGCGTCCGTTCGCGGGCAGCCAGCGTTCGTCCGCGGGCAGGCAGCGGCAGCCAGCGTCCGTCCGCGGGCAGGCAGCCGGCAGCCAGCGTCCGTCGCGGGCAGCCAGCGTCCGTCCGCGGGCAGCCAGCCAGCGTCCCGTTCGCGGGCAGCCAGCGTCCGTCCGCGGGCAGGCAGCCAGCGTTCGTCCGCGGGCAGGCAGCCGGCAGCCAGCAGCCGGCAGCCAGCAGCCGGCAGCCAGCGTCCGTCCGCGGGCAGGCAGCCAGCGTCCGTCCGCGGGCAGCCAGCGTCCGTCCGCGGGCAGGCAGCCAGCGTCCGTTCGCGGGCAAACAGCGTTCGTCTGCGGGCAGGCATCCGGCAGCCAGCAGCCGGCAGCCAGCGTCCCGTCCGCGGGCAGGCAGCGTCCGTCCGCGGGCAGCCAGCCGGCAGGCAGCGTCCGTCCGCGGGCAGGCAGCCGGCAGGTTAGTCCGTCCAGACTTTCCCGATTGACACTCCGCCTCCGCCTTAACAACCGTCAGTTGTTGTCTGGCTTTCCCCAGAGACCAGGGCTCATTTCCCGGTAGTCATGTTTGCTTTCCCCGTTCTTCTTTTCCTAAACCCAACCCCGTTCTTTTTTCCTTTTTACAATTCAAATATCATTGTTTATTATAATCTATATATCTATAATTCAAATATATTTATTTATTATAATCTATATATCTATAATATATATTATATTATAAAGGTGTTGCATTGACGTTTGAAGAATGTGCTGCCTGATGTCCGCCACCAGATGGCGCGCCCACGGAGTCAAACGTTTAGCTCCGCCCACATTTGGCCCAACCCCGATCTGCGTACTGCAGTCAGGTGCAATTGCTTTTGGTTGCCTATTTGACATATGTCTGTGTGACCACTGGGGGCGCTGTGGGTGTGTCTGGCTGCAGTGTGTCTGTGTGACCACTGGGGGCGCTGTGGGTGTGTCTGGCTGCAGTGTGTCTGTGTGACCACTGGGGGCGCTGTGGGTGTGTCTGACTGCAGTGTGTCTATGTGACCACTGGGGGCGCTGTGGGTGTGTCTGGCTGCAGTGTGTCTATGTGACCACTGGGGGCGCTGTGGGTGTGTCTGACTGCAGTGTGTCTGTGTGACCACTGGGGGCGCTGTGGGTGTGTCTGACTGCAGTGTGTCTGTGTGACCACTGGGGGCGCTGTGGGTGTGTCTGGCTGCAGTGTGTCTGTGTGACCACTGGGGGCGCTGTGGATGTGTCTGGCTGCAGTGTGTCTGTGTGACCACTGGGGGGCGCTGTGGCTCTGTTGTTCTCTCTCAGGATCTTAAGCAGCAGAGATTTTAACAGTTTTTGGGGAGATTTTTATCCATCCTTAAAGTTTAGGAGAAAAATTATGAAATATAAAAATTTACAAATAAATTAAAAAAAGGTTAGAATTTGATTTTTAGAAGAAAATGTTGAAATGTAAAAATAAATAAATTAATAAATAAAAAATAAAAAGATTTTTAGAATTTTCTTTTTTAAGTAAAAACTTTGAAATATTACAAGAAAAGGTTGAAATATTTTAGAAGAAAGTTGGAATATTTTGAGAAAAAAGAAGTAGAAATAGTATGACAAGATTTGCATTTGAAGTTTTATAATTTGTGCACCGACAACTTCTGTCGGGAGATTAAAGACGTTAATGATGTCACTTTCATAGACTTTTAAGACACGTTTCCTGATGTTTTCGCTGCCTTTTTCATTGTCTTTTTGCCACCTTTTTGTCGCCTTTTTCGTTGCCTTTTTCTCGCCGTTTGAGACACTTTTTCGGATGCATTTGTTGCTTTTTCGTTGCTTTCTGTCACCTTTTTCTCGCCTTTTTGTCACCTTTTTGTCACTTTTCTGTTGCCTTTTTGTCGCCTTGTTGTCGCCTTTCTTTCACCTTTTTGTGGTCGTTTCTGTGGTCTTTTTTGTGATCTTTTTCGGATGCATTTGTTGCTTTTTCGCTGCCTTTCTGTCACCTTTCTGTCACCTTTTTGTCGCCTTTTTGTCACCTTTTTGTCGCCTTCTTGTCACTTTTCTGTTGCCTTTTTGTCGCCTTGTTGTCGCCTTTCTTTCACCTTTTTGTGGTCGTTTTTTTTGCCTTTTTGTCGCCTCTTTGTGGTCAAGACACTTTTTCGGATGCATTTGCTTTTTTCACTGCCTTTTTGTCACTTTCTTTCGCCTTTTTGTTGTCTTTTCTGTGCCTTTTTGTCGCCCATTTGTCGCCTCTTTGTGGTCTTTCAGTGGGTTTTTTTGCCTTTCTTTTGCCTTTTTGTTGCCTATTTGTCACCTTTTTGTGGTCTTTTTCGGATGCATTTGTTGCTTTTTCGCTGCCTTTTTGTCACCTTTTTGTCACTTTCTTTCGCCTTTTTGTCGTCTTTTCTGTGCCTTTTTGTCGCCTATTTGTCGCCTCTTTAAGGTCTTTTTTGTGGTCTTTTTCGGATGCATTTGTTGCTTTTTCGCTGCCTTTTTGTCTCCTCTCTGTCTCCTTTGAGACACTTTTTTTTTACGTTTTTTGTTGTTTTTTAAAAGTGTTGAAAGAGTGAAAGCAGTGCCGAAAGAAGTGTCGACTTTTGAGACACTTTTTCGGACGTTTTTGTTGCTCTTTTCCGACCTTTCGGAGGTCTGTTCAACGTTTCGTAACCGAGCAGCTTATGAGAAGGTTTCAAAGTTCTGCAGCTTCTCACAAACATTCAGTTTGTAATCGCTGCCAGAACTTTCTCTGTTATTTTAGGGATTTATTTATCACACACACACACACACACACACACACACACACACACAGAGACACACACACACACACAGACAGACAGACACACACACACACACACACACACACACACACACACAGACACAGAGACACACACAGATACACACACAGACAGACACACACAGACACACACACACAGACACACAGACACACACACACACAGACACACACACACACACACACACAGACACACACACACACACACACACAGACACACAGACACACACACACACAGACACAGACAGACACACAAACAGACACACACACACACACACACACACTCACACACATAGACACACATATATACACACACACATACTCCCACACACACAAGACACACACAAGACACACACACACACATACACACACACAGACACAGACACAGACACACACACACAAGCACACACACACACACACACACACACACACACACACACACACACACACACTGTTATTTTGGGGCTTTCTTGTTGACTCTGTAGCAGCTGTTATCAGACATGTTTTCAGCCGATCGCTCTGAAGTGAACTCCCGTAAACAGCGATGTCAGCCGACAACAACTCTCGGATTGTTCCTGAACGCCCCGCAGCTGTTGATGCTGCAGCTCTCGTGCTCTGGTACCTCTTTAAGGCGTTCGCCTGCAGACTCAGAGAGCATCAGACGCCATGACGCTTATTTAGGAGTCTGCAGACACAGACACGGAGCAGCATGCACGCCCAAATCATCCCAAATCTACAGGCTGAATGGATGTTATGGTAGCCCTGAAAGGGTCAGAAACAAAGCGCTGAAACGTGCAGGAAACAAAGAGGAAAGAAGCACTGAAAAAAGTGACAACGAGACCAAAAGAAAGGGCCGAAAAAGTGCAGAAAGTGGAGAAAAAAAATGCGGGAATAACCACCGGAAAAAAAAGTGGCCAAAGTGTCCGAAAAAGGCGCCAAAAAAATTGAGAAAGAAAGAAGCACCGAAAACACTTGCTGAAAGGGGTGAGAAAATGTGCTGAAAAAATGTGTCAATAAAGCGGCAAAAAGTGCTGAAACAAAGACGAAAGAATCACTGAAAAAGTGCCGAACAAAGTAACAGCGAGACCCAAAGAAAGGGCCAAAAAATTGCAGAAAGTGGCAAAAAAAATGCGGGAATAACCACCGGAAAAAAAGTGTCCAAAGTGGCAAAAAAAAGCGGCAAAAACACTCACTGAAAGGGGTGAGAAAAAGTGCTGAAAAAATGTGTCACTGACCGCACCGACAGTGAGACCAAAAGAAAGTGCAGAAAAAAGTGCAGAAAGCAATGGAAAAAATGCAGAAAAAAGTGGCCAAAGTGTCCAAAAAAAGGAGCCAAAAAGCACCAGAAACAAATAAGAAAGAAGCACCGAAAACACTCGCTGAAAGGGGTCAGAAAAAGTGCTGAAAAAGTGAAACAAGTGCTGAAAAAATGTGTCACTAAAGCACCAAAAAGTGCGGAAACAAAGACGAAAAAGTGTCCAAAGAAAGTGACAGAAGCACCGAAAAAGTGAAGAAAAAAGTGACTAAAGTGTCCAAAAAAAACACCAAAAAATGCAGACAAAAAGAAGAAAGAAACACCGAAAAAGTGTCCAAAGAAAGTGACAGAAGCACCGACAGTGAGACCAAAAGAAAGTGACAGCGAGACCCAAAAAAGTGCAGAAAGCGATTGAAAAAATGCTGAAGAAAGTGTCCAAAGTGTCCAAAAAAGGTGCCAAAAAGCACCAGAAACAAATAAGAAAGAAGCACCGAAAACATTTGCTGAAAGGGGTCAGAAAAAGTGCTGAAAAAGTGAAACAAGTGCTGAACAAATGTGTCACTAAAGCGCCAAAAAGTGCGGAAACAAAGACGAAAGAAGCACCGAAAAAGTGTCCACAAAAAGTGACAGAAGCACCGACAGCGAGACCAAAAGAAGCACCGAAAAAGTGCCAAAAAAAGTGACTAAAGTTTCCAAAAA
>CM046796.1:1307777-1310277 GCA_025617405.1 Perca schrenkii
ATCACCACTCTGGTTTGCTGAAATAAACCCTTAATTCACCCATTTACATGTGGAGATATGCTGGCTCTATACACGCTAAAAAGTCCTGATTATTTACATGGAGTCTGATGGAGATATGCTGGCTCTATACACGCTAAAAGTCCTGATTATTTACATGGAGTCTGGTGGAGATATGCTGGCTCTATACACGCTAAAAGTCCTGGATTATTTACATGGAGTCTGGTGGAGATATGCTGGCTCTATACACGCTAAAAGTCCTGATTATTTACATGGAGTCTGGTGGAGATATGCTGGCTCTATACACGCTAAAAGTCCTGATTATTTACATGGAGTCTGGTGGAGATATGCTGGCTCTATACACGCTAAAAGTCCTGATTATTTACATGGAGTCTGGTGGAGATATGCTGGCTCTATACACGCTAAAAGTCCTGATTATTTACATGGAGTCTGGTGGAGATATGCTGGCTCTATACACGCTAAAAAGTCCTGATTATTTACATGGAGTCTGGTGGACATATGCTTGCTCTATACACGCTAAAAGTCCTGATTATTTACATGGAGTCTGGTGGAGATATGCTGGCTCTATACACGCTAAAAGTCCTGATTATTTACATGGAGTCTGGTGGAGATATGCTGGCTCTATACACGCTAAAAGTCCTGATTATTTACATGGAGTCTGGTGGAGATATGCTGGCTCTATACACGCTAAAAGTCCTGATTATTTACATGGAGTCTGGTGGAGATATGCTGGCTCTATACACACTAAAAAGTCCTGATTATTTACATGGAGTCTGGTGGAGATATGCTGGCTCTATACACGCTAAAAGTCCTGATTATTTACATGGAGTCTGGTGGAGATATGCTGGCTCTATACACGCTAAAAGTCCTGATTATTTACATGGAGTCTGGTGGAGATATGCTGGCTCTATACACGCTAAAAGTCCTGATTATTTACATGGAGTCTGGTGGAGATATGCTGGCTCTATACACGCTAAAAGTCCTGATTATTTACATGGAGTCTGGTGGAGATATGCTGGCTCTATACACGCTAAAAGTCCTGATTATTTACATGGAGTCTGGTGGAGATATGCTGGCTCTATACACGCTAAAAGTCCTGATTATTTACATGGAGTCTGGTGGAGATATGCTGCCTCTATACATGATAAAAGTCCTGATTATTTACATGGAGTCTGGTGGAGATATGCTGGCTCTATACACGCTAAAAGTCCTGATTATTTACATGGAGTCTGGTGGAGATATGCTGGCTCTATACACGCTTAAAAGTCCTGATTATTTACATGGAGTCTGGTGGAGATATGCTGGCTCTATACACGCTAAAAGTCCTTATTATTTACATGGAGTCTGGTGGAGTTTGGTGATGGTGATTTTGGGGGCTGTTTCATGTTAAACTAAAAGGATCTTACTCTTTAACTAAAAGGTCTATCTCTGTAGGGATCCATCCCATAATGTTGTCACACACTTAGAATAATAATCTGAGGCTGTCAGCGGCAAAAACAGAGCTTTTAGTGGACACTGACTGACGAAAACTCACCAAAACTGGACACTTAGACACTAAAAACATGGGTAAATAGGGTCCAGGTTGAAAATAGTTCCCTTTTGAAGATGTTAGATGGTGATATTTGTTTTTGTGCTCTGATGTTTTCAGATTATAAAAGATGTGCTCGTCTGCTGATTCGTCTGGCCAGCAGCCCTCGCTGTACAGAGAGATGATCACAAGGTGAAAAAACCCCGTTAACAATCGTTATATTCCAGCAGCTGGGGCGCCAAAAATACACACATCAAATAACAGACGCACACAGAGACACACACACACACACACACACACACACACATAACAGACACACGGACACACACACACACACACAGATAACTTTCTTCTAAAGAAACAGACACACACACACACACACACACACACACATAACAGACACACGGACACACACACACACACACAGATAACTTTCTTCTAAAGAAACAGACACACACACACAGAGACACACACACACACACTCATATACACACACATACACACACACTCATATACACACACACACATACACACACACTTATATACATACATACACACACACACACACACACATACACACATATACAACCACACACATACATACACACACAGACACACACACTCATATACTGACACACACACACACATATACAAACACACACACACACTCATACACAGACACACACTCACATATACATACACACACACACACACACACACACACACGCACTCATATACAGACAGACAGACACACACACTCATATACATACACACACACACTCATTTACAGACAGACAGACACACACACTCATATATATATATATATATATATATATATCATACACACACACACATGCATACATATACAAACACACACACACACACACACATTCATATACATAGATATACATACACATACTGTATATACACACACACACAGACACACACAATCGA
>CM046796.1:1350277-1352777 GCA_025617405.1 Perca schrenkii
CAACACACAACACAACAACACAACACAACAACATTACAACACACAATACAACAACATTACAACACAACAACATTACAACACAACAACAACACAACAACATTACAACACAACAACAACACAACACACAACAACAACACAACACACAACAACAACAACAACAACAACAACACAACAACACAACAACAACAACAACACAACAACACAACAACACAAAACACAACACAACATTACAACACACAACAACACAACATTACAACACAACCACAACACAACAACACACAACACAACAACAACACAACAACAACAACACAACAACCACAACACAACAACAACAACACCACAACAACACAACAAACAGCAGATGACACAAACGCTGAAAACGAGCCACAACAACTCTGAATAAAAACGTTGAGTGTGTGTGCCTGTCTGTGTATATGTCTCTGTGTTTGAGTGTCTGTGCCTGTGTGTGTGTGTTTGTGTGTGTGTATGTGTGTCTGTGTGTGTGTGTGCCTGTATATGTATTTGTGTGCCTGTGTGCCTGTGTGTGTGTGGCGGACGCCTAAGCTGCAAAGTGGTGCGGGAGACCCCGCTGTGTGTTTACCAAGTCCAGACACTGTTTATCTGCGGGGCTGTTGCTGCGGTAACGCTCCAAAACATCCGTTCTTCTTTTCAACAACAGCCAGCGAGGCGACTCTGGGATGGAGCTGGAGAGACAGACAGGTAGTTAGACAGACAGGTGTGTGTGACGTACAGGTAGAGAGGCAAACAGACAGGTGTGTGATGTACAGGTATAGAGGCAGAAAGACAGGTGTGTGACGTACAGATAGGGAGGCAGACAGACAGGTGTGTTACGTACAGGTAGAGAGGCAGACAGGTATAGAGGCAGACAGACGGGTGTGTGATGTACAGATATAGAGACAGACAGACAGGTGTGTGTGATGTACAGGTATAGAGGCATACAGACAGGTTTGTGACGTATAGATAGAGAGGCAGACAGACAGGTGTGTGTGTGACGTACAGGTAGAGAGGCAGACAGACAGGTATAGAGGCAGACAGACAGGTGTGTGATGTACAGGTATAGAGACAGACAGACAGGTATACAGACAGACAGACAGGTGTGTGTGATGTACAGATATAGAGATGGACAAACAAGTATAGAGGCAGACAGACAGGTGTGTGTGTGACATACAGGTAGAGAGGCAGACAGACAGGTGCGTGACATACAGGTAGAGAGGCGGACAGACAGGTGTGTGTGTGACGTACAGGTAGAGAGGCAGACAGACAGGTGCGTGACGTACAGGTAGAGAGGCGGACAGACAGGTGTGTGTGTGATGTACAGGTAGAGAGGCAGACAGACAGGTGTGTGTGTGACGTACTGGTAGAGAGGCAGAGAGACAGGTGTGTGTGTGACGTACAGGTAGAGAGGCAGACAGACGGGTGTGTGACGTACAGGTAGAGAGGCAGACAGACGGGTGTGTGACGTACAGGTAGAGAGGCAGACAGACAGGTGCGTGTGACATACAGGTAGAGAGGCAGACAGACAGGTAGAGAGGCAGACAGACAGATGTGACGTACAGGTATAGAGGCAGACAGACGAACTGAGGCAGAAAGACAGGTGTGTGAGACGTACAGGTAGAGAGGCAGACAGACAGGTATGTGTGACGTACAGGTAGAGAGGCAGACAGACGAGCTGAGGCAGACAGACAGGTGTGTGGGACGTACAGGTAGAGAGGCAGACAGACAGGTATAGAGGCAGACAGACAGGTGTGTGTGACGTACAGGTAGAGAGGCAGACAGACAGGTGTGTGTGACGTACAAGTAGAGAGGCAGACAGACGAGCTGAGGCAGACAGACAGGTGTGTGAGACGTACAGGTAGAGAGGCAGAAAGACAGGTATAGAGGCAGAAAGACAGGTGTGTGATGTACAGGTATAGAGACAGACAGACAGGTATAGAGGCAGACAGACAGGTGTGTGAGACGTACAGGCAGAGAGGCAGACAGACAGGTGTGTGAGACGTACAGGTAGAGAGGCAGACAGACAGGTGTGTGAGACGTACAGGTAGAGAGGCAGACAGACGGGTATGTGTGACATACAGGCAGAGAGGTAGACAGACAGGTGTATGATACGTACAGGTAGAGAGGCAGACAGACAGGTATGTGTGACATACAGGTAGAGAGGCAGACAGACAGGTGTGTGAGACGTACAGGTAGAGAGGCAAACAGACAGGTGTGTGAGACGTACAGGCGGAGAGGCAGACAGACAGGTGTGTGAGACGTACAGGTAGAGAGGCAGACAGACAGGTGTGTGAGACGTACAGGTAGAGAGGCAGACAGACAGGTGCATGAGACGTACAGGTAGAGAGGCAGACAGACAGGTGTGTGTGATGTACAGATATAGAGGCAGACAGACAGGTGTGTGTGACGTACAGGCAGAGAGGCAGACAGACAGGTGTGTGTGACGTACAGGTAGAGAGGCAGACAGACAGGTGTGTGAGACGTA
>CM046796.1:1381628-1384128 GCA_025617405.1 Perca schrenkii
CATTTAGAGCGTGTGTGGTGAACCTAACTCAACACAGAACATTTTTTGAAAGGACTATGAAAGTGGATATTTTGGAAAGTGGACCCAACGGGGGTTTTTTTTGGAAAAGTGGAGCTATTTGACACGTTGACAACATGGCGAGACTTGTAGAAAGTGAGGAGATTTAAGAATTTTTGTTAATTAATGAACCATTCCTGTGGCAGAAAGCTGCTTTCTAGTATTATTATATTATATTATTATTATTATATGCCCCAACATGTGTGCAGTGGGTAAGGTAAGGGACATGCTGTATTTTATTAAATTAGAGAAAATGTGGTATTCTGTCAAGGGGTCAGCTGACAAATTTATGTTGATATGGCAACCTTTCCTTATTCCTTCCTTGTATGGCTGCCACCTCTTAGTCGATTAGTCGACTAATCGGTAGTTTTGGTCTTAGTCGACTAAGATTTCTTTAGTCCATTAGTCATTTTTTTATGCTTATTCATGCTTAATTACTTATTTCCAAGAAACTTCTGAGCACATTTCTGGTAAACACAAGATTTAAAGTGGTGCTTTTGCAGGATTAATTGTGGAGAAACTCAGTTTTACAGATGGTTAATTAACTACATTTATATATTGTGCTTTTCTAGTCTTAACCACCTCTCAAAGAGCACAGCTCTGTCAATTAAATCAACTAATCGATTAGTCGACTAAATCCTATAAGTGTTAGTCCACTAAGAATATCTTTAGTCGAGGACAGCCCTACTTCCTTGATGCTTTGGCCCCCCCCCCGATGACATCATGGCTGAGTGAAGATTTCGGTACATGCAGCTAGCAGTGCTGATTGGCTAATTACATGATCGCATGGTTTAACTGATCTTATATTTTAACATCCTGTGCTGTCCATGTGCATGTTAGTGTCCCGGATATCAATGGGAATAACTTGAGTTTTTTTCAACGTTTTGGTCGTCTTTTTTCGTTATTTTTTCACTTTATTCGTTGTTTCTGTCACTTTTCCCGACGATTTTGTCACTTTTTGTTGTTGTTTTTTTTCACTTTTTTCCATTTCTTTTGGTCACTATTTCCAGTTTTTGACAATTTTTTTAATTTTTCTGGTCACTACTTCCAGTTTTTGATGATTTTTAAAAAACATTTTGGTCACTCTTTCGGGCTATTTTTTTGACTTTTTTTTTTCCATTTTTTTGGTCATTATTTCCAATTTCCGCATAAATTGCCGATTTCCACGCAAAGTATCTTTTATTTCCCTCTGTTTAGACTATTACTTTTATTTTTACTTTAATATTATATAATTTGTATATATTTTTGTATCTTATTTGTTTACTTGACTGAATATCTGTAAACTATTTTTGGAAATTAAGTTTAAAAAAAGTAGGGTGTTGGGGGGGGGGATCACTGTTTTTCTCTTTTTCATCAAACAGCACTTTTTGCAAGTTCCTGCAATTTCATTGCATAAAATTGCATAAATATCTTGCATATTCCACTGCATTTTTTAAGAAAATGTGCCACACAATCAAGGATTTTTGCGCGCGACAATCACAAAAAAACTCTTTTCTGGAGGGGCTGCCCAATGTGTCCTTACACGGTGAATTGTTAATTTGTTGTAACAAGACTTAAATAAACCATGTTCAAAAATAAATAAAGAAGCTGCTTCCTGACTACTGTGAGTGTGATTGTGATTGGCTCTGAGCCCTTTGATCCTCTCTCTGTGTTGACGTTGTCACGGCGATTATCCAGTCTGCATTAATTCAGCCGGTCCTTGCTCCGACAGTCCCGGGGGGGTGGGGGGCTCTAACGGGCCCTCGGCGGGGGTGGTATCGATCCACGGGGACTCCAGCCGACCCACCTGTCAGCCCCGAGTGTCGGCCAATGGGGTGTCATGTAGTGGGGGGTGGTGGGGGGGGAAAAGGGGGGGGAAGTGTCAGGATTATTGTCTCCAGTGTGCCGTCGCTGCGACACATTAGGGGCCTATTGATCCGCTGCATGGAGCTGGAGGATTGTGGAGGAGCCGCTCGGTGCATCGATCGGTGACATGCCGACAGGGAGGGGGGGGTGGTTAAGAGACATTTGTACTTTCTGCATAGGTGTAATTTACAGGGGGGTTGGGGGGGGTGGGGTTACTAATAATAATATCCTCCCTGATGTTTTGGTCACTTTTTTTGCCATTTTTGTCACTGTTCCCCACGTTTTTGTCACTTTTTTCGCTTTTTTCTTCACTTTTTTCGTTGTTTCTGTCACTTTTCCTAACGTTTTTGTCACTTTTTTCGTAGTTTTTTCTCCATTTTTCGACATTGTTTGTCATTTTTGTCGCTTTTTTCACTTTTTTCGTTGTTATTGTCACTTTTCCTAACATTTTTGTCACTTTTTTTGACATTGTTTTCGTCATTTTTGTCACTTTTTTCGTTGTTTCTGTTACTTTTCCTAACGTTTTTGTCACTTTTATCGTAGTTTTTTCGACATTTTTTGACATTGTTTTCGTCATTTTTGTCACTTTTTTTGTTAT
>CM046796.1:1389128-1394128 GCA_025617405.1 Perca schrenkii
TGTGTCTCTGACTGTGTGTGTGTGTGTGTGTCTCTGACTCTGTGTGTGTGTGTGTGTGTCTCTGACTGTGTGTGTGTGTGTGTGTGTGTGTCTCTGACTGTGTGTGTGTGTGTGTGTGTGTGTCTCTGACTCTGTGTGTGTGTGTGTGTCTCTGACTGTGTGTGTGTGTGTGTGTCTCTGACTGTGTGTGTGTGTGTGTGTGTGTCTCTGACTCTGTGTGTGTGTGTGTGTCTCTGACTGTGTGTGTGTGTGTGTGTGTGTGTCTCTGACTCTGTGTGTGTGTGTGTGTGTCTCTGACTGTGTGTGTGTGTGTGTGCTCTGACTGTGTGTGTGTGTGTGTGTGTCTCTGACTCTGTGTGTGTGTGTGTGTGTCTCTGACTCTGTGTGTGTGTGTGTGTGTCTCTGACAGTGTGTGTGTGTGTCTCTGACTCTGTGTGTGTGTGTGTCTCTGACAGTGTGTGTGTGTGTGTCTCTGACAGTGTGTGTGTGTGTGTGTCTCTGACTGTGTGTGTGTGTGTGTGTGTCTCTGACTCTGTGTGTGTGTGTGTGTGTCTCTGACTCTGTGTGTGTGTGTGTGTGTCTCTGACATGTGTGTGTGTGTGTCTCTGACTGTGTGTGTGTGTGTGTGTCTCTGACAGTGTGTGTGTGTGTCTCTGACTGTGTGTGTGTGTGTGTGTCTCTGACTCTGTGTGTGTGTGTGTGTGTCTCTGACTCTGTGTGTGTGTGTGTGTGTCTCTGACTCTGTGTGTGTGTGTGTGTCTCTGACTCTGTGTGTGTGTGTGTGTGTGTGTGTGTGTCTCTGACTGTGTGTTTGTGTCTCTGACTGTGTGTGTGTGTGTGTGTGTCTCTGACAGTGTGTGTGTGTGTTCTGATAATGAAAAACTTTTTCCAGTCTTAAAAACTGCACACTTGACGTGGACTATAAGTCTGCAGAGCTGACCTTTAATATAAATTCCTTCTCTACGCATTCTGCTCTCTAATTCATGCAGGAAAGTGGAGCTGCTCCACCGGTGGGAGCGGAGCAGTCATTACCTCCACTTCATCAATCAATAGCTCCAACCTGAGCACAGACTCCTGACCTACACAGCTGCCATTTAAAACACCACAAACACTGTTTAATTTCATGCTGTCAGTCAGCGTTTGTTACCACTACTGTTAGCAGCAAGTGACACAAAATGGACATTTCTTTTGGCTTCCCAGCAAGGGGAGGGGACGGAGCCCCCGAATGTTTTCCCAAAAGGCCCGAATGTTTAGGGGTTTTTGAAGGGGACAAAGTGACAAAAATGTTGAAAAAAAAAAGGCCACACAAACAGTGAAAACATGTTGAAAAAAAAAGCCCACATAAACAGTGAAAAAAGTGACAGAAATGTTGAAAAAAAAGGCCACACAAATAGTGAAAAAAAAGTGTCAAAAATGTTGAAAAAAAAGGCCACATAAATAGTGAAAAAAGTGACAAAAATGTTGAAAAAAAAGGCCATACAAAAGGTGAAAAAAAGTATTTAAAAAATGTTGGAAAAAAGGCCACATAAATAGTGAAAAAAGTGACAAAAATGTTGAAAAAAGCCCATATAAACAGTGAAAAAAGTGACAGAAATGTTGAAAAAAAAGGCCACACAAATAGTGAAAAAAAAGTGTCAAAAATGTTGAAAAAAAAGGCCACATAAATAGTGAAAAAAGTGACAAAAATGTTGAAAAAAAAGGCCATACAAAAGGTGAAAAAAAGTATTTAAAAAATGTTGGAAAAAAGGCCACATAAATAGTGAAAAAAGTGACAAAAATGTTGAAAAAAGCCCATATAAACAGTGAAAAAAGTGAAAATAAAATGTTGAAAAAAAGGCCACACAAATAGTGAAAAAAGTGTCAAAAAATTTGAAAAAAAAACCACACAAACAGTGAAAAAATTGACAAAAATGTTGAAAAAAAGCCCACATAAACAGTGAAAAAGGTGACAGAAATGTTGAAAAAAAAGCCCACACAAATAGTGAAAAAAGTGTCAAAAATTTGAGAAAAAAAAACACACAAATAGTGAAAAAAGTGACAAAAATTTTGGAAAAAAAGGCCACATAAACAGTGAAAAAATGTTGGAAAAAATGCCACATAAATAGTTAAAAAAGTGTAAAAAATGTTGAAACGATGCAACACTACAACCAACTTCCTGTGGAAAAACGTAACCAAGCCAGCTAGCTACCGCTAGTGTTAAGCCGCCTACACAGGATAGGCAATTTGCTCTCGGCGCAGCGCGGGTAAACGCCATGGAGAGCCGTTTCCCGCTGCTAGGTAACGACATGCTGTTATCTGATTGGTTCGGTCGACATTATCTGTCCTTCAGATGTTAAAATATTGTTTTTATATGATTATATGATGGCTCACCGTTGCTGTAGAGGAGCTGTAGCCGGTAGTGGATCCCATTGTTGGTCTTCTCTCCGTTGTACTCCTGTCACACACACACATATACACACACACACACACACACACACACACACACACACACACACACACACACACACAGAAAGACAGACAGAGAGACAGACACACACACACACACACACACACACACAGACAGAAAGACAGACACATACACACACACACACACATACACACACATACACACACACACGCACACACACACACACGTACACACACACACGTACACACACACGCACACACACACATGCACAGACATACACAGACAGAAAGACAAACAGAGAGACAGACACACAAACACAGAGAGACAGAAAGACAGACAGAGAGACACACACACACACACACACACACACACACACAGACAGAAAGACAGACACATACACACACACACACATACACACACACACACACACACACACACACACACACACACGTACACACACACACACACGCACAGACATACACAGACAGAAAGACAGACAGAGAGACAGACACACAAACACACACACACATACAGAGAGAGAAAGACAGACACACACACATGCACACACAAGAAGATTAACACAAATAAAATCCTCAGCAAACATATGTTTAACATTTCCAGTAACTGTTCAAATAAGGATTTCTAGTCAGAAGAGAACAGAAGTCAGCGTGTTTTCGTACGATATCGTGCCAACCCGTTCATGTGACTACACTTATTCAGAACAAAGACTAATTATAAATAAATCCTGAAGATCCTATAACGGAGAAAAACAGCCGTTCACGTACCAAACTCAGGCCCATAAGTAAGTAAGTAAGTAAAGTTTATTTCTATAGCACATTTAAAAACAGCTCGCGCTGACCAAAGTGCTGTACATAGAGCATTAGCCACAGGGTGATAAAATAAAATAAGAAAAATAAAATAAAACAGTATAGCTTAAATCAGTGATTTAAGCTAAAAAGTACACTACAGGCCAAAGGTTTGGACCCACCTTCTCATTCAATGCGTTTCCTTTTTATTTTCATGACTATTTACATTGTAGATTCTCACTGAAGGCATCAAAACTATGAATGAACACATATGGAATTATGTACTTAACAAAAAAGTGTGAAAATAACTGAAAACATGTCTTATATTTTAGATTCTTCAAAGTAGCCACCCTTTGCTTTTTTATTAATAAGGGAAATAATTCCACTAATGAACCCTGACAAAGCACACCTGTGAAGGTAAAACCATTTCAGGTGACTACCTCATGAAGCTCATTGAGAGAACACCAAGGGTTTGCAGAGTTATCAAAAAAAGCAAAGGGTGGCTACTTTGAAGAATCTAAAATATAAGACATGTTTTCAGTTATTTCACACTTTCTTGTTAAGTACATAATTAACATATGTGTTCATTCATAGTTTTGATTCCTTCAGTGAGAATCTACAATGTAAATAGTCATGAAAATAAAAAGGAAACGCATCGAATGAGAAGGTGTGTCCAAACTTTTAGCCTGCACTGTACATCGAAAGACACTTAATTACAAACGTAGCAGGATAAGACAATTAAGATGCTGGGAAGGCCAATGTAAAAAGATGAGTTTTGAGCCTGGCTTTGAATACCACAACTGAAGGGGTAATTTCTGATGGTCAGGTGGCAGTCAGCTCCACAGCTGAGGAACCAGCAACAGAAAAGGCTCGGTCACCTTTTTGGTTAAGCCGGGACCGTGGGACATGGAGGAGGCCTTGGCTGGAGGATCTGAGGGACCTGGGGGCTACGTGAAGATTAGGGCTGCCACCTCTTTTCTTTAGTCCATTAGTCATTTCTTATTCTTATTCATGCTTAATTACTCATTTTCCAAGAAACTTCTGAGCACATTTATGGTAAACACAAGATTTAAAGTGGTGCTTTTTGCAGGATTAATTGTGGAGAAACTCAGTTTTACAGATGGTTAATTAACTACATTTATATTGTACTTTTCTAGTCTTAACCACCTCTCTGTCATGATTGTGGGTTCTGTTATGTTCTGTTTCCTGTTTTATTTTGACGTCTGTCTTGTCTCCCTTGTCTTGACTAGTTTACTTCCTGTCCTTGGTTTTCCCTCCCTTGTGATTGTCTGATTTGTTTCACCTGTTGTGCCTCCTGTTCCTTGTTAGTCCTTAATTGTTACCCTGTGTATTTAGTCTCTCGGTTTCCTTTTGTCTCTTGTCGGTTCGTTGTTTCCCTCTCAGTCCTGTGTGAGTCCTGGTCGTTTATAGTTTTGAGTTTGTTAGTTGTGTGAGTTGAAATAGAGAGTTTGTTCTGCACATTCGCTGGGAGAGTCTTGCATTTGGGTCCACCTGCAGCAACCTTGACACTCTCAAATCTTTAATTACTAATAGGGCTGCCACCTCTTAGTCGATTAGTCGACTAATGAGTCGTTTTGGTCTTAGTCGACTAAGATTTCTTTAGGCCATTAGTCATTTTTTATGCTTATTCATGCTTAATTACTTATTTCCAAGAAACTTCTGAGCACATTTATGGTAAACACAAGATTTAAAGTGGTGCTTTTGCAGGATTAATTGTGGAGAAACTCAGTTTTATAGATGGTTAATTAACTACATTTATATTGTGC
>CM046796.1:1399128-1401628 GCA_025617405.1 Perca schrenkii
ACACTTTCTGAATGTAGAATGATGCAGCGCCGAGAGTGAACCAGGAACTGCACAAGTTGCAGCCTGCCGAGTAGATAATCAGAGAGCTGAATCTCACTTAAAAGCTGCGTGTCTACCGGAGAATAACAACACATTGTCACTTCACACATTTGTTGTTCTAAAAATGAACATTACAGCAGCTTTTTAAAGGCAAGGTATTCCTGAACAGGAGGCTGCAACAATCAGTGAAGCCAAACGGAAACAGACCTACGGTTTGATTATCAGGGAAGACGACAAGAAAAAGCTCTTTTGAAAGAATATTAACTAGAGGTGCACCGATAGAGCGGCCGGTGCACCGTGATTGGACATGACCGGCGAGCTGCAGGTCAGTCTGACATACAGTACGGGCCAAAAGTTTGGACACACCTTCTCATTCAATGCATTTCCTTTTTATTTTCATGACTATTTACATTGTAGATTCTCACTGAAGACATCAAAACTATGAATGAACACATATGGAATTATGTACTTAACAAAAAAGTGTGAAATAACTGAAAACATGTCTTATATTTTAGATTCTTCAAAGTAGCCACCCTTTGCTTTTTTTATTAATAAGGGAAATAATTCCACTAATGAACCCTGACAAAGCACACCTGTGAAGGTAAAACCATTTCAGGTGACTACCTCATGAAGCTCATTGAGAGAACACCAAGGGTTTGCAGAGTTATCAAAAAAAGCAAAGGGTGGCTACTTTGAAGAATCTAAAATATAAGACATGTTTTCAGTTATTTCACTTTTTTGTTAAGTACATAATTCCATATGTGTTCATTCATAGTTTTGATGCCTTCAGTGAGAATCTACAATGTAAATAGTCATGAAAATAAAAAGGAAACGCATTGAATGAGAAGGTGTGTCCAAACTTTTGGCCTGTACTGTATGGTGATTTCATGCCGGTCAGCGCTACAATTGTAGGGAACCTGGTGAGTTAACCTGCAACATGTCAGCTGTTTGGACATTCTTCAGCGTGTGTGCAGAAGATAACAAGTTTACAAATATGCAACACCTGCAAGGAGACAGTAGGGCGTGGAGGGACCACACCAACAACCAAAATCACATTTCTCTTTAGTGTGATTTTGGATGTGCAAATGTACTGTTTTTATATAGCTCTTTTCTAGTCTTAACGACTTCTTAAAGCACTTTTACATAGTAGAGCACACGTGTCAAACTCAAGGCCCGCGGGCCAAATCAGGCAGATTATGATCCGGCCCGCCTATCCATTTAGGTTCACAATGGATTTTGGCCCGCCTAGTTATGCGCCAAAAACATGGGAAAGTGTTTTTTTTTTAACTGCAGTTAAATAGACACTCAAAGCAGAATTTGGCAGATTTGCCGACTTTGAGACTCAGAAATTTCTTCAAAAATTAAAAGATGATTGTGTTTTCTTGATTTGCTAAATTCTATGATGGCTAAGGAACATTTTTGCTGACTTTTGTAGGGCTTTATGTCGACAAATGCAACAAAAAGCATAAAAAAATGAAAAAAAAGGCGACAATTTAAATAAAAAAGGTGACAAACATCTGAGAAAGCCATAAAGAAGTCAGAAAAAAAACATACAAAAATGACTACAGCAATGTCAAAAAAAGTGACATGCTGTAATACAGTCAAAGATATTTGACTTTTTCAATGAAACAAAAGCAAGTCAATAAACTCTACATGTCTGGACCTTGAGGTGATTCTCTTTTTCCAGTGTGGCCCTCTGGGAAAATGAGTTTGACACCCCTGTAGTAGAGGAACCATTCACCATTCACACACTGTGGCCAAGGCTGCCATACAAGGGGCCACCTGCTCATCAGATAAACACTCACACACATTTACACTCTGATGCACAGCATTGGGGGGGGCAACTGGGGGTTCAGGGTCTTGCCCAAGGACACTTAGACATGGGACTGCAGGGCCAGGGATCGAACCACCAACCAAAGAGATTTCAATATTTAATATCAATTTCAAGAGATTCTGTTATAGGGCTTTTTGTTATATCTTATTTTTTTTTAAATAGATCTATTTGGAGTAGTGTAATTTTTTTATTTTTTTTTTATTGCGTTAACTGTAAAATATGATTTGTATTTTCAAATGTT
Source organism: Perca schrenkii (assembly GCA_025617405.1). NCBI lineage: Eukaryota > Metazoa > Chordata > Actinopteri > Perciformes > Percidae > Perca > Perca schrenkii. Next base: position 1,401,243 of record CM046796.1, read on the forward strand.
GTGTAATGTGAAGTAATGTCTTTGTGCGTATGGTGTGTACCGCTGAGCCACAGGCGCCCATTCGATGCGAAAAGAAGGAAATGGTTCTAACATTGCTCTTTAGATGTGTGTGAATGTCCCACACACACATTTATATAGTTCTATTATATAGTGATCCATTATCTGTTCAACACATGTTCTATTAAAGAAAAGATAGAAAATACTTATTTGTGTGTGCTGTAAAGTGGTTAGAAAAAATTAAATCTGAATTGGCTAAAATCAGCATCAAAGAAAATCAGAATCGGCCGAGAAAGTTGTAATTGGTGCATCTCTGATATTAACATGGTGTTTTAGATATTTTAAACGTGTGTTTATGAAGGACTCAGAGTGTGTTGTGGTGCAAAGAA
>CM046796.1:1409128-1416628 GCA_025617405.1 Perca schrenkii
ATACATATATATATATATATATATATATATATATATATATATATATATATATATATATATATATATCACATATGCAGCTCAATGTGCTCTTCAAAAAAGCCTCTTGAACCCGCTGTGAAAATGTGTGGTTGGGTTAAAAAACATGACCTCACGTTTCCTGGGAGAAAGTCTTCACATTTCTGTTTAATTTGAACTCAAACTTTAATTATAAAAAGGGCAGAAAAATAATAATCGTGAATGATTTTCGGAAGGAGCTGACCCAGTTTGGTTTTTACTCTCGACATCACTCTACTGCTTTTTTGATTTTGGCTCCGTCGGATGCTAATGTGTCCTGCTGATCGTCCAGTGTGAATGTAATTAGTACTGAACACACACACACACACACACACACACACACACACACACACACACACACACACACACACACACACACACACAAGCACATACACACACATGCACACCTTCCTCTCTAATTGCTATGGAAGTTGAGTTTGGACGGTTAAAATATGCACATATTGTTTCATGTACAGTGTGTGTGTGTTTGTGTGTGTGTGTGTGTGTGTGCTGATTTATGCAGGGCTGCACAATACATTTACCCAATCAGACACACACACACACACACACACACACACACACACACACACACACCTGTTTGGTTAGCTCTTATTAGCCTTTTAATATGAACTAATGATCTGAGGCTGAAGCACGGTGGGGAGACAACACACCGGGTGTGTGTGTGTGTGTGTGTGTGTGTGTGTGTGTGTGTGTGTGTGTGTGTGTGTTCCTGATTTCATTGACAACTCAAATCATTGATCAATTGCATCAATAAAATCTCTCCACATCAATCTATTCCATTTTTTCCAAGTTCTGATGTTTTTCCATCACTAAATGACCAAGAACAGTCCTGATAAATCATGAAAAGCAGATCAATCAATAAAAGGGAACACACAACTCCGTAAAATCAATAACACGTTCAGTGTGAACAGTTACCTGATGAGCAACTGCAGAGAATATTCTGCATTATTCCGAATTCATTAGACTTCTTTAAAAAACCACTAAACTCCATTGGAAAATACACCAATTTACCAGTTTTTTGGTATTCTTTGCGTGTATGTACCATTATTCTCGTCTTCTTTTCAAGGTTTAACTTCACGTACTCAAGACACTGTTATTTAAACAAGCTTTTAGTTGACTGGGTTTAATTTATCTTTGACCTTTTAAATGTTTTATCTTCATCCAATGTATTTCAATGTGGTTGTACCTTGTGAAGCACTTTGGGATTTTTATCTGTGAAAAGCGCTCTATAAATAAACTTTACTTACTTACTTACTTACTTACGTAGTTCTCTTTAAATAGAGCAAAACTGAGAGTAACTTAGAAGTAATCAGATCACATGACTAAATCTGATTTTAAGTATGCATTTTATTGATCTTATTAAATTGCTTTGCTGCAGGAACAAACACACACTTGTGCATCTTAGGTTGATTTGTAAACTGCATTGTGGGAGGTTATTGGTGCTCTATGGGGGTTGGATAGCGATGTCGATGGTGTCGGGGGGGTGGGGGGGGGGGGGGTGGGGGGTGTTAACGCCCGCTGACTGATTTCCATTTGTGCACCTTAATAGCGTGTGTCATTCCTAATTAGGGCGACTGGCTCGGGGAAACGGTGGCTCGCTGCTCAAATGGCTGCTCCTGTCATGCTGCAATTACCAACAAATTAGTCTTTGGACTGAGGGGGCTTCTGCACACGCTCACACACACCTGACCAAGAGTGTGTGTGTGTATGTGTGTTAATTAGGACGTTCTGTGAGGCGTTCAATGTGTGAAAATGCATTGTAAAAAGCAGGTTTTACGGACGTCAAACGCCCCGACTTTGCGTAAATACACACGCCACTTTCATAAAGCCAAATGGCGTTGTTATTGTACGCATTTTCAGCTCTCCACGTGTATGCCTACGCTGTATACAGCTGATGTAAACACACACACCACGTGGCCTCGCCACGTTGCGTGTTATCGCGAGAACGCGACAAAGGTTGGGTTTAGGAAAAGAACACAGGGAAAGGCTTTAGTAACAAAACAGTGACAAAAACAAGGAAAATAACGACAAAAACACGCTTAGGAACACAATAAATGGTTGGGTTTAGGAAAGAAACACTGGGTAAGGCTTATTAAAACAAAAAAAATAAAAAAAAACATCTGAAACGGCTGAAAAATCGCCACACGCAGGACTCGAACCCAGCTCTCCCGGGTGAAAGTCCAATCCCCGTTCCTTTATACTACTCGCTACAGTGGAAATTGACTCGCAATGTAGGTCAATGGCGGCCAATTTGCGTTGATATACACGCAAAAATGCGATTATGCGTCTTGATAACACGCAAAAGTGGAATACAAATTGGCGTGACATAGATACGCCAATTCATGAGATCAGTCTGGTTAATTAGGACATTCTGTGAGGCGTTCAATGTGTGAAAATGCATCGTAAAAAGCAGGTTTTACGGACGTCAAACGAACCCGACGTGCGACCTTTCTGCAGCGTCACCTTTTAACTTGACGACAACAAAACCAAAGCCCAGTTCAGACTCAAGATTTGCGACGATACAACATGGCATCATGACTTTGCGTAAATATACACGCCACTTTCATAAAGCCAAATGGCGTTGTTATTGTACGCATTTTCAGCTCTCCACGTGTATGCCTACGCTGTATACAGCTGATGTAAACATACCCACCACGTGGCCTCGCCACGTTGCGTGTTATCGCGAGAACGCGACAAAGGTTGGGTTTAGGAAAAGAACACAGGGAAAGGCTTTAGTAACAAAACAGTGACAAAAACAAGGAAAATAACGACAAAAACACGCTTAGGAACACAATAAATGGTTGGGTTTAGGAAAGAAACACTGGGTAAGGCTTATTAAAACAAAAAAAATTAAAAAAAACATCTGAAACGGCTGAAAAATCGCCACACGCAGGACTTGAACCCAGCTCTCCCGGGTGAAAGCTCTCCCGGGTGAAAGTCCAATCCCCGTTCCTTTATACTACTCGCTACAGTGGAAATTGACTCGCAATGTAGGTCAATGGCGGCCAATTTGCGTTGATATACACGCAAAAATGCGATTATGCGTCTTGATAACACGCAAAAGTGGAATACAAATTGGCGTGACATAGATACGCCAATTCATGAGATCAGTCTGGTTAATTAGGACATTCTGTGAGGCGTTCAATGTGTGAAAATGCATCGTAAAAAAGCAGGTTTTACGGACGTCAAACGAACCCGACGTGCGACCTTTCTGCAGCGTCACCTTTTAACTTGACGACAACAAAACCAAAGCCCAGTTCAGACTCAAGATTTGCGACGATACAACATGGCATCATGACTTTGCGTAAATATACACGCCACTTTCATAAAGCCAAATGGCGTTGTTATTGTACGCATTTTCAGCTCTCCACGTGTATGCCTACGCTGTATACAGCTGATGTAAACATACACACCACGTGGCCTCGCCACGTTGCGTGTTATCGCGAGAACGCGACAAAGGTTGGGTTTAGGAAAAGAACACAGGGAAAGGCTTTAGTAACAAAACAGTGACAAAAACAAGGAAAATAACGACAAAAACACGCTTAGGAACACAATAAATGGTTGGGTTTAGGAAAGAAACACTGGGTAAGGCTTATTAATCATGAGTTCAGAATCAAGATTTGCGACGATACGACATTAGCTGCAGTCTTCTGCAGTCTTCTCCTGAACAGAGGTGGCGCTAATGAGGAAAGGCCACCGATTTTGTGTTATTTCTACGGACTGGAAGAAGAAGAAAAAAGGTAAACAACGGCAGAACTGACAGTGATATTCTTTTCCCCCACAATGGCGATGCCAAGACCCGCCCTTCAATATGCATTCACACACTCCTATTGGCCAGGTGTCCATGCTTACAGTGCATGTAAAGGTCCTATCCCCTGACCAATCCCCTAACCCTAACCTTAACCTTAACCACTCGAGGTCTCAAGCCTAACCCCAACCAATCGAGCTGCTTCGTAGGGCGGGGCTTGGCGTGGCCATCTTGGGATTCCTAATTTTGCGAACTGCCAGCAGCAGTGACGTCAATGCTTGGATCTGATTGGATGAGCTACTTGGTGGGATCGAGCCATGGCGAGTCATTCGCCATAACAGAACTCATCTTAACCCAGTAAGTTTACCAGAGAGAGACCTGCAGTCACTCCTGAGAGTCCTGGCACCACGTATCGCTACTGTAGGACGGCCTTAAGTCGCAGCGATATTAATTTTTACTGTTTATTGATCCCCAGTGGGAAAATTACAATTTACACTCTGTTTGTTAGAAATCACTACACACGGTGCCTTGCTCAAAAGCACCTGGCAGTGCCCAAGAGGTGAACTGGCATCTCTCCAGCTACCAATCCACAATCTGTACTTTTAATTAAACACACAACTGTCCTTGTGTGTGTGTGTGTGTGTGTGTGTGTCTGTGTGTGTGTGTGTGTGTGTGTAGACCATTAAACACACAACTGTTTGGACCCTATACACTTTCTACAGTGTTTTAACCCTTTAACTACATTTCCCTGATGATCTACTGACACATTGAAAACAACTGATGAAAGATGAAAAGCAGATGTGTATGTGTGTGTATATGTGTGTGTGTGTGTATATGTATATGTGTGTGTGTGTAGCAGAGGTGTATGTGTGTGTATATGTGTGTGTGTATGTGTATATGTGTGTGTGTATGTGTGTGTGTGTGTGTAGCAGAGGTGTAAGCACGAAAATGTAAAAAAAAGCCGATTTTTCAAAGGGAGTTTGGTAGATAAAACTGGTTTAACAAGTACAACTTAATCGTATGTCTCACCAGTGTTTGTCATCAGATTCTTTTCAACTAACAAGTCTGTGTTCATTCGTAAAACGTTGGGTCGCTGTGATGCATTCAGGTGTCAGTAAATCTGAGTCTTGTTACCTTGCAATGATTTTGAAAAACTGAGAAAAGAAGAAACAAAATGTTTTAAATGAAGCTCTAAAAAACACTGATTTATCAAATGGAGTTTGGTGGATGAAAATGTCAAACTAATTGTATTTTTGTACGTGTTTGTCATCAGCTTTCGAGTCTTTATTTCTCCATTTATCTGTAAAACTATGGTCACTGTGTTGCATTCGTGGTTCAGTAAATCTGAGTTTTACTCATCAAGTAATATAGCTTGTCCCTCCCAGTTAATCTCCAGTGATTTTGTTCATAACACAAAGAGAGAAACTGGGAAAAGAAGAGAAACTAAATGTCTTAATGGAGCTGTAGAAACGCTGATTTTTCAAATGGACTTTGGTGCATAAATCTGTCGGAAGTTGAGGCTCATTCAGGGTTCAGTAAATCGGAGCTTTCCTGTTTTAGGAGCTGTTCCCAAAATGGGTTGTTTTTTTGGAGGGAAATTATGTGGCGTAAAACTGTCTTCAGATTTATTTGAATGTGAGGAAAAACTTTTGACATCTTTGAGGGTTTTGTGTGTGTGTGTGTGTGTGTGTGTAATGTTTTGATATTTCAGCTCTCAGGATGGATGGAGTGGTGAGCTAATGCAGCTGTGTGTTTTCTCTACTCAGCTGTTTCCTCCCAAAACACATCCTTCACACACACACACACACACTACACACACTCAGAGACACACACACAGAGACACACAGAGACACACACACTCACACACAGAGACACACACACACACACACATACACACACTCAGAGACACACACACACACACAGACACACAGAGACACACACACTCGCACACAGAGACACACACACACATACAGAGAGACACACAGTCACACACACAAACACACAGTCAAAACATACACACAGACAGACACACACACAGAGACAGACACACACACACACACACACACACACACACAGAGACACACACACACACACAGTCACACACACACACACACACACACACACACACACACACACACACCCCATTAGCCCGGTCACCTGCTCCTCTCAGATGCAGCTCGAGGTTAATTGTTTGCAGCTTCGTTATTTTTTGTGGGTTTTTTGCGTGGCTGCAGCTGATTGGCCGAGCAGCAGCAGAGGCCACGAGGAGACAAAAGGAGGCTCGAGTGACCGTTGATGGTTTATTCACACGAGTTTTTTTTAACTGCAGTTAAATAGACACATTAAAAGCAGAATTTGGCAGATTTGCCGACTTTGAGACTCAGAAATTTCTTCATATTTAGGCAGAAACGTTGTTTAAAAAAAAAAGATGATTGTTTTTGCTTGATTTGCTAAATTCTATGATGGCTAAGGAACATTTTTGCTGACTTTTGTAGGGCTTTATGTCGACAAATGCAACAAAAAGCATAAAAAAATGAAAAAAAATGCGACAATTTAAATAAAAAAGGTGACAAACATCTGAGAAAGCCATAAAGAAGTCAGAAAAAAACCATACAAAAATGACTACAGCAATGTCAAAAAAAGTGACATGCTGTAATACAGTCAAAGATATTTGACTTTTTCAATGAAACAAAAGCAAGTCAATAAACTCTACATGTCTGGCCCTTGAGGTGATTCTCTTTTTCCAGTGTGGCCCTCTGGGAAAATGAGTTTGACACCCCTGATATAACACGTTGGGAAGGAGGCTCTCAGCAGAGATTAATTGTGTGTACGTGAAGAAGAGGAGGAGGAGGAGGAGGAAGAGATGGAGGAAGAGGAGGAGGAAGAGGAGGAGGAAGAGAGGGAGGAAGAGGAGGAGGAAGAGAGGGAGGAAGAGATGGAGGAAGAGGAGGAGGAAGAGAGGGAGGGTGTTGACAAATGCAAATGCAGAAGGAGTTTGTTGTCACCCGAGTGCAGCGCTGGAATGTAACTAAGTACTGTGTGTGTGTGTGTGTGTGTGTGTGTGTGTGTGTGTGTGTGTGTGTGTGTGTGTGTGTGTGTGTGTGTGTGTGTGTGTAGACCATTAAACACACAACTGTTTGGACCCTTTACCCTTTCTACAGTGTTTTAACCCTTTAACTACATTTCCCTGATGATACTTACACACTTGTACTGCAGTAACATTACCACTGCAGGACTCTAACTAGTACCAGAGTACTGTTACAGTGTGGTATTAGTACTCTAACTAGTACCAGAGTACTGTTACAGTGTGGTATTAGTACTCTAACTAGTACCAGAGTACCCTCACAGTGTGGTATTAGTACTCTAACTAGTACCAGAGTACTGTCACAGTGTGGTATTAGTACTCTAACTAGTACCAGAGTACCGTCACAGTGTGGTATTAGTACTCTAACTAGTACCAGAGTACTGTCACAGTGTGGTATTAGTACTCTAACTAGTACCAGAGTACCGTCACAGTGTGGTATTAGTACTCTAATTAGTACCAGAGTACTGTTACAGTGTGGTATTAGTACTCTAACTAGTAACAGAGTACCGTTACAGTGTGGTATTAGTACTCTAACTAGTACCAGAGTACCGTTACAGTGTGGTATTAGTACTCTAATTAGTACCAGAGTACT
>CM046796.1:1421628-1424128 GCA_025617405.1 Perca schrenkii
CACATCACCAATTACAAAACCTCAACCTAGCATACCAACTTTAGTTGAGTTTTTTTAAAGCTTTTTTTGGACATTTTTACCATTTATTTTTTAATTTTGTAGCTTTTTTGTCATTCTATCCAACCTTTTTATCAAGAGTATTATTTTATTTTTTTTGTTCTTTTTGGACATTTTTGTTCACTTTTTCTTTGAGTTTTTTTGTCATCTTTTATCAACCTTTTTATTGCTTATTTTTGTTAAGGTTTTTGTCTTTTTTTTTTAGGTTGCTGTTGCTCCGTCTAGGTGAGTCTGTTCCCTGTTAGGAGTTCTTCTACGTGTGTCATACGTTTCTTAACGAGGCCATGCCGTGTGGATTTGGGTCCCTGCAGGTTTTTGTTCAGCGTCTCTCTCGACTGTCCACTTTCTAATAAACGTGCAGCAAAACTACTTCAAAATATAAACCCATTTGGAAGAAGAGCTGCAAGTATACGTGTTTTTTTCGAGCCACTGGGAATTTATTTTTACGTATTTTTAAGAATTGTTTCAACCTTCTGAGGTCTAAGGGCATTTTTTACATGTATTTTTAAATTCTCTTTTGAAGGTATTTGCATATAATGTGTGTTTCACACCAAAATGTTCAGAACAAACTCAGCTTTCTGTTTAGTGATGCCCAAATGTGTCCCAGAGCAATGTCTGTGTGTGTGTGTGTGTCCGTGTGTATCTCTGTCTCTGTATGTGTGTGTGTGTGTGTGTGTGTGTCTCTATGTATGTGTGTGTATTTCTGTCTCTGTATGTGTGTGTGTGTGTGTGTGTGTGTGTGTGTGTCCGTGTGTATCTCTGTCTCTGTATGTGTGTGTGTGTGTGTCTCTGTATGTGTGTGTGTGTGTCTCTATATGTGTGTGTGTGTGTCTCTGTATGTGTGTGTGTGTGTGTGTGTGTGTGTGTGTGTGTGTGTGTGTGTCTCTATGTATGTGTGTGTATTTCTGTCTCTGTATGTGTGTGTGTGTGTGTGTCTCTGTCTCTGTATGTATGTATGTGTGTGTATGTGTGTGTGTGTGTGTCTCTGTCTCTATGTATGTGTGTGTGTGTGTGTGTGTGTGTGTGTGTGTGTGTGTCTCTGTTTCTGTATGTGTGTGTGTGTGTGTGTGTGTGTGTGTCTCTGTCTCCGTATGTGTGTGTGTGTGTGTGAGAGTTTCCCAAAGTCCTTAGATTACATGTGATTAAAACAGTAAATAAATGTCTGAAATGAAATGGTGTAATATGGCTTTTTGAGAAGGACTTTTGTCAAACATTGTCCTCAGAGGGTTAAACTACAGGTACAGTAAAAATTAAACATATATAGTCATATTTTTTGAATCTTCAGTTTAGCTTTTAGCAGCGACTTCATGTACGGCCCTATGGAGTCTGTCTCGTAGCCTTTTTAAATTCTCAATTTTGTGCAACGTGAGAAAACTTTTTTGCACACCTCTTCCTATTGTACATGAGAATATGGACTGTTACAATATAGTCTAATAAGTGTGATGATCCACTTTTGAATGGACTATGTCCTCCTTGATTAAGGGTAGAAAAATATTGGGCTATGACAATGTACTGATCATCCATTGTTTTCAAATGTATTGAGTGGTACTTTTTCCTGCCTTCAAAGTCTGTGATGGGAGAGCCACATTTTTTGTGAATGGATGACGTCACTCAACGGCTGGACTCGATTGGTCCTGATTAGTCAACCAAACTATTTTAGGCTGCGGTTGAGGTGAATGTGTGAATTTACCTGATGAAGGTCTGGGACCGAAAAAGTTGTATTTTTCTAAATAAGTTATTGCTTGCGTAATGGTTCAGTGTGCGGGATTTTCTCTCAAACAAATTCTCAATTTTGCAATTTTACTGTGTTATTCACAGTATGTTGTTAAACAAGCGGTCATTCTCCAGGCTATCTGGGGACTGATTTGGGTTTTTAAAGGGTCTCCTGTGTGAGTCGGGCCCTGCAGGGTTAGTTCAGCATCTCTCTCCACTGTCCACTTTCTAACGAAAACAGAAACGCGCAGCAAAACGACTTCAAAATAAAAGCACGTTTATAAGTACAGTAGAGCTGCAAAGATGAATCGATTAGGTGTCTATTAGATCAATCTCCAGCTAGTTTAATAATCGATTAATCAGCTTGAATCCATTTTTTATTATGTAAAAACAGGTAAACTTGTGTGATGTCAGCTTATTAAATGTGACTACGTTTCTAGTTTCTTCTCTCCTCTGGGACAGGAAACTGAAGATCTGAGGACGTCGTCTTGGGGCTTTTTGGGAAACACTAATCCACATTTTTAGAGACCCAACAACTCATCCATTCATCCAGAACACAATCAGCAGTTGCTGCTTGGTTTCGCTTGTTTTAGCTCTAGATAATTATGCAACTATCTTTAATATAGATTGGTCATATATGTAATTTATTCATCTCAAAAGACCTCATATCGTTCTCTGATGTCTCAGAATTACTGTGATATATACTGTATATATCACAGTAAACTGAATA
>CM046796.1:1426628-1434128 GCA_025617405.1 Perca schrenkii
ATATATATATATATATATATATATATATATATATATATATATATATATATTGTATCCTGTCTGTTGTCACTCACATCACGAGTGACCTTTAGCTTTGTAAGCAGTGATTTTTGTGACACAGCGAGTGAATTCGGAGAGGCGACATGCAGTCTAATCCGTGTGGTTTCTCTCCACAGGGACTCCACAGCGAACTGACTAAAGCTACAACGCACACAAAAAAAAACTCGCACACGAAAGCACAGAAAACACAACCGTGACTTTTCCACTCGAGACTCTTTCTGTGCAACAAAACCAAAAAGGAGAAACACATTAGAAATCCTAAATCAAATCACTCCGCGTGTAAAGATGACAGCGAACACGGACAGACAGCCCCACGGGGGGGATTCAAACCAGCGTCTTTCAAAAGTACAACAACAACAACAACAAACACTGTGTTGTCTGTGAGCTTCGTTATTCATGTCGGCAGGAAACTAATCCACACAGAGAAACCAGAAACATGTCAGCTCTTCATCTCTCAACTCTGATTCTAGACTATTCCATCAGGGGATCTTCTCCCCTTAAATCACATTTAAAGAGCTGAGATCAACGTTTATACATATTTTCATTTGGATTATCTTTATCACACATTTGGGGGTATTTTGCTACATGGACGTTGAATTTTCTTGCGTCTGATTACATCGTACAAACTGTATTTATTCTACTTATGCCGCAAGTATTTGTAATTTTGGATTATTAGTTCCCTTCGTGTTTCTTCATTTTTTTATGGGAAATTATTATTATCTTTTACACCAAAAAGTCCAACAGAGAAATCAAGGAATTTCTCTTTTGGACTTTTGGTGTAAAAGATGATCAGTTCTACGCGCTGCTGTAAAGCCTCGATTGACGAAACTCTTACACTCTTTGGTATGCTTGTTAACAGACACACACACACACACACACACACACACACATACACATAGACAGACACACACACACACACACACACACACACACATAGACAGAAAGACACAAACACACACACACAAACACACATAGACAGACACACACACACACAGACAGATGGAAACACACACACACACACAGACAGACAGACAGACAGACAGACAGATGCAAACACACACACACACACACACATAGACAGAAAGACACAAACACACACACACACACATAGACAGACACACACACACACAGACAGATGGAAACACACACAAACACACACACACACAAACACACACAAAAAACACATGCAGACGCACACACATAAAACATACATACACACAGACAGACAGAGAGACACACACACACACACACATCCTTAACTAAAGAAACTACACTCTTATGATTTTGTATGTCTGAGAACGGACACAAAACACACACACACACACACACACACACACACACACACACGTATCTGTTGGACAGTTTTGAACTGCTTGTTTCTGTCAGAAACGTTATACAAATATAGAAAATATTACTCAGACATCATCAGACTGTAGAAGTGAAGAACTTTCCTCCATGAAACCGTACATCGGTTTGAGGTTTTTCCTGATCGAATGTTCATTAAGCATCCGAAATATAAAAAAAAACGGCACGTCCAAACGAGGAGTTGTTATTGTTGTTATTGTAGGAACGACTAAAGAGCTCCGGGATGATTTGAAGACGTCGGATAAACAGCTGAAGCTCCAGATATTTAAAGATTAGGTCAAAACGCAACGATCGGATCCCCCTTTTCTCACGCTATCGGCGTGCTCTCTTTATCCTTATTATTTGCGTGTGTGTTTAATATATACAGTACGGGCCAAAAGTTTGGACCCACCTTCTCATTCAATGTGTTTCCTTTTTATTTTCATGACTATTTACATTGTAGATTCTCACTGAAGGCATCAAAACTATGAATGAACACATGTGGAATTATGTACTTAACAAAAAAGTGTGAAATAACTGAAAACATGTCTTATATTTTAGATTCCTCAAAGTAGTCACCCTTTGCTTTTTTTATTAATAAGTGAAATAATTCCACTAATGAACCCTGACAAAGCACACCTGTGAAGGTAAAACCATTTCAGGTGACTACCTCATGAAGCTCATTGAGAGAACACCAAGGGTTTGCAGAGTTATCAAAAAAAGCAAAGGGTGGCTACTTTGAAGAATCTAAAATATAAGACATGTTTTCAGTTATTTCACACTTTTTTGTTAAGTACATAATTCCATATGTGTTCATTCATAGTTTTGATGCCTTCAGTGAGAATCTACAATGTAAATAGTCATGAAAATAAAAAGGAAACGCATTGAATGAGAAGGTGTGTCCAAACTTTTGGCCTGTACTGTATATTCCAAATTCCGTGTCTTCACTTACACCCACTGTGGCGACAATCGAAATGAAGCAAATTCTAAAAAGCTTAAACGGCAAAAAAAAAAAAAAAAAAAGCATGACAACAGAGAGATATGGATTTAAACGATACGCCAGCGAAGAGTCTCGTGTTCAACATGCTTCGTTCTGCCCGGATCATTAAACGATCAATAACAGGAGAGCAGATCATCTGATGGATTGAATAACAGGATTAACATTTTTGATAGATTCCCAGAATAACGAGACAAACTGGGGGGTGTGTAAGCTCATAATAATCAACATAACACCACACTGTATGCACCTGATAATGTCTCTGAAATCACACAACTGTAGCTGTTTTTTTTGTTGCTCCTTCAAATGGAGGAACAGAAGGCATTTAGAGTTGAATATGTTTTTAAATCCCTCTCTCTCTCTCTCTCTCTCTCTCTCTCGGGCCAATTTGTTGTTTGTTATTAGCTTTTAGGATTTCCAAAACGGGGCTTCTCTTCCGGTGAGTCCCGGGCCAGAAAGCACAACACACTCTGTAATCTGAGACTATCATTATTTATCTGTTAAACAACAACGGCCACAAAGCTGCAGCGCAAGAAACACTGGAAACAGAAGACCATCTAAAACACACTCTACATGTTTCAGATCAGTAACCCTGTCGTGTTGTCCGCAGCTCAAATTTGGACCCATTTTCTAAAATGTCTCTATCAGAAATGTGGGTTTCTGTGTGGGCGGTTAGCTCAGTTGGTAGAGCGGGCACACATATATAGAGGAGGTTTATTCCTCCACGCAGAAGGTCCAGGGTGCGATATCTGACCTGTGGCAGTTTTCCTGCTTATCTTCCCCCCCTCTTTTATCTATATCTATCTTATCATAGCTCAGCTTTCCTATCAAATAAAGGCAGAAATGCCCCAAAAAATGTAAAAGAAAAAGAAATATGGGTCTCTTTTTAATGACCTAATTTTGATTAACCAAAAACAACACGGACGGATGATTCCACGCAAGGACAACAGAAGATCGGATCTCTACTAGTCATTGAATTTGGGGTCTTTTGTTACATTTGTTTAGCATTTGAAAAAGAAATTTGAAATGTTTGGAAACAGTCTCCTGACCGTCCTTTAATATCAGTCTAAATAATTCATAATTTCTGCTTTTTTTAACTCAAGAATTAGGTGTAATTTCCTTAATAAATGAGGTTTATTGACTAAGAAATCCAGAAAGTGTGAAACCAGTAATGAGTTGTTGTTAGTGGGGTTTACACAAGGTAGTGAAAAGAAGTGGAAAACGGCACAAAAAAGCCAAAAACATTGAAAAAAAGCACCTAGTAAAAAGGGACAAAATGCATTTTTCAAACTCCTCAACTTCTCTGATTTAAGCCCATCAGAACAGACTGTGATTCTCATCTCTTCAGGGTCTCAGCCACTGACTGTCGGTGTATAAATGAAGGATGTTACGTTACGTTAACGGATGCACAGCAGAGGAAACGGACACCGACACACACTCAGACGCCTTGGCTTCATTCTGAAATGTACCGGGAGTCTTTCTAAGCCTCCGGCAAACGCGTCTCTTCTCTCCATTTACACGTCGCGCCACACGGCTTGTTTTTACACCTTTCTCATCGCTCATCTTACACTCGGGATGTCTGCACCTTCTCTTTCTTTCTGCAGTCTTTTAACGGCACAACAGCTTCATGTCTTTCACTCTGACGCCTTGTTTGTTTCTGCAGAGTTTGTGCAGAAATAAACAGCACTTTTTTTTTTTTTTAAAACATGAATGTCACATATATATTCTGGTAACACACTGCATATATCTATATCTATATTATTCTTTCTACTAGTATAACGTCACTGCTGCTACATTGCACATATCTGTGCATGTTGTTCATACATTGTTCATATAACATAGCCGCATTTCTTCTGCTTTTATAACACTGCAATATATGTATTGTCCTGTCTATGCACCACAAGTCTATACTTGTATATCTATGGCTTTATTTTTGCACTTCTGGTTGGATGCAAACTGCACTTCGCTGTAAAGAATAACAAAAAGATGTAGGTAAAAAGGAGAGTTCTCTGCACTGTCTTTGTACTTGTACTCTGCACAATGACAATAAAGCTGAATCTAATCTAATCTAATGTAATCATATTCTATATATTAGAGACAATGTGCAGCACCAAGCTGGCTGAATTGACTCTACATATAAACCTATTATTCCCCACATGCAGGGAAACGTATTATATTTACAACCTGCGTTCAGATTAGAGCCGAAAGGTCCGTGCTTCTAAAATATACATTTGTCTCGCTTTTCTTCAGTAATCGTTCATTTAAGGAAAAAATAAGCTTTTAAACAACTGATTAATTGTCGTAAAAAGTCATTTTTCAAGCACACGTTTTCCAGCTGAAGCTCGAAAAATACAAACATTTGCAGCTTTTCTTCAGTATATTCATTCAAGGGGAAAAACAATCTTTTTAATAACTGATTAATTGTCATAAAAAGTCTTTGTTTTGAGCCACAAAATCTTCTAATTTCAGCTCCTGAAAACATGACATATCCTCGCCGCTTTTCTCCAGCCTCCTGAGATATCAAAACGCACTATTCTGGATGAAATAAAACACTGAAATGCCAAACTGACATTTTAAAGACTCCACAAATAAATCACATGAGAGAGACAATAATGTTTGTAATTTACATGTTAAGTTATCACCCCCCTTCCCCAACCTGTTACACTCGGTCTGCTATCTGTCTCTCTGGGTTTTTATATCTCACATATTTAAACAATAAAGTTGTGTTTCTGGTTCACGAGCCGAGCGTGGGATATTTTAATGACTTGTGATGTGAAACAGGTGTTTAAAATGTGTTTCAGATCACAAGAACTCCACCGTTTTCTGTGCGTTAAAAGCTTGCAACAGGATGCTGAGTTCCACATTTACAAACAGAAAGAAGATTAGTTGGAATAACATTATAAAAACTGGAAATTAAACACTAATTTGTGTGTAGTTGTTGCAGATTTATGCAGTAAAATCCCACATAAGAACCAACCTGGACATATTTAAAAGGAGACATAAATTGTGTGTGTATGTGTGTGTGTGTGTGTGTGTGTGTGTGTGTTTTTGGGAGGAAATGAGGCGGTTTTTGCCGACTGTTAGAGCAGCTGATGGAGGTGATTTAAACCCGAGGCTGCGCTTCAAATCCTGCATTGATTTATTTCAGTAAGGAGCTCAAATTTCCCCTCAGCTCACCTGCGTCTCCCCCAGAGAAACACTTCTTTCTTTTTTCACAATTTAGACCCTTAAAAAAAAAAAAACTCGTCAAATTTCACCGGAAATAACGTCGCAGTTTCGAGAAATTCCCGTCTTTATTAATAATAATAATAATAATAATAATAACTCAAAAAGAGACATCTTTATATACTTTAAACTGCGCATATTATATTTTAATGCTAAGTTTGGTATTTTGTTAATTCATATTTCCTATTTTAAATTCATATTTCATCAATTCTGCGCGACTTTTCACAGCTTTACGTTTTTAAATCGATCAGATGTCTGCCGCGCTGTGTGTGTGTGTGAGCGTGTGCGCGCGGGTGTGTGCGTGCATCACGGAGGCAAAACGTTGAGTTATTTATTTTACCTCGCGCGTGAGAAATCTGCGCAACCTTTTTTTTTATTTTTTTAAATTCAACCCGTGGTCACTTAAATTAAGATTTATTTCCTCCTCGGGTCGCTTCATAAATTCAAATATCGCGTAAATTCACGTTTTGTGAAATTCGTCTCAGAATTAGTGATCCTTGTGATCGATGTTTGGGGAAAGAGAAAGAGGCTGCGTGATGTCATGAAATAGTAAAGTATTAATTCCGAGCATCATCTGCTAAATAAGCTTTACAATGGTCTTTAAGAAACGGCGGGGGAACAGCCCCGCGCGGCTCCGTCCCGTCGCTCTTTACGCAAACCAAACCTGCATCCCGGATTTGTCTAAATGAACAATCGGAGCCGCGGTGCGGGACGCGTGCGCGTTATTTCGCGTTGGCTTTTGCTTTGTAAAGATACGCGGACGTGAGGAGCGCGATTCGGCGTCTGTCTCGGCTCGCACCGGGCTGTCGGTGAAGCCCGATCCGGCGGAGGGGAGCAGGGAGACGGCCGTGAAAGATGGGGGCTACCGACTACCAGCTCCCCGCTGGAACCATTAACCGAGCTGGGTTGAATTACTGAGAAAACACAGGCAGGACCGGTTAGAACTGACATGCTGACATGATTCTTCCGGAGATTTTACGTTGTTTGTCCAATAACACATTCACTTTTTTTTCCAGAATTATTAACAAAACCAATCACTTTTACACCCATTTTTTAAAGATTTAAACCAGGCGCCCTAAAGCTTCCCAAAATGTCCAGATGTGCATGATGATTTGGTGTTTATAGCACTCCCAAGTCTTTCTGTTTTTGAGTTTTATTTTATCCTTTTCCCAGATACACACGCGTGCTCACGGATTCGTCCTCTCGGTTTAATTCGATGTCTATTTTTTTTTTTTAAATTTTTCTCGGACTACATAACTGACCCCTGAAGCTGCACTTTGTGGTTTAAACTTTTGGGTGTTTTCTCGTCTTTCTGTGGACTGGATGTCACTTCTTCCGAACGGATCCTGGAGGATGCCAACGGGACTTTCACCTTCACGCTGGAGTTTTCTAACTGTGGGGGCTTTTTGAAAAATAATCAGCGGCTCGGCAGCGCAGCGCAGAGGAAAGCAGCGCAGAGGGATGAAAAGTTGCATGTTTTTTGGGGGTAATATGTATTTTTTTTTTACCTCTGGGCCGCTGTGTTGGCGTCCAAAATCCCCGCGCCCTGCATCCAGGAGCGGACCGGGGTCATGCCGGTGGGGAGCGGCTCCTCCTTCATGGTCAGGGCCCCCCTGGGGAGGCTGTCCTGGATGGAGAACATCAAAGTGTCCTTCTGGGAGCTTTTATCTTCACCAGAAACAAGAAAAGAAGCAGAAGAATAATCCTCCCTTGTACCAGCGAACTCAAAAAAAAAAAGCCAAAGGACCACCTGGATTAAGGTGGAGGAGAAGAAGGAGAGAAGCGATGCGGAAGAAGGGAAGAGGAGGGGAGGGGTGGAGGACACACGAGCGAGCGAGCTTTTCCCCCAAAGTACCGGGTCCTGATCCAAAAGA
>CM046796.1:1441628-1444128 GCA_025617405.1 Perca schrenkii
TGTGAAGGTAAAACCATTTCAGGTGACTACCTCATGAAGCTCATTGAGAGAACACCAAGGGTTTGCAGAGTTATCAAAAAAAAGCAAAGGGTGGCTACTTTGAAGAATCTAAAATATAAGACATGTTTTCAGTTATTTCACACTTTTTTGTTAAGTACATAATTCCATATGTGTTCATTCATAGTTTTGATGCCTTCAGTGAGAATCTACGATGTAAATAGTCATGAAAATAAAAAGGAAACGCATTGAATGAGAAGGTGTGTCCAAACTTTTGGCCTGTACTGTATGATGAAATAAAACAATATATAGAACTGCCACTGTGTGCATGTATTGTGCAACATGCATTCAATATGCTAATCATATATATATATATATATATATATATATATATATATATATATATATGCTGAAGTATATTCTGGAGTGTGAAAGATTAAAAGAAAAAATAACAAGAACCTTACAGAACCGAAAACAGTGGCACTAAAACCGTGATATGAACCGAACCGTGGGTTTTGTGAACCGTACCACCCCTAGTGTGTACCTGTTTTACTATATTCGTGGGGTCCAAAAACCGGGGAGTACAGTATCCTTGTGGGGACCAAAATGCTGAACCCCACACGCTGTTTGAGGGTTAAGTCTTGGTTTTAGGATTAGGGTTAGAATTAGGTTATGGTTAAGGTGAGGGTAAGGGTTAAGGTTAGGTATTTAGTTGTGATGGTTAAGGTTAGGGTAAGGGTTAAGGTTAGACATTTAGTTGTGATGGTTAAGGTGAGGGTAAGGGTTAAGGTTAGGCATTTAGTTGTGATGGTTAAGGTTAGGGTAAGGGTTAAGGTTAGGCATTTAGTTGTGATGGTTAAGGTTAGGGTAAGGGTTAAGGTTAGGCATTTAGTTGTGATGGTTAAGGTTAGGGTAAGGGTTAAGGTTAGGCATTTAGTTGTGATGGTTAAGGTGAGGGTAAGGGTTAAGGTTAGGCATTTAGTTGTGATGGTTAAGGTTAGGGTAAGGGTTAAGGTTAGGCATTTAGTTGTGATGGTTAAGGTGAGGGTAAGGGTTAAGGTTAGGCATTTAGTTGTGATGGTTAAGGTGAGAGTAAGGGTTAAGGTTAGGCATTTAGTTGTGATGGTTAAGGTGAGGGTAAGGGTTAAGGTTAGGCATTTAGTTGTGATGGTTAAGGTGAGGGTAAGGGTTAAGGTTAGGCATTTAGTTGTGATGGTTAAGGTGAGGGTAAGGGTTAAGGTTAGGCATTTAGTTGTGATGGTTAAGGTGAGGGTAAGGGTTAAGGTTAGGCATTTAGTTGTGATGGTTAAGGTGAGGGTAAGGGTTAAGGTTAGGCATTTAGTTGTGATGGTTAAGGTTAGGGTAAGGGTTAAGGTTAGGCATTTAGTTGTGATGGTTAAGGTGAGGGTAAGGGGCTAGGGAATGCATTATGTCAATGATATGTCCCCGCAAACGTAGTGAAACAGACACTGTGTGTGTGTGTGTGTGTGTGTGTGTGTGTGTGTGTGTGTGTGTGTGTGTGTGTGTGTGTGTGTGTGTGTGTGTGTGTACCCCTGGCTGCACCTGTCATCATGTAGAGCAGGGGTGTCAAACTCATTTTCCCAGAGGGCCACACTGGAAAAAGAGAATCACCTCAAGGGCCAGACATGTAGAGTTTATTGACTTGCTGTTGTTTCATTAAAAAAGTAAAATATCTTTGACTGTATTACAGCATGTCACTTTTTTGACATTGCTGTAGTCATTTTTGTGTGTTTTTTTTCTGACTTCTTTATGGCTTTCTCAGATGTTTGTCACCTTTTTTATTTAAATTGTCGCATTTTTTTATGCTTTTTGTTGCATTTGTCGACATAAAGCCCTACAAAAGTCAGCAAAAATGTTCCTTAGCCATCATAGAATTTGGCAAATCAAGCAAAAACAATTATCTTTACAACAATGTTTCTGCATAAATATGAAGAAATTTCTGAGTCTCAAAGTCGGCAAATCTGACAAATTCTGCTTTGAGTGTTTATGTAACTGCAGTTAAAAAAAAAAAAACACTTTCCCATGTTTTTGGCGCATAACTAGGCGGGCCAAAATCTATTGTGAACCTAAATGGATAGGCGGGCCGGATCATAATCTGCAAAGGGCCTGATTTGGCCCACGGGCCTTGAGTTTGACACGTGTGGTGTAGAGCTATCATTAGGCCTTTCTCCTCCCTTGGTCTCCACTGTAGTAGCAGCATTAGCTCGTGCTGCAGGTGACTGATGTCTCTGGACAGCCGGCTGGTGTTGAGTGTCTGGAGGCAGTTAACACAGCTGTAGGACCCCTCGTAGGAGTGTCGGGGGTTAAAAGGACCCCTCAGACGGTTAAAGTGGGGTCCTGACCCCCCCCCCCCCCCCCCAGCAGGAGGTCTGCAGGCTGCAGGGTCCCCTGATCCACCGAGCCCTGATTCCTGTTGTCACTTCCTCCGTTAAAGCAGCTGCGGAAGAACTGTTCAGATCGTTTACTGCAGGAACAGAACTAA
>CM046796.1:1449128-1461628 GCA_025617405.1 Perca schrenkii
AGACACACACACACACACACACACACACACACACACACACACACAGAGACACACAGAGCACACACACACACACACACACACACACACACACACACACACACACACACAGAGAGCGACACACACACACACACACACACACACACACACACACACACGCACACAGAGCAACACACACACACACACACACACACACACACAGAGCGACACACACACACACAGAGCGATACACACACGCAAACACACACAGCGACACACACACACGCACATATACAGAGCAAAACACACACGCACACGCACGCACACACACACACAGAGCGATACACACACATACACACGCACACAGCGACACACACACACGCACATATACAGAGCAAAACACACACGCACACGCACGCACACACACACACAGAGCGATACACACACATACACACGCACACAGCGACACACACACACACACATATACAGAGCAAAACACACACGCACGCACACACACACACAGAGCGATACACACATACACACACGCACAGAGCGACACACGCACAGAGCACACACACACACACGTTTATATTAACATTAATTTACTTGAGTTTACATTTGAACTTGTTTGAAATTGTTTTATTTTACTTTACTGCTTTTCGGATTTTCAGATAAAATAAAGCTTTCACAAATCTCAAAGTGTGTTTCAGACATCCTTAAGGCTTCCACTAAATGTTGAACTAACTTTAACAACATTAACAAGTGCAAAAACACAGATATTAAACCGAAAACTGTGCAAAAACACAGATATTAAACCGAAAACTGTGTAAAAACACAGATATTAAACCGAAAACTGTGCAAAAACACAGATATTAAACCAAAAACTGTGCAAAAACACATATTAAACCGAAAACTGTGCAAAAACACAGATATTAAACCGAAAACTGTGCAAAAACACAGATATTAAACCGAAAACTGTGCAAAAACACAGATATTAAACCAAAAACTGTGTAAAAACACATATTAAACCGAAAACTGTGCAAAAACACAGATATTAAACCGAAAACTGTGCAAAAACACAGATATTAAACCAAAAACTGTGTAAAAACACAGATATTAAACCGAAAACTGTGCAAAAACACAGATATTAAACCAAAAACTGTGTAAAAACACAGATATTAAACCGAAAACTGTGCAAAAACACAGATATTAAACCAAAAACTGTGTAAAAACACAGATATTAAACCGAAAACTGTGCAAAAACACAGATATTAAACCAAAAACTGTGTAAAAACACAGATATTAAACCGAAAACTGTGCAAAAACACAGATATTAAACCGAAAACTGTGGAAGTTGTCAGTTACGTTTCCCCTGTTGACGTTTTTAAGCTAGCTTAGCTAACACTAGCTAGCGGTAGTCCCTCTGAATGTCTGTAGTTCTTACAAATTAAACGCTGTAGTTCTTAAATTAGTGTTTAAAACCCTTCATCAACATATGAGCCGACTGTTTCACCGTAAACATAAACGTTATAGATCACAAAATGCTTACCTGTGCGGATTGTTTGCGCACTGACGTTAAAGTTACGGCTACAGAGATCCGCCCGTTAGTGACGCAGACTTTGTACCCTCTTCTGATTGGTTTAGCGGCTGTCCAATCAGATTCTTCTGCTCCTGGGACTGCTTTTTTAAATTATTTTTACTTACATTTGACCAAACAGCTTTTAACTACTTTACTTTTACTACAGCGGTGGACAGTTAAGTAGTACTAGTATTGAAGTACAATACTTGATTATATAATACAAAAAGTTATAAAAAAATAATAAAAATTAAAGAAACAAAAACGTCAACATTTTTTGGGAAAAATCGTCAGTAAACGTTGATAAAATAACGAAAAAGTCAACAAGTGAGCAAACGTTTTTTAAAATAAAAAAACTTAAAAAAAAAAAAGCAGAAAGCAACAAAAATGTCAAAAAACCTTTTGAAAAAAAAAGTATCAAAATCGTCAATAAAACAACGTAAAAACAATTTTTAAAACCAGTGTACTGATTTTAAAAAAACATTTTATTACTTTTGCCAACATGGTTTACCCTGCGATTCATTTGCAGATTAAAAAATGTTATTATTAAAAGATTAATCTTTACTTTCATCTGTAAAACACGCAAATATCAGAGAGGAAAAATAAGAACAGTACAAGAGAAAAAATCTGCAATTTGTTGATCTTTATTGATAAAAACCCATCACAGAGCTATTAGTTGATCAATCAGCCGTTGAGAGCTTTGAGTTTCATCTTCAGTGCAAAAACCAGGACAGTGTTGGATGATGGATGAACTAACGGCTCTCTCGTCTACAAACAGCAACAACAAACTCAGGAAAACCCCCAAAATAAAGCGCCCGTTTCTCGATCTTTCTCGGCAGCACGTGAACCCATCGCTGACATGCATTAAATTATTATTGGTATTTATCGTAACAGTTCTCTCTCGTCCGGTCCACTCTGCTTTGTTGGGCTTCTGCTTTTAGTTTTTTCGACAGTTGGCACATTCGCAGCTCAGAGTCCTCGGTCCTTACTTCACTTTCTTACGTTTTATTTTGAAAAGCAGAGGAAATCAAGAATTTAAAAGCATTTAGGAGAAGAAAAAAAAACGAATAGAAATTATGAACAAATTGCTGTTATTGGCTGATGAGCGGGATGGAGGGAGGGAGGGGGGCAAAGGGGCGTGGCCACATGAGAAAATCTATTTATTTTTTTTAGCAGTGAGAAGAAGAAGAAGATGAAGATGAAGAAGAAGAAGGGTCACATGGCGTATTTCTGAGTCCAGTCCTGAGCAGTCTTGTTGTACCTGCAGGTAGAAACATTCACAGGTGAGTTTATCAGCTGTTCACAGAGAGACAGACAGAGAGACAGACATAAACAGAGAGAGACAGACAGAGAGAGACAGAAACAGAAACAGAGAGAGAGACAGACAGACAGAGAGATAGAGTGAGAGAGACAGAAACAGAGAGAGAGACAGACAGAGAGAGACAGACAGACAGATAGAGTGAGAGAGACAGACAGAGAGAGACAGACAGACAGAGATAGAGACAGACAGAGAGAGACAGACAGACAGACAGACAGATAGAGTGAGAGACAGAAACAGAGAGAGAGACAGACAGAAAGACAGACAGATAGAGTGAGAGATAGAGACAGAAAGACAGACAGATAGAGTGAGAGAGACAGACAGAGAGAGACAGACAGACAGAGATAGAGACAGACAGAGAGAGAGAGACAGACAGACAGACAGATAGAGTGAGAGACAGAAACAGAGAGAGAGACAGAGATAGAGACTGACCGAGATAGAGACAGAGAGACAGACAGAGGG
Source organism: Perca schrenkii (assembly GCA_025617405.1). Classification (NCBI taxonomy): domain Eukaryota; kingdom Metazoa; phylum Chordata; class Actinopteri; order Perciformes; family Percidae; genus Perca; species Perca schrenkii. The sequence continues at coordinate 1,452,461 of CM046796.1, forward strand.
GAAGATGCCATGCCTGCAAACACAACACACTGTCTGACAGCTTTAGTTACTTTACATTTGAATATTTTTTCATTCAAAAAAACATTTCTTCAGAGAACTCAACATGTTGTTCTGGGACATCTTATAACAAGTGTGTAAGCTCTTCCTCCATGTCTTATTTAATTTAAAGGATTATTCGAGGTAACAAAGGACGAGGACTTTCACTTTTGACACTTTAAATAAATTTTGCCAACACTTAAGAGGCTTTTCTATTGGATTTTAACTGCAGGACTTTTACTTGTAAAAGTATTTTCATTTGTACTTAAGAAAAGAATCTGAAAACTTCTTCCATCACTGTGTTTCACTTAAATCCGTGTTTTTACTGTCTGAGAGTTTCTAAATAAACTCACTCAAGTGTCTTTTTATTTTGCATGCAGGTCAAAAAATTAATTCAAAAAGCAATTAATTCAAATGAAGCACAAAATGTCGTTTTGTTTTTCATGTTTTAGCTCATTTTTCATTCCTGTTGAACATCTGTGTGAAAATCAACATAAAAAAACCAAACAGGTTTCTTTAAAAGACATTTTCTTTTGACTCGAGGGTCAAATTTGACCGGTTTTCATAAAGTTTCTATATCAGAACATTTGGGTTTCTTTCAACCAAATTGTCCAAAAAAAGTTACCGTGGATGGTTCCGTACAACCGTTATATGATCAGTTCACTACTTTCATTTGGGCGTTTTATTCAATTTCAGAGCTTTTCAAGAAAATTGACTAAAGAACGTTGAAAAAAACGTCAAAAAACTTCGGAAAAAGCTTCGAAAAACGTGGTTAAAAAACAAAAACGTCAAAAAAAGCAGAAATAAAATCAACAAAAGTGATAAAAAACATTGAGAAAGTGACATAACATTGAAAGAAATGACAAAACATTGAAAAAGTGACAGAAAAAAATTGAAAAAGTGACAAAACATTGAAAAAAGTGACAAAAAACATTGAAAAAGTGACAAAACATTGAAAGAAATGACAAAACATCTAAAAAGTGACAGAAAACATTGAAAAAGTGACAAAACATTGAAAAAAGTGACAAAACGTTGAAAAAAGTGACAAAAAAACATTGAAAAAAGTGACAAAACATTGAAAAAAGTGACAAAAAACATTGAAAAAAGTGACAAAATAAAAAAAAAAACAATAAAAAGTGTAAAAAAATAAATAAAAGCATTAAAAAAAAACTGACAAAAACTTCAGGAAAAGCGACAAAAGTGTCCAAAACGATGAACAAAAACGCTGAAAAAAATTTTTACTCCAAAAAACTAAAAATGGCACGATGCATGTGACAACAACACCGAGGTTAAAGGAACACGCCGACTTATTGGGAATTTAGCTTATTCACTGTAACCCCCAGAGTTAGACTAGTCCATACATACCCTTCTCATCTCTTATTGGGACTTTATCTTATTCACTGTAACCCCCAGAGTTAGACTAGTCCATACATACCCTTCTCATCTCTTATTGGGACTTTATCTTATTCACTGTAACCCCCAGAGTTAGACTAGTCCATACATACCCTTCTCATCTCTTATTGGGACTTTATCTTATTCACTGTAACCCCCAGAGTTAGACTAGTCCATACATACCCTTCTCATCTCTTATTGGGACTTTATCTTATTCACCGTAACCCCCAGAGTTAGACTAGTCCATACATACCCTTCTCATCTCTTATTGGGACTTTATCTTATTCACCGTAACCCCCAGAGTTAGACTAGTCCATACATACCCTTCTCATCTCTTATTGGGAATTTATCTTATTCACTGTAACCCCCAGAGTTAGACTAGTCCATACATACCCTTCTCATCTCTTATTGGGAATTTATCTTATTCACTGTAACCCCCAGAGTTAGACTAGTCCATACATACCCTTCTCATCTCAGTGCGTGCTGTAACTCTGTCTGACGGCTCCAGCATTAGCTTAGCCTAGCACAGGTCCTGCAGGTAACTGGTTCCAACTAGCCTACTGCTCCAAATTGTGACAAAAGTGACAAAATAACTCCAACATGTTCCTATTTACATGTTGTGATTTGTAGAGTCACAGCGTGTACAAAAAACAACGTAACATGAGACACAGCCGTCTTCTAACTGTAAACAAACCAGGAACTATATTCTCAGACAGGCTTGCTGCGAGCATATCACTCCGCCCAAGTACTATATTCTTCCACCTGAGAATATAGTTCCTGGTTTGTTTACTGTTAGAAGATGGCTGTGTCTCATGTTACGTTGTTTTTTGTACACGCTGTGACTCTATAAATCACAACATGTAAATAGGAACATGTTGGCGTTATTTTGTCACTTATTCGGAGCAGTAGGATTACTGGAACCATTCACCTGCAGGATCTGTGCTGGCCTGATGCCGCTGGAGCCGTCAGACAGCATTACAGCACGCACTGAGATGAGAAGGGTATGTATGGACTAGTCTAACTCTGGGGGTTATGGTGAATAAGATAAATTCCCAATAAGAGATGAGAAGGGTATGTATGGACTAGTCTAACTCTGGGGGTTACGGTGAATAAGATAAAGTCCCAATAAGAGATGAGAAGGGTATGTATGGACTAGTCTAACTCTGGGGGTTACAGTGAATAAGATAAAGTCCCAATAAGAGATGAGAAGGGTATGTATGGACTAGTCCATCTCTGGGGGTTACGGTGAATAAGCTAAATTCCCAATAAGTCGGCGTGTTCCTTTAAAGGTGATGTGTGTTTATAAAAAGTTAGGCTACGTGTTTTGGGTGACTCCCAGGGACCTAGAGGAGTTGTAGTTGTGTTTCCTGAGGCTAAAACATGAAGCAGCTCTCTCCACTCTCGCTGGATGTGCAGCCATGCTCAGCGTCAGCGTGCTTCCACCATTCACCTCCAGAGTCTTACCGCTCACAGCATGGCATACTTCTCTGTCCACTCCCTGGCTAGTCTGCTATACCTGACATATACAGACAGTCTGGTTAACACCAAACTCACACCCCTGGCTGTGTCTGGCTGTGTGTGTGTGTGTGTGTGTGTCTGTGTGTGTGTGTGTGTGTGTGTGTGTGTGTGTGTGTGTGTGTGTGTGTGTGTCTGGCTGTGTGTGTGTGTGTGTGTGTGTGTGTGTGTGTGTGTGTGTGTGTGTGTGTGTGAGTGTGTGTGTGTGTGTGTGTGTGTGTGTGTGTGTGTGTGTGTGTGTGTCTGGCTGTGTGTGTGTGTGTGTGTGTGTGTGTGTGTGTGTGTGTATGGCTGTGTGAGTGTGTGAGTGAGTGAATGAGTGTGAGAGAGAGAGAGAGAGAGAGAGAGTGTGTGTTTGTGTGAGTGTGTTTGTGTGTGTGTGTGTGAGAGAGAGAGAGAGAGAGAGTGTGTGTGTGTGTGTATGGCTGTGTGTGTGTCTCTGTGTGTGTGTGTGTGTGTGTGTGTGAGAGTGTGTGTGTGTGTGTCTCTCTGTGTGTGTGTGTGTGTGTGCGCGTGTGTCTCTCTGTGTGTGTGTGTGTGTGTCTCTGTGTGCGTGTGTGTGTCTCTCTCTGTGTGTGTGTGTGTGTCTCTCTGTGTGCGTGTGTGTGTCTCTCTCTGTGTGTGTGTGTGTGTGTGTGTGTGTGTGTGTGTCTCTCTCTCTGTGTGTGTGTGCGTGTGTGTGTGTGTGTCTCTCTGTGTGTGTGTGTGTGTGTGTGAGAGTGTGTGTGCAACAAATTCAACTCTGGTGTGACATAATTTCACTTCCGAGTTCCTGAAGTAAATAAAACGTTTAGATACGATCAGGGCAGCTACATTTACATCGCTACGTTACGGTTTAAAAGGGAATATCTTCTGCTACGTTCCCCCCTCTCATTCCCCATGCTCTGGCGTGTCCACCCTCTCATTCCCCCTGCTCTGGTGCCTCCCGTTTACGTCCAGTATACCAGGATGATGACGAGATATACGAGGTTTTGGGCGTGTTAGTTTAAACAGAGATCAGTTCTTCTGCTGGAGATAAAAACCACTCGGTGCACCGAGACCACTTTGGGCTCAAAACTCAAAACGCTTAAAATCCAGAACGTAGCGCTGGATGGAGATGTAGCGTCTGTGTCTGCGTTAGGGCTGGGCGATATGAACCAAAAGTCATATCCCGATATATTTTGGCTGAATATCGATATACGATATATATCCCGATATTTTTTCCCGCAAAGTGAGAGCAAATGTTCAGTCAAAGTCAAAGCCAAATATGACATGTCACATGTAGTTTCATAGAAACTGGCTATTTCAGTGAACAGTTGCAAAATCAAATGAATAAATAATAAACAGGTTTCTTCACCTGGTTCAATGCTCAGCTGTTCAAATAACAATAAAATGTGAACATAAATACTGATTAACCCTTGTGTTGTCTTCCCGTCAACCTTTTCGATGCCTTTTTTTTCAGTTTGTTTTAGTTTTTTCCAACGTTTTAAATTGTCAAATTTTTCTTCTACACATTTTCGGCGCTTATTTCTACGTCCCATATTTTCTGATATAGGGCTGGGCGATATAGAGAAAATCAGATATCATGATATATTCTTGACCAAATACCTCGATATCGATATTGCGGCGATATATTCTAGAGTTGACAGTTGGTGCTCTCGCAAAATATCTTCACACTTAGATTTGATATAAATAATCATTAATAATAGAACAGCTAGAACAGTCTGGTAAGTTCAGAAAAGTTCATCACTTCACTGTAATGCAGCCTTTAAAACCAGGAAAAGACACTTATGTCATATCACGATATTACGATATCCAAAATCTAAGACGATATCTAGTCTCATATCACAATATCGATCTATCGCCCAGCCCTAGTCTGCGTTAGTTTTTAATTTAACAGATGTGAACTCACTTAACAGGATCTGTTTTGTAGATGCGGGCGATCTCTGGCACTAGAGGGTCATCAGGGTTCGGGTCACATAACAGAGAACAAATGGACAAAAGGACTGCAGAGAGACAAAAGAAAATATAAAACAGGTTTAAAAACTACATTTTCATAATTTTACAGCTTCAATTATATCACATAAATTCAATAATACAGTACAGGCCAAAAGTTTGGACACACCTTCTCATTCAATGTGTTTCCTTTTTATTTTCATGACTATTTACATTGTAGATTCTCACTGAAGGCATCAAAACTATGAATGAACACATATGGAATGATGTACTTAACAAAAAAGTGTGAAATAACTGAAAACATGTCTTATATTTTAGATTCTTCAAAGTAGCCACCCTTTGCTTTTTTTGGTAACTCTGCAAACCCTTGGTGTTCTCTCAATGAGCTTCATGAGGTAGTCACCTGAAATGGTTTTACCTTCACAGGTGTGCTTTGTCAGGGTTCATTAGTGGAATTATTTCCCTTATTAATAAAAAAAACAAAGGGTGGCTACTTTGAAGAATCTAAAATATAAGACATGTTTTCAGTTATTTCACACTTTTTTGTTAAGTACATAATTCCATATGTGTTCATTCATAGTTTTGATGCCTTCAGTGAGAATCTACGATGTAAATAGTCATGAAAATAAAAAGGAAACGCATTGAATGAGAAGGTGGGTCCAAACTTTTGGCCTGTACTGTATATCATACTACAGCTTTAAATCCTTTCAAAGTTTACCCTCGGTCCAAAGTACAAAAAAACAATTATTTGCTGTTACAGAACACCTCCATCCACCCAAAAGAAGCCTGTAATATTGGATCATTTCAACAATTAAAAATCAGTCACAACTGTGTCATTTCTCTTATTAACTTATTTGGATTTACCACTTTAAAAGCTCCCTCTGGTGGCTATAATCTGACATTAATATTCCTACAGAACATTAGCTGGACCCAGAGCTAAAGGACTCCTTTAATAACCGGAAGAAAAAGCCTCATTCAGACCAGGGGTTACGTTTGTGGTGGCAAATTTTATTTTAACTATTTGTTTAAAGATTGTTTTAAACCTCCACAAAATCCTGCTCCTTCTTGTGAACTCTTAAAGCACAAGAGAGAGGAACAGCTGCAGCCGTCAATTATAGCCTAGCAGAGTTATTTAGTTTTACTAGCCGAAAGCTCCTCACGTTGTTATCTTTTTGCTTAGATAGAAGTGGAGAAGGCCGATGACTACGTAGGTTTCTGTCTCCTGAGATAAAACTGTTGTTTAGGCTAATGTTAGGAACAGAGAGCAGAGGGGAAGGTGATCAACTATGGCCATGCTAGAAGATACATTTAGAAGGGTGGCTTAACGGAGGTTTTCACTATATGATGTGTGGATGTTTAGACTTTAGGTTAGAAAGACATTTTCAGTTGTACCTCTGAAACTGTATTTCTCCATTTGCAAATGTAAATAAATGCTCAAAGACCAAACTTTGGTTAAATTCTCAAACAGTCGTTATTCGTTGTCATTCTTATCATTGATATTACTAAAACTCTGCTGCTTCAAGGAAAACTCAAAACTATCTTTGACATTGGTCCAGTATGGGTCCTTGAATTTCCCCTAAGGGATCAATAAAGTAAGTATCTATCTATCTATCTATCTATCTATCTATCTATCTATCTATCTATCTATCTATCTATCTATCTATCTATCTATCTATCTATCTATCTATCGTGCTCAGCATAAGTGAATTCCCCCCCTGCAAAGTTGACTAAAAAGAAGAATAAAAAAATCATCTTTTGGAAATTAATTGTAATGCCTTATTTTAAAAAATTAGGAAAAATCCAACCTTTAAGGACACCAATTTTCTTCGTGAATGAATAATGTATCGTAAATAAAGAAATGTTCTTCCTAACCCTAACCCCTTAACCCCCTAACCCTAACCCCCCTAACCCTAACCCTAACCCTACAGAGGGAATAAGTAAGTACACTTCTAAACCTAAAGACCTAAGACCTAAACCAGCGAGGGGCAAGATCTAAACCTGCAAGGGGCCAGATCTAAACCTAACTAAAAAAACTAAAAGTCATTTAAGTTTGCTGCTCCCTCTGCCTGGAACAAGTTACAGAAATCCATGAAACTTGCTGAACTAGTCTCATTGGTAGCTTTTAAGAGGATGTAGATGTTCTACCTGATGTGTTTAGGATTGTGGTTGACTTTGAGGGATTTGCTGTTTCAGTTGTTTTATGTTTTTAGTGTTTTTGTGTATTTTGTATTTGAATGTACTGTATGTGTGGCTGTACTGCTGCCTGCCTTGGCCAGGACACTCTTGAAAAAAGAGATTTTTAATCTCAACGAGTTTCTTCCTGGTTAAATAAAGGTTAGATAAAAAATAAAATCTAAACCAGCAATAGGCCAGATCTAAACCAGCAAGGGGTTAGATCTAAACCAGCAAGAGGCTAGATCTAAACCAGCAAGGGGCTAGATCTAAACCAGCAAGAGGCCAGATCTAAACCTGCAAGAGGCTAGATCTAAACCAGCAAGAAGCCAGATCTAAACCAGCAAGAGGCCAGATCTAAACCAGCAAGAGGCCAGATCTAAACCAGCAAGAGGCCAGATCTAAACCAGTGAGTTTCTTTGACTGTATTACAGCATGTCACTTTTTTGACATTGCTGTAGTCATTTTTGTATGTTTTTTTCTGACTTCTTTATGGCTTTCTCAGATGTTTGTCACCTTTTTTATTTAAATTGTCGCCTTTTTTTCATTTTTTTATGCTTTTTGTTGCATTTGTCGACATAAAGCCCTACAAAAGTCAGCAAAAATGTTCCTTAGCCATCATAGAATTTAGCAAATCAAGCTTTTTTCTTTTTAACAACATTTCTGCCTAAATATGAAGACATTTCTGAGTCTCAAAGTCGGCAAATCTGCCAAATTCTGCTTTGAGTGTCTATTTAACTGCAGTTAAAAAAACACTTTCCCATGTTTTTGGCGCATAACTAGGCGGGCAAAAATCTATTGTGCACCTAAATGGATAGGCGGTCCGGATCATAATCTGCAAAGGGCCTGATTTGGCCCGCGGGCCTTGAGTTTGACAAGTACTCTAAATGATCCATCCAGTCGTTCTGTTCTGCATCACGTTACGTTATATTCAGAAGGACGTACACATGGTCTTACCTTTAGAGATAGTTAATGCAGGAGACCACTGTGATCTCAAAATATCCAAGCAGATGCTGCCGTTACTGTTAATATTTGGGTGATAAATTCTTGTTGTGAAGGCGACCTGAAGGAAAGAAGAAGAGAAACACTGAGAATCATCCTCACAGATCAGAGCAGCTTCTATTAACACAGTTACATGTTTCTGACATCTGTGGTTTCATCTCTGTAACATTATGTGTGTGTGTCTGTATTGAAATCACACAGAGAGCAATAATGACTAAACCTTTCGGCTTTTGAAAATTGTTCTCCCAAAAAGGTTAGTTGTGGCACCTCTAATGCATTATCTGTACACACACACACACACACACACACACACACACACACACACACACACACACAAACACACACACCCACACCCACCTCTGCTTTTAAACAAAAAAGTAAGTCTCTACACTTTATTGATCTGGAGATATTAAATAAGACGTATACAGTACGTATTTCTCCTGTCGTGGGCGATAGCGTTGACTCAGTAGAGTTAATAGACCAGATTATTAATAATAAATATAGATTAGATAATAGATTATTTTGCATTATCTTGTTATCTCGGTGTGTAAAGGCCCTTGAAGGGATTCTGCCCATTCTCTGGCAGAGCTCAGCCTGCATGTTACAGCAACAATAATAAAACATGCCTATCAGGGCTGGGCGATAGGGAGAAAATCACATATCACGATATTCTTGACCAAATACCTCAATGACGATTTTGCGGCGATATTCTAGGGTTGACAATTGGTGCTTTTACTAAATATCTTCACACTTAGATTTTAGATAAATAATCATCAGTAATATGGACATAATGTCTATGTGGGGAAAAGGCAAATAATAGAAGAGCTAGAACAGTCTGATAAGTTCAGAAAAGTACATCACTTTACTGTAATGTAGCCTTTAAAAGTCCCATAACATGGTGCTCTTTGGATGCTTTTATATAGACCTTAGTGGTCCCCTAATACTGTATCTGAAGTCTCTTTTATATAGACCTTAGTGGTCCCCTAATACTGTATCTGAAGTCTCTTTTATATAGACCTTAGTGGTCCCCTAATACTGTATCTGAAGTCTCTTTTATATAGACCTTAGTGGTCCCCTAATACTGTATCTGAAGTCTCTTTTATATAGACCTTAGTG
>CM046796.1:1466628-1489128 GCA_025617405.1 Perca schrenkii
ACACCAAGGGTTTGCAGAGTTATCAAAAAAAAGCAAAGGGTGGCTACTTTGAAGAATCTAAAATATAAGACATGTTTTCAGTTATTTCACACTTTTTTGTTAAGTACATAATTCCATATGTGTTCATTCATAGTTTTGATGCCTTCAGTGAGAATCTACGATGTAAATAGTCATGAAAATAAAAAGGAAACGCATTGAATGAGAAGGTGTGTCCAAACTTTTGGCCTGTACTGTAGATACGCCACTTCATGAGATCAGTCTGTTCACAGAGCAAATACATACATAATTTAAAACAAATTGATAGTCATAAAAAGCACAATAAATCACAGTAAAACACAATAAATCTCAGTAAATCATAGTAAAACACAATAAATCACAGTAAATCATAGTAAACAAGAGCAAAAGATACATCGTAATACAGTCAACGATGTGGCTGAACAAACGCCTGACTAAAATGGGTCAGGCGTACAGGGTTATGCGCGTTATACTTATGTTTGTGAGGAAAAGGAAATGTTAAAAATGATCTTACTGTCTTCCCCGACGGGCCCAGCGGAGCACTGAGCGGGAGGATCTCGGGACAGATCGGTTAGCTCCTGGAAACAGAGAGAAGAAGAAGAAAGATAAAAGGTAATGTAAAGATGCAGAAAAGGGGAAATAAAAAAAAAAGGCAAAAGACATTCTGAACAGAATCATCACAAAATTAAGTTTATAAATCCAATGTTTGTTAACTTAGATTTTAAAGCGATGATGCTCGTTTCCAAAGTTTATGACCTTTATTTATTTGTGTTTATTTGTCAACCTTTACACAATAGCATCCTTCCTGGAAGCGTTGCTAACTCTGCCCAAATATATTTAGAGGTGGGCGATATATATCGTTTAGACGATAATATCCAAATTGTTGTCTGGACGATATGCAAAATTGGGATATCGAATATTTCATAATTTGTACAATCCGACCCCCCAAACGTGAAAAGACCTGAAGGAAGTTAAAGAGAAAACAAATAGCGCACACTATAACCTTCTAAACAACTATATGTAGCGATTTTAATACTGTAGGGGTTTGTTTGACTGTATTTTTTTGTACAAAATCACGATCGTCCCGCACGAGAGTAAGCTGCTACTAGTTCTTACCTTGCGCGTTATGACGTTCACTCATGTCAACAAAGGTGGCTCTCCTGTCGGTGTATATTTATACAAGTACGTACAGTCACACTGAACTAATCAATAAAGGACCACGATACAACACAGCCGTTACGAGAGCCTTCCAGGCGGCTCATAACATAACATCCCGGAGGACATAGCCTGACCGAACCCTGAACCGAGGTTGTTGTCGGCGCTAGCACGCCGAGCTAGCCAGCTACCGGCAGAATGAGAACATAACTACGGCACGACCAGAGGCGGGGGACTGCATTTATGTGCACAATGAATGGAGTAACAACTGCAGGATCGTTGCCCAGTACGGCTCACCTGACCTGGAGCCCTGTCGGTAATATACTGACCATTTTATTTACTACGAAAACAGCACACTGCCGTCTACATAGCCCCCCGATGCTAACGTTAGCAAAAGTTTGGTTCACTGCTAACCATAGTGAACAAACTGCAGCGCGATCACCTGGATACGGGATACAGGGGACTTTAACAAGGCGTCCTTAAAGTCTGTTCCCCTCCAGCTTTCTCCCAGCATGTAGATTGTGTTACTAGAGGGAAGAACACACTAGACCATGTTACTCTAACATCAAAAAAGCACACAGAACTGCACCTCTCCCTCACCTGGGCCAGTCAGATAACATCCAACTCCTGATCCCAGCATAAATCCCGGTCAGAAGGACTATACAGCCAAGTAGGACTATCAGAACCTAGTCTGACCCGGCCCTGTCCCAGCTCCAGGACTGCTTCCAATAAGGACATGGTTGTGTACAATATGTTACAGAACAGAGCCCTTTGTTTATTGTTATGATTTCATCTTGCTTGTACATTTTCCCAAGAGAACCACTGAAATAGCGTCCGAACAGGGCTTCTTTTAACTTCTAGAAGGATTTCAAAAATATCGTCTGAATATCGATATCGAGATATTGAAAAAAAATATCGAGATATTCATTTTTGTCAATATCTCCCACCCCTAAATATATTATGAAAATGTAAAATCATAAAATATGTCAGTCGGAAAAAAGTCACAAAAAAAAACACGTAAAAAAAAATGGTCAAAAAAACGCCAGAAACACTCCAGGAAATGTGTCAAAAATAAATAAAAATAAATAAAAAAATGGCAAACCCTATGTCAGAAAAAAATGGCAAAAACAGTCGAAAAAAAATTCATAAAAAATTTCAAAAACGTAACCCTGACTGATAAACATCAGAAAAAGTGTCAAAAAAGTCACAAACACGTAAAAGAAAAAAAATTCATAAAAAATTTCAAAAACTTAACCCTGTCAGGCAAATGTCCAGCGTCAGTTTCAGCAGAATAAACATCATGAAAAGTGTCAAAAAAGTCACAAAAAAAAAATAAAAAAGACACGTAAAAAAAGTCAGAAAAAGTCAAAAAAACGCCAGAAACACTCCAGGAAATGTTTAAAAGGTTCATGAAAAAAACTCAATAAAACACGTAAAAAAAAACAAACAGAAAAAGAGTCGAAAAAACAGCAGAAACACTCCAGGAAATGTTAAAAAAAAAAAAGTCAGAAAAAATTGTCAAAACCGGATAAAAGTCGGAAAAAAGTTCATAAAAAATGTTAAAAATGTCAGAACAAGCGTCATATATTATTTTTTATATATTTTTTTCCACAAAGTGAGAGCAGTTCAGTCAAAGTCAAAGCCAAATATGACATGTCACATGTAGTTATTTCAGTGAACAGTTGCAAAATCAAATGAATAAATAATAAACAGGTTTCTTCACCTGGTTCATGATTAAATGCTCAGCTGTTAAAATAACAATATCATGTAAAACATAAATACTGTATAACAACAGGAGTACCTTTTTTTTTTTTTTTTTTTAAATAAAAAAAATATCTTAAATAAAAAGCCTATAAAATAAAAGAGGCCAATCCAAAAGGAGTCAGCAGTTTGCTTGGAGCAAGGATCAAATTTGAACAATAGAACAGTTACAACAGTCTGATAAGTTCAGAAAAGTACATCACTTTACTGTAATGCAGCCTTTAAAACCAGGAAAAGACACTTATGTCATATCACGATATCCAAAATCTAAGATGATAAGATGATATCTAGTCTCATATCACGATATATCGATATAATAATCGATATATCGCCCAGCCCTACTCATGGGTCCGTGTAACGCTTATCAGTTCAATTTTCTAAACACAAACGGACATTTGGAAAAACAGAAAAATGGGTTAAAATATCCAATTTTTCAAAAATCATAAAATTGCATCTGGGCTCCAATTATTCAATACTGCAAGGATATTCTCTCCCTCTTTCCACCTAGGTTACGTTAAGATACCGGACACCTACCGTATTCAGCGAATTGTTCTGTGTGCTATTGTGTAGTTGAATAACTCCGATAAATACGGTAAGTAAGTTTGGTGCTTTTAACTGAGTCTTCTTGAATGCCCGCCTGAACACATCCAGACACACCCACGAGAATAGCCAACCAATTGTTGGTAACTAGGTGGAAAGAGGGAGAGAATATCATTGAAGTATTGAATAATTGGAGACTGTTCAGTCCGACAGCCTTTTCTGCCACCGGTCGGCCATCGGTTGTTGCGTCAGGGGCTTTAAATACATTTCTGCGTTTCCTTCCCTCTTCACAGGAATAGCAAGTGAAGGAAACAGGGATGCTAAGGGACGTAGCCTATATGGTCTCTCAGGTGTCCATGCTAACGGTTTGTTATTCTGCTTTAAGTAAAATCTGCAGTGAAGGATGTTTTTGTCTCACTGAAGCAACCGAATCTCTTAAAATATCTGTGTCAGATTTGTCTGCTGCTTGTTGGTGTTTTGCATTTTAGTTTTTTCCATTTCCTGTTTGAAACATCAACACCAGGTGTCAAAAGGGAAAGTTTAACCACCAACTAAAAAGGGTTAAACTGTTCAACTTGAACGGAGAAACAGAGAAACTCTCCTTCAGAACAACTCTGTTTGATTTAAAAGGGTTAGGCTTTCTTTTTTTTGAGTCCCTATGTTCCCATGTTTCTGTGTGTAAGTGTGAGTGATGGGAACAACCATCTTTAAACTGGTCCAGTATAACAGGCAGCTACAGACTGGGCTGCAACGTAACCCTGTCGGGCAAATGTCCAGCGTCAGTTTCAGTAGAATAAACATCAGAAAAAGTGTCAAAAAAGTCACAAAAAAAAAAAAAAAAACACGTAAAAAAAGTCAGAAAAACGCAAGAAACACTCCAGGAAATGTGTCAAAAAAAAAGAAAAAAAAAAGTCAAACCCTACGTCAGGAAAAAATGTCAAAACACACGTAAAAAAAAGTCAGAAAAAAGGGTAAAAAAACCGGCAGAAACACTCCAGGAAATGTGTCAAAAATAAATATATAAAAAAAATAAAAAGTCAAACCCTATGTCAGAAAGAAATGTCAAAAACAGTGGGAAAAAAATTCATAAAAAATTTCAAAAACGTAACCCTGTCGGGCATATGTCCAGCGTCAGTTTCAGTAGAATAAACATCAGAAAAAGTGTCAAAAAAGTAAAAAAAAATAATAAAATAAACACGTAAAAAAAGTAAGAAAAAGAGTCAAAAAAACGCCAGAAACACTCCAGGAAATGTGTCAAAAATAAATTAAAATAAAATAAAAAAGTCAAACCCTATGTCAGAAAAAAATGTCAAAAACAGTCGGAAAAAAATTCATAAAAAACTTAACCCTGTCGGGCAAATGTCCAGCGTCAGTTTCAGTAGAATAAACATCAGAAAAAGTGTCAAAAAAGTAAAAAAAAATAATAATAAAATAAACACGTAAAAAAAGTAAGATAAAGAGTCGAAAAAACGCCAGAAACACTCCAGGAAATGTTTAAAAAAAAAAAAAATCATAAAAATTGTCAAAAAAGTCAGAAAAAAGTTCATAAAAAAATGTAATCATAAAATATGTCAGTCGGAAAAAGGTTCATGAAAAAACTCAATAAAAAAAAAAAAAAACACGTAAAAAAAAGTCAGAAAAAGAGTCGAAAAAACAGCAGAAACACTCCAGGAAATGTTTAAAAGTCAGAAAAAATTGTCAAAAACAGTCGGAAAAAAGTTCATGAAAACATGTTAAAAATGTCAGAACAAGCGTCAGAAACAACCGCAGCGGAGACATGAGGCAGATCAATAACCAACGGTTAAACGGAGACGATTGGTTGGTTATTGAGGTGAAGCAGCGCGTCTATTTTTACCCAGAAGTCTCGGGGGCCAGGTCAGGATAGGGGTGGGGGGGGCATGGCTGCTTATAGGACGACAGGGTTGTATTTCCAGCCTGCAGGTCAGTGTGTGTTACTGTGTGTGTGTGTGTGTGTGTGTGTGTGTGTGTGTGCGCATTACTCTGTGTGTGTGTGTGTGTGTGTTACTGTGTGTGTGACTGTATGTGTGTGTGTGTGTGTGTGTATGTGTCTGTGTGTGTTGGTGTGTTTTACTGTGTGTGTGTGTGTGTGTGTGTTACTGTGTGTTTGTGTGTGTGTGTGTTACTGTGTGTGTTGGTGTGTATTGTATGTATGTGTCTTTGTGTGACTGTGTGTGTGTGACTGTGTGTTTGTTACTGTGTGTTTGTTACTGCGTGTGTGTTACTGTGTGTGTGTTACTGTGTGTGTGTTACTGCGTGTGTGTTACTGCGTGTGTGTTACTGCGTGTTTGTTACTGCGTGTGTTACTGCGTGTGTGTTACTGCGTGTGTGTTACTGTGTGTGTGTTACTGTGTGTGTGTTACTGTGTGTGTGTTACTGTGTGTGTGTTACTGCGTGTGTGTTACTGCGTGTGTGTTACTGCGTGTGTGTTACTGTGTGTGTGTTACTGTGTGTTTGTTACTGCGTGTGTGTTACTGCGTGTGTGTTACTGTGTGTGTGTTACTGTGTGTTTGTTACTGCGTGTGTGTTACTGCGTGTGTGTTACTGTGTGTGTGTTACTGTGCGTGTGTTACTGTGTGTTTGTTACTGCGTGTGTGTTACTGCGTGTGTGTTACTGCGTGTGTGTTACTGTGTGTGTGTTACTGTGTGTTTGTTACTGCGTGTGTGTTACTGTGTGTGTGTTACTGCGTGTGTGTTACTGTGTGTTTGTTACTGCGTGTGTTACTGCGTGTGTGTTACTGTGCGTGTGTTACTGTGTGTGTTACTGTGTTTGTTACTGTGTGTGTGTTACTGTGTGTGTGTTACTGTGCGTGTGTTACTGTGTGTGTGTTACTGTGTGTGTGTGACTGTGTGTGTGTGACTGTGTGTGTGTGTTACTATGTGGTTGTTACTGTGTGTGTGTTGGTATGTATGTGTGTTACTGTGTGTGTGTGACTGTGTGTGTGTTACTGCGTGTGTGTTACTGTGCGTGTGTTACTGCGCGTGTGTTACTGCGTGTGTGTTACTGTGCGTGTGTGACTGTGTGTGTGTTACTGCGTGTGTGTGACTGTGTGTGTGTTACTGTGTGTGTGTTACTGTGCGTGTGTTACTGTGTGTGTGTTACTGTGTGTGTGTTACTGTGTGTGTGTTACTGTGTGTGTGTTACTGTGTGTGTGTTACTGTGCGTGTGTTACTGTGTGTGTGTTACTGTGTGTGTGTTACTGTGCGTGTGTTACTGTGCGTGTGTTACTGTGTGTGTGTGACTGTGTGTGTGTGTTACTATGTGGTTGTTACTGTGTGTGTGTTGGTATGTATGTGTGTTACTGTGTGTGTGTGACTGTGTGTGTTGGTATGTGACATACAGACTCGGCACACGGCTCATCTTTCAGATCCGTCCGAGTTTGGGAGGCGAGAAAATGACAAAAACCACTAACAAAAAAACTAAAGTCATGTTGCACTAAATATGTCTCCTGGGTTCAACATTAAGGATTATCTACCTACCTATCTACCTACCTACCTATGTATCTATCTATCTATCTATGTATGTATGTATGTATGTATGTATGTATGTATGTATGTATGTATGTATGTATGTATGTATGTATGTATGTATGTATGTATGTATGTATGTATGTATGTATGTATGTATGTATGTATGTATCTATCTATCTACCTACCTATCTATCTATCTACCTATCTATGTATCTACCTACCTACCTATATCTATCTATCTATCTATCTATCTATCTATCTATCTATCTATCTATCTATCTATCTATGTATGTATGTATGTATGTATGTATGTATGTATCTATCTATCTATCTATCTATCTATCTATCTATCTATGTATGTATGTATGTATGTATGTATGTATGTATGTATGTATGTATGTATGTATGTATCGTATCTATCTATCTATCTATCTATCTATCTATCTATCTATCTATGTATCTATCTATCTATCTATGTATCTATCTATCTATCTATCTATCTATGTATCTATCTATCTATCTATGTATCTATCTATCTATCTATCTATCTATCTATCTATCTATCTATCTATCTATCTACCTACCTACCTACCTACCTACCTACCTATCTATCTATCTATCTATCTATCTATCTATCTATCTATCTATCTATCTATCTATGTATCTATCTATCTATCTACCTATCTATCTATCTATCTATCTATCTATCTATCTATCTACCTACCTACCTACCTACCTACCTACCTATCTCTCTATCTATCTATGTATCTATCTATCTATCTATCTATGTATCTATCTATCTATCTACCCATCTATCTATCTATCTATCTATCTATGTATCTATCTATCTATCTATGTATCTATCTATCTATGTATCTATCTATCTATGTATCTATCTATCTACCTACCTACCTATGTATCTATCTATCTACCTACCTATGTATCTGTCTATCTATCTATCTATCTATCTATCTATCTATCTATCTATCTATCCATCCATTAATCTATCTATCTATCTACCTACCTACCTACCTACCTACCTACCTACCTGTAGCGGAGTAAAAGTAGTTTTTAATTCAATCACTTTATTGATTATCAGTCAAATTAAACACTGATACAGATAATCTGCAAAATTGCCGAATATCGGACCCCGATAATCGATAATCGATCATTGTTCGATCCCTTGTCTCTCGTAGACAGACCCTCTGGCTAGTCCACACAAGCATTCCTGGATGGAAGAGAAACCTGCTCTGTGTTTATTGGCATTTCTCTAAACCAATCACAATCGTCGTGGGGGCGGGGCTAAGGTGCCTCTGCTAAATAGTCTCTGGAAGGAACTTGTTTTGGTGGAACATGTGTAACGTTCAAAAGTAGTTTTAGTCGTGCATAGGGCTGGGCGATATGGACCAAAAGTCATATCCCGATATATTTTGGCTGAATATCGATATACGATATATATCCCGATATTTTTTCCCGCAAAGTGAGAGCAAATGTTCAGTCAAAGTCAAAGCCAAATATGACATGTCACATGTAGTTTCATAGAAACTGGCTATTTCAGTGAACAGTTGCAAAATCAAATGAATAAATAATAAACAGGTTTCTTCACCTGGTTCAATGCTCAGCTGTTCAAATAACAATAAAATGTAAACATAAATACTGTATAACAACAGGAGTACCTTTTTTGAAATCAAAGCTCCATAAAGGTTTGTTTTAGTTTTTTCCAACGTTTTAAATTGTTAAATTTTTCTTCTACACATTTTCAGCGCTTATTTCTACGTCCCATATTTTCTGATATAGGGCTGGGCGATATAGAGAAAATCAGATATCATGATATATTCTTGACCAAATACCTCGATATCCATATTGCGGCGATATATTCTAGAGTTGACAGTTGGTGCTCTCGCAAAATATCTTCACACTTAGATTTTAGATAAATAATCATTAATAATAGAACAGCTAGAACAGTCTGGTAAGTTCAGAAAAGTTCATCACTTCACTGTAATGCAGCCTTTAAAACCAGGAAAAGACACTTGTGTCATATCACGATATTACGATATCCAAAATCTAAGATGATATCTAGTCTCATATCACGATATATCGTCCAGCCCTAGTCTTATTCATGCTTAATTACTTATTTCCAAGAAACTTCTGAGCACATTTATGGTAAACACAAGATTTAAAGTGGTGCTTTTGCAGGATTAATTGTGGAGAA
Organism: Perca schrenkii; assembly: GCA_025617405.1. Taxonomy (NCBI): domain Eukaryota; kingdom Metazoa; phylum Chordata; class Actinopteri; order Perciformes; family Percidae; genus Perca; species Perca schrenkii. The sequence goes on from CM046796.1 coordinate 1,475,801, forward strand.
ACTCAGTTTTACAGATGGTTAATTAACTACATTTATATTGTTCTTTTCTAGTCTTAACCACCTCTCAAAGAGCACAGCTCTGTCAATTAAATCAACTAATCCATTAGTCGACAAAATCCTATAAGTGTTAGTCGACTAAGAATATCTTTAGTCGAGGACAGTCCTACTGGCGGCAACGGAGCGATCCCAGAAGTAATCTAGTGGATCCCTAAACCACTGAGACCCAAAACAACCCCAAAGGAAACACAAATGTCCAAAAAGAGACACAACACGACTACAAAGAGACGCAAAAACGTTGCGCAAAAAGGGTCGTCCGCACCAAGAACGATAACTGTAAATATATAGTTTCTAAAAATTGTTAAAACTCAAGTGGATAACGGAGTCCAGACCACAAACATAGCGACTACAGTAGCCAACAATAGAAACAGCCAATCAGAAACCATTTGAGTTTACAACATGACACTGTGGAGAAAGACACTGACAGCCAATCAGAATCCATCTGAGTTTATAACATGAAACGGCAGAGTGAGACACCGACGGCCAATCAGAATCCACCTCAGTTTATAACATGACAATGCAGAGAAAGGCACTGACAGCCAATCAGAATCCATCTCAGTTTATAACATGAAACGGCAGAGAGAGACACCAACAGCCAATCAGAATCCATCTCAGTTTATAACATGACAATGCAGAGAATGGCACCGACAGCCAATCAGAATCCATCTCAGTTTATAACATGAAACGGCAGAGAGAAGAAGAAGATTTATTTATTTATATTAGGACAATGCACATTAATCAACATTTCTGTAAATGCGCCAGTGTTAGCCAGTCGGCTAATTTTCAACTGTAGTCCTAGTTGCATGCATGTCTTTATGGTGGGAAGAAACCAGAGCACCCGGAGGAAACCCACGCAAGCACGGGGAGAACATGCAAACCGGCAAAAACACGAATATGCGCATTCGTGTTTTTGCCGGTGTTTACATGGCCGTGCGCAACCGGGTTTTGCTAATATTCCGGTTTTGAACGCGTTATTGGCTGCATGTTAACGTAGTCACTGAGGGCTTCTGACACAAACCTGTTTCACATTAACACACAAAACAAACAGTAGTTAAAATGTCTCACACCAAACTCCAGCTAAAAATCTGACTGTTTAACGTCGTTACGTCAGATGTTGTCTCACACCAAACTCCAGCTAAAAATATGGCTGTTTGACGTTTTTACGTCAAATGATGTCTCACACCAAACTCCAGCTAAAAATCTGACTGTTTAACGTCGTTACGTCAAATGTTGTCTCACACCAAACTCCAGCTAAAAATATGGCTGTTTGACGTTGTTACGTCAAATGTTGTCTCACACCAAACTCCAGCTAAAAATCCCACGGTTTAACGTTATGTCAAATGTTGTCTCACACCAAACTCCAGCTAAAATATGGCTGTTTGACGTTACGTCAAATGTTGTCTCACACCAAACTCCAGCCGAAAATCTGACGGTTTGACGTTGTTACGTCAAATGTTGTCTCACACCAAACTCCAGCTGAAAATCTGACGGTTTAACGTTACGTCAAATGTTGTGTCGTCATCGGCAGCAGCTGCCGGACAAGCTAACGCTGCTAGCGAACGAGCTAACGGCACAGAAACATGTTATTAAAGCCACAAACGAAAGCCTCTGATGTTAATTAAAATGTAGGGGGTGGGAAAGGGAAGTCCGTTACCTTGGTAATTCGTTTTAAAGCCATTGTGTCTGCGTGAAGGGACCGGCTGTCGAGGTGGAGGAGGTGGAGGAGGAGGGCAGGCCAGCTAGGTGATGCTAACTAACTAGCATCTAGGACTCTGCTAGCTTTTGTAGTTTCAGTAGCTAAGCTAAGATAGCTGTGATATACACATACGCCGGTTAAACTACAACTGTTTTTTGTTGAATCTCGTCCTTTTTTTTTCACGAACTTATGGCTCTCAAGTCTGGAGAATCTCCAGCACGTCAGCCCTGACTTTAGGCTGACACACGAATAACGAACCGGAGAGACCGCAGCAGCTCAAAATGTCTTCCGTTCTCACAGAGAGTTGAAAACCGTTGGCAGGAGGTCTCACTCTGACGCTGTTTCAACGCACCAGAGCAACTGTCAGAAAACTGTTAGGAGGAGGTCTCACTCTGACCCTGTTTGAAGCACCAGTGCAACTGTCACAGAACCGTTAGGAGGTCTCACTCTGACCCTGTTTCCAGGCACCGGAGCAACTGTCACAGAACCGACAGGAGGAGGTCTCACTCTGACGTGGTTTCAAGCACCAGAGCAACTGTCACAGGACTGTTAGGAGGAGGTCTCACTCTGACCCTGTTTGAAGCACCAGTGCAACTGTCACAGAACCCTTAGGAGGTCTCACTCTGACCCTGTTTCAGGGCACCAGAGCAACTGTCACAGAACCGATAGGAGGAGGTCTCACTCTGACCCTGTTTCCAGGCACCGGAGCAACTGTCACAGAACCGATAGGAGGAGGTCTCACTCTGAACCTGTTTGAAGGCACCAAAGAAACTGTCACAGAACCGATAGGAGGAGGTCTCACTCTGACGCTGTTTCAAGCACCAGAGCAACTGTCACAGAACCCTTAGGAGGTCTCACTCTGACGTGGTTTCAAGCACCAGAGCAACTGTCACAGGACTGTTAGGAGGAGGTCTCACTCTGACCCTGTTTGAAGGCACCAAAGAAACTGTCACAGAACCGTTAGGAGGTCTCACTCTGACGCTGTTTCAAGGCACCAGAGCAACTGTCACAGAACCGTTAGGAGGAGGTCTCACTCTGATCCTGTTTCAGGGCACCGGAGCAACTGTCACAGAACACTTAGGAGGTCTCACTCTGACGTGGTTTCAAGCACCAGAGCAACTGTCACAGGACTGTTAGGAGGAGGTCTCACTCTGACGCTGTTTGAAGGCACCAAAGAAACTGTCACAGAACCGATAGGAGGAGGTCTCACTCTGACCCTGTTTGAAGCACCAGAGCAACTGTCACAGAACCGTTAGGAGGTCTCACTCTGACGTGGTTTCAAGCACCAAACCAACTGTGACAGCACCAGAGCAACTGTCACAGAACTGTTAGGAGGAGGTCTCACTCTGACGCTGTTTCAACGCACCAGAGCAACTGTCAGAAAACTGTTAGGAGGAGGTCTCACTCTGACCCTGTTTGAAGGCACCAAAGAAACTGTCACAGAACCGATAGGAGGAGGTCTCACTCTGACGCTGTTTCAAGCACCAGAGCAACTGTCACAGAACCGTTAGGAGGTCTCACTCTGACGTGGTTTCAAGCACCAAACCAACTGTGACAGCACCAGAGCAACTGTCACAGAACTGTTAGGAGGAGGTCTCACTCTGACCCTGTTTGAAGGCACCAAAGAAACTGTCACAGAACCGATAGGAGGAGGTCTCACTCTGACGCTGTTTCAACGCACCAGAGCAACTGTCAGAAAACTGTTAGGAGGAGGTCTCACTCTGACCCTGTTTGAAGGCACCAAAGAAACTGTCACAGAACCGATAGGAGGAGGTCTCACTCTGACGCTGTTTCAAGCACCAGAGCAACTGTCACAGGACCGATAGGAGGTCTCACTCTGACCCTGTTTCCAGGCACCGGAGCAACTGTCACAGAACTGATAGGAGGAGGTCTCACTCTGACCCTGTTTGATGCACCAGAGCAACGGTCACAGAACTGATAAGAGGAGGTCTCACTCTGACGCAGTTTCAAGCACCAGAGCAACTGTCACAGAACCGTTAGGAGGTCTCACTCTGACGCGGTTTCCAGGCACCAAAGCAACTGTCAGAAAACTGTTAGGAGGAGGTCTCACTCTGACGCTGTTTGAAGCACCAGAGCAACTGTCACAGAACCGTTAGGAGGAGGTCTCACTCTGACCCTGTTTGAAGCACCAGTGCAACTGTCACAGAACCGTTAGGAGGTCTCACTCTGACGCTGTTTGAAGCACCAGAGCAACTGTCACAGAACCGTTAGGAGGAGGTCTCACTCTGACCCTGTTTGAAGCACCAGTGCAACTGTCACAGAACCGTTAGGAGGAGGTCTCACTCTGACACTGTTTCAAGGGTCTGACCATGACTTTTTTTCAATTTAAAATGTACCGACAGTTAATATTATCCTAAAAGACATATAGGCTACTGTACATATTTATATACATTTCTGTATAGCTTCCTTTTTTTTCTTCCGTTAGTGTGACTTTTATATAATTAGTTCTATCATATTGCCTATTTTATTGTTTAATTCTAATTTTAACATTTACATTTTTTTTAAATAAAACCTGAAAACGCAGGAAAATCACAGGCCAAAATCATTTAAATCTTCTCTTTAATCAAATAGTTATTTAATTTTTTGCTGTAAATTATATATCGTTTTGTATTCATTTTATTTTAAACTTTTTTTTATTAATTTTTTTCGTTAATCACTAATTTATACCCTTCATTCCATTTCCCTTTTACTTTTATTTCATTTTTTATTTCATTGTATTTTTTAAATCCTTTTTGAATTAATGTTTTACTTACATTGTTATTTTATTAATCACTAATGTATTTATCTTTTATTTCATTTCCCTTAATCTCTTTTGTGTCCTTTATTTAAAATTATTTTACTTACATATTGTTTTCTTTTCTCACTTTTAAAAAAATAAATAAAATAAAAACAAGTATTTAAATGTTTAAATTACAACAAAACAAAAGGCAATATGACAGAACAAAGCATATAAAAGTCGCACTAAAGGTAGAAAAAATACTAAAATAGACAGAAACATGTGTAATATGATATTATAATAATATAGAGTCTTTTTAGGAGAAAATCTGATACATTTTGAATTGCAAAATATTCAAAAAAATAATACGTTCTTTCAAAGTATCAACAAAAAAAATATAATTAAAATAATTAACAAATAAAATTACTTCAGTTGCAGTTTTAAATAACCAAACTTTACAAGTGTTTATTTATATAAAAACAACTTTATTTAAAAAATACATCCTATAAAAAGATGGTGGAGAACTGTACAGTGCAGGGCCAAGATATAAATATCAGAGAGAAGCTTTGGTTTCACACAGAGAGAAAAAGACTACAACTCCTCACAGCTCTGGACTTCCTTTCCCACAGTGCTTTGCATTATGTGTCAAAGCTTGGCTGAAGCGTGACATGTGGTTCTGCGGAGGCTCCACGCAGAGCTTTCACCGCAAGTTTATACTTGTGCGTCGATCTCTTTAAGAGGATAGCGGGGCCGGCATGTGTGTCTGTGTGTGTGTGCGTGCGTGTGCGTGTGTGTATGTGTGCTTGTGTGTTTGTGTTTGTGTTTGTGTCTGTGTGTGTGTGTGTCTGTGTGCATGTGTGTGTGTGTGTGCATGTGTCTGTGGCTGTGTGTGTGTGTGTGTGCATGTGTGCATGTGTCTGTGGCTGTGTGTGTGTGTGTGTGTGTGCATGTGTGTTTGTGTATGTGTCTGTGGCTGTGTGTGTGTGTGTGTGTGCATGTGTCTGTGTCTGTGTGTGTGTGTGTGTGTGTGCATGTGTGTTTGTGTATGTGTCTGTGGCTGTGTGTGTGTGTGTGTATGCATGCGTGCATGTGTCTGTGTGCGTGTGTGCGTGTGTGCGTGTGTGTGCGTATGTGTGCGTGTGTTTGTGTATGTGTCTGTGGCTGTGTGTGTGTGCATGCGTGCATGTGTCTGTGGCTGTGTGTGTGTGTGTGTGTGTGCATTTGTGCATGCGTGCATGTGTCTGTCGCTGTGTGTGTAATGAGAGTGTGTGTGTGTGTCTGTGTGCGTGTGTGTGGAATGAGTGAGTGAGTGTGTTTGTGTGTCTTTGGCTGTGTGGAGTGAGTGTGTAGGTGTGCATGTGTCTGTGGCTGTGTGTGTTCGTCTGTGTGTAGGTGTGCATGTGTGTCTGCATGCATGTGCGTGTGTGTGTGTGTGTGTGTGTGTGTGTGTGTGTGCATGTGTCTGTGGCTGTGTGTGTGCGCATGTGTGTCTGCATGCATGTGTGTGTGTGTGTGTGTGTGTGTGTGTGTATGTCCTGTTCTTTCTGACCACAGTGGGAGATCTGCAGCAGGAGAAGTTAACCCTCTCCTTGATCTCATGTTGTTGATGGAGAAGGAGAACCACGAGATGAGTCAGGGGGGAGAAACGCAACGCTACCGAGCCCCGGCCGAGCCCCGAGCACCCCCGCTACGCGTTCTTAAATTTTTCGAGATGTGGCGTCCGGCTACGGCATCGTGTCCGGTAACCCCACGTACCTACAGTACGTAGCCGTGGCCTAGATTTAACACAGAACCATAAATCACGCTTCAGTCTTTGTGCTAAAAATACATGAAACTTATTCTCTCATCAGAGGAACACAGAACAGACCGAAGATACAGGAAAAACATTTTGTTTTTTGTTTGTTTTTTATTAACAAGTTCATTAAGTTTATGTTTTTACGAAAAGTTTTCAGTGGCGAGACGGACAGAAAACAAATGGCCCTTACTTAGAATTCAAAAACAGTAAATAATAATAAAAAAAAGAAAAATCAATCTTTGAAACGTGCACACTTAAAGGACAGTTTCAGAGTTTTCCAAGTCTGTCTTTATATTCATTATATTCACGTTCATATGTGAAGAGTTGTTGCTGTTCATCCTGACAGTAAACTCAGATCTCTTTATAAAAGGACTCTTTAGATTTCATGAATACACTCCGTCAGTGTGTTTACACGCACAGCAGTAACTGCTGTATTTTCCGGACTATAAGTCGCACTTTTTTGTCCTACTTTGGCTGGTCCTGCGACTTATAGTCAGGTGTGACTTATATATCATTTAACATGTTTTAAAATGATAATTCATACTGAAAACATCACCGTCTACAGCCGCGAGAGGGCGCTCTAGGCTTGTGACAACTAGAACGCTGCTCCTAAAGACAACTGAGAAAGTATATTATTACTTATTACTGTCAATGCAACCCTGTAATTTATTGTATAATTTGGGGAGGTGGTGGACTTGGGGGGGAGCATACTGTGAATGATGTCTTGTTGAGTTTGTTTTTCTTTTTATATGTGTTATTGTGTAATGTCATGTTTTGAGCATGTGTGGCTCTGGCTGTTATTTTCTAATAGCGATTGAAAGGACCTCCTTGAAAATGAGATGGTACATCTAAAGGGGCTATCCAAAATAAAGAAAGAAAGAAAGAAAGAAAGAAAGAAAGAAAGTAAAGAAAATCCTATCCTGCAGATAACAAACTGCAGGTAGGAACTAAGGAACATAACATCTATCAAATCCTTCTCTAAATCCATAAAACATTGGCTATTGGCTAATCAATATGCTCCCATAATACAGAATAATGTGTTTGTATTCATTGCCACAGTACTGTCTCAGTATGTGTTGATGTATTTACGTAGTTTTTACCTATGTAAGCATATGTTGTTCTTATTTTATGTGTACTTGTTGGTATTGTTGTATTGTATTGTATTGTTTTTTAAGTCATCAACCTGCTAGGGACTGCAGATGAAAATTAGCCGGTACGGCTAAATCTGGCACATTTACATGTTGGACATTGTACTCATGTTGATTAATTTGCACTGTCCCTTTTAAATAAAGAAATCTAAAAAATAAAAGGTAGTAAAATATGCAGCCGAAAACGGTAATCGAGCAGCAGAAAGAAAGTCTGAAGTGAGGGAGAAACTTGTGAAGGAGACTGGAGAACAGGTGAGTCTTACTGCAATGAAGAAAACAAACACCTATTCAGCCTGTTGTTCTGTGTGCTGTTGTGTAGTTGGAATAACTTGCCTTTTCTTTCCTTTTGATGATGCTTTTTGTTAATTCTTCTATCGAACAGTGAATTTTATTCTTGCATTTTATTTCGTGTACAATTTTAATACGGAATTGTAAATTTTATTTTTTTTCTCATATCAACTTTTCTACTGAACTATATTTGTATTTATGTATCTTAAATGGTTTTAAATTTGTATTCATTACTATTTTTATTCTTATTCTAATCCCTATTTTGCTCTTTGATCTTTAATGATTGATGTGCTATATAAATAAAATTGCCTTGCCTTGCCTTGCCTTTCCAGATTAAATGTCTGTTCTTGGTCTTGGATTTTGTGAAATAAATGCGACTTATAGTCCGGAAAAAATTAAAATACACGTGTTATGCCAGTTCTCCAGGAAGAGCATGAGCAGGAAGAAAGACGGCAGTAAAGGTTGTAGCTAGAAGGGATGAAGCTATGCCGTTTAGCCGAAAAACGGCACCGATGACGATTAAGTTTAGGCACCAAAACGACAAGTTTAGTTTATGGAAAAGATGGTAATTTGGGTTAAAACACTAACGAGGTGAACGTGTTAATATTGTATTATTATATCACATTAGATTTTGCAACGGTGTAACTTTGGGTTCAACATTTAAAAACAAAAAGTGACAAACAAATGTATCTGAAAAAAGCACCAAAAACTTCAGAAAAAAGCACCAAAAAGCTCAGTAAAAAAACACTCAAAAACGTAAAAAAAAAGGTTAAAAGAAACTGTAAAAAAGGCGACAACAATTTTTTTATTTAAAGCACCAAAAATGTTGAAAAAAAAGCAGCAAAAAAAGTTGGAAAAAAGTACAAAAACTTTGAAAGATGCCCAGTTTTCATTATCGTCCTCCCCATAAATTACACCTAAGAGATAACTACTCCTTCTACCCACAACTACGTACAACTGGGCCACGTGCAACCCCGACAAAACGTAGCAACACGTTTATTAAAACGTAAAACGGGGGTGCGTTGAACACAGTGGTGTGTGCGCTCTGCCTTTTTATTACCACGAGGTTACACACACCTCTCTGCTGATTGGCTATCACCTGGGACACAACCAATAAACGAGAGAAAACAACATAACTTAAAGGGTTACTACCGTTTTTATTTAACCTGGACCCTATGTTCCTATGTGTTTGTGTCTATAAGTGACTGATGGGAACAATGATCTTTGACACTGGTCCAGTATTAAGAGAGATCTCTGCAGTCAGCAGCAGAGAAACAAGCTGTGATGTAAGTTAAAAGTAATAATCCAGTTTGTATTTACCTTCACTAAAGTGCTGTTTTTGCCGCTGACAGACTCAGATTATTATTCTAAGTGTCTGACAACACATCGCTTGATGCCTGACAAGATGGATTTTTAGCCTTCAAACTTATGGATCTTTTTACTCAAACTTGACTGGATCACAGAATCACAGAAGTTTAAGATTATTTTCAGAAAAAAACTAACTAGATTTGCTGCTCTCTCTCTCTCTCTCTCTCTTTTACTCAGTGCGTTGACATGCACAGCAGTAACCGGGTTCTCCCAGTTCTCCCAGTATGAATGAGCTGGGGAAGAATGGGGAGAATGACGGAGTAACTCTACCTCTGCTACAGTAGGTGTGTATTTAACTGTGATTGTGTTTTTTTCCATGTTGTGGATTGGTTGGTTTTCGGAAGTCCCGCCTAGTTCCCTGCGATGGTGACGCTGATTGGTGCAGCATGCCACCACTGCCCCAATCGAGGAGTTTTGGTAGCCTGCTTGACTGGAAGTTCAGGCCAGCTGTCAGACCGGATTAGTTTGCCTCGTTGCGTGTGTGTGTTTTATTTAGGGCTGCCACCTCTTAGTCGATTAGTCGACTAATCACTCGTTTTGGTCTTAGTTGACTAAGACTAATTATTATTGACTATTGACTAACTTCATGCTTAATTACTTATTTCCAAGAAACTTCTGAGCACATTTCTGGTAAACACAAGATTTAAAGTGGTGCTTTTGCAGGATTAATTGTGGAGAAACTCAGTTTTACAGATGGTTAATTAACTACATTTATATATTGTGCTTTTCTAGTCTTAACCACCTCTCAAAGAGCACAGCTCTGTCAATTAAATCAACTAATCCATTAGTCGACTAAATCCTATAAGTGTTAGTCCACTAAGAAGTTCTTTAGTCGAGGACAGCCCTAGTTTTGTTTTCTTTGCTACGTATTTTAGTCAGAGATTTAGGTTTTCCTCTGTGGGTGCTCAACATTTTTTTGCATTTCAGAACCTTAGGAAATGGAGAGGTTGTACGCCTCTGGCGCTACTAGGGGTTAAGTGTCTTGCTCAGGGACACATTGGTTGATGTATCGCAGTGGGAATCGAACCCAGGACTCCCACACCAAAGGCATGTGTTATATCCACTGCTTCATCACCAGCCCACAGAGATGAAAAGTTTAACTGAAATGTAACTGCGATCAGCTTTGTGGGAAATTAAGAATCTCTCTGCACTCATGCATCATTAGGTTTTGCTTTTTTTAATAACCAATCTGTCCATTTTAATGTCACTCTGATTACCTAATCAGTCCTTCCAGAAAAATGCAGTGAGTTTTCTTGTGATTTTTGCGGCAAAAAAATCCTTGATTATGCAGCACGTTTTCTTAAAAAATGCGATGGAATATGCAGGATATTTATGCAATTTTATGCGATGAAATCGCGGGAACTTGCAAAAACTGCCGTTTGATGAAAAAGAGAAAAAAAAGTGATTATGAAATCATGCAAGCCCTGCATATTTTGCGCAGAAATCGGGCAATTTATGCGGCGAAAGTGCAGCATATTTGCTGTGATTGGTGGATAGGATATGGAGCAGTATGACTGACGCTCCACTCAGAAACAACTACTGCAATGTCTGATTTTAACTCTTGTGTTGTCTTCTCGTCTACCAGTAACTTGTCGTCCATCCAGGTCAAAAGTGAAATTGATTTTTTTTGAGCTTTCCAGCGTTTTTGGCTGTTTTTTTTCATGCTTTTCACACTTTTTCAAACATTTTTGGCACATTTTTCAATGTTTTATTTTTAAATTCATGGTCAGTAAATCTAATTTATATGACATTATACCTCATTTTTTTAGCTAAAAAAAGCAGAAATTATGAATTATTTTTGACTTATAGTTAAGATCAAAGGATGTTGAGTGAATCACACACTGGTTCATGTCAAAGTGTGGTCACAATACGGTTTTAAAACCATTTAAACACCCAAAATTCAATAAAAGCAATCATTAATTTTACGTCCAAAGATCATCCAGGCATTCGTGTGTTATATTTGGGCATTTTGGTTCAAATAAACCTATATTTCTGATATAAAAACTTTTGAAAACGGGTCAAATTTGACCCGAGGACAGCACTGAGGGCAGTCTGGCACACGTGGGTGCTCGGTATTTCGGCGCCTATGATTTGGGTAACTGTTGTAATATGTCAGGTCCATATGTGTGTTTGTGTGTTATGTTGTGAATGTGAAAATGAACTGCTAGCTCCTCTGTCAGCTCTAGCCACTGAACAGAAATAAGCAGAGAAATCAGACCAATCACAAAAGCTGGTCAGTCTGACATCATACTGCCTGAGCTCATTACTATTCATGAGCTCGTCCAGTTGCGCTGGGGTAAAGGATGCTGACAGCCAGGCTCTCATTGGCTAGCTAGTTAGCCAATCAGATTCAAACAGCTTAGCTCGTTGAATATTAATGAGAACTGGCAGAAATCGAGCCGAGTCTTCCTGCAGGCTTTCTATACCACGCTAGGATGGCTTGAAACAAGGTAACCAAGGTTACAGAGTCCATGGTAGACCTTCAGACATCACCACAAAGTCTGGAAATACTGTATGTGTGGCAGGGCTCCTTTAAACTGCATGTAAACGCACTGACAGTGGAGTTTGTGTTATGAACAGATCTTTTCACAGAAAGTTTAAACCCAGAGGAATCAAACACCAACATCTCTTCACTTGTGGGTTACATTAAAGGTCCCATGACATGGTGCTCTTTTTGTATCATTTTATAAAGACTTTAGTGGTCCCCTAATACTGTATCTGAAGTCTCTACCGAAATTCAGCCTTGGTGCAGAATTACAGAAACTAGAGCCAGTCCCACAATGAGCTTTCCTCAGGATGTACCATTTCGGTGTCTGTAGCAATTGAGCTATCTCCTTATGACCTCATAAGGAGAATATTCCTGATTGGTCCATCTGAGCTTTCATTTTCTCAAAGGCAGAGCAGGATACCCAGGGCTCGGTTTACACCTATCACCATTTCTAGCCACTGGGGGACCATAGGCAGGCTGGGGGGGAACTCATATTAATGTTAAAAAACCTCATAAAGTGACATTTTCATACCATGGGACCTTTAAGACAGATTTGAAACAATCTGAACCGATACTTTAAGGGCAAATTTCTTTACAATCATTTGAGTATTAATAGCACCTACCCCCCCAAAAAAAACTAACTTCCGGTTTACAGTCTGAAGATGTAGCTGCTGAGAAAAAAAAAAATAATCTTTTTCACTTTATCTGTTCGCTCAGCATCCAAAAATATCAAATCTTTTTCTACGGACGTGACATTTCAGACTCTCTGGTTGTATTCTTTGGGTGAATTAGTTTTTTAAAATAACTGATTTCCTCTTCAGAGGAACATAAAAATCACAGATTTACATTCTTTGGTTGGAGCTGTTGGGAGTGTAGTGTGGGCTGAGAACCGTTAAAAATCCAATATATGTTTTTAGTTTTGAACATTTTGTTTTCATGTGTCATCAGGTTTAAAAAAAACAAACAAACACATTTAATTAAAAACAAGTTAAAATGTTTGTGAAGAAAACCACTCAGCCCGGAAAACTGGAGCCATGGATTAATCAATCAGCGGATGGGATGGATTGTGTTTTTGTTGTTGTTGTTGTTGTTGTTGTTGTTGTTGTTGTCAAACCCAAATGGAGACGAGCCAATGAGGCGTTCACGCTGTGGAAAGCTCCACGCCGCTGTCACAGACCCCGCTGTCGAGCCAAACGTCTGCCTTCAGATCCTGAACCGGAGACTGGCCTGCAGAGAGACAAACCACAGCTGAGTGTTGCAGGCAGGGGTGTCAAACTCATTTTCCCAGAGGGCCACACTGGAAAAAGTTGAATCACCTCAAGGTCCAGACATGTAGAGTTTATTGACTTGCTTTTGTTTCATTGAAAAAGTCAAAATATCTTTGACTGTATTACAGCATGTCACTTTTTTGACATTGCTGTAGTCATTTTTGTATGGTTTTTTCCTGACTTCTTTATGGCTTTCTCAGATGTTTGTCACCTTTTTAATTTAAATTGTCACCTTTTTTTCATTTTTTTATGCTTTTTGTTGCATTTGTCGACATAAAGCCCTACAAAAGTCAGCAAAAATGTTCCTTAGCCATCATAGAATTTAGCAAATCAAGCAAAAACAAAGTCGGCAAATCTGCCAAATTCTGCTTTGAGTGTCTATTTAACTGCAGTTAAAAAAACGTTCCCATGTTTTTGGCGCATAACTAGGCGGGCCAAAATCTATTGTGAACCTAAATTGATATGCGGGCCGGATCATAATCT
>CM046796.1:1494128-1496628 GCA_025617405.1 Perca schrenkii
AACACTTAACTGCATCACTATTTTTGTTGAATAGATTTTTCGTACATTAACTGGGTTCCGGAGGCAGTTTATAACTTTCGGGAAGCGGAGTTTGATCGGGAGATTATTCCATTACGCTGCGTTATTGACGTCTGCAGTCGGGTGCTCTCATGTTCGCTCTGTTTACGTAGCTCAGTTAGCTCGGTCATTTAGACAATAGTCTGTTGACAGAGTAACATTAACGTTCGGTTAAAAAGGTAAAATGATTGTGTAGTTGTGTCAACTTGTATGCACTTGTGGGAGTTATATGGTACGTTTAAGTTACTCTGTCTTTTGCTGACAGCAAAATGTAGGCTACAGGCTAGGCTAGTTAACCTTAGCATAGCTACCCGTCACTCATTAAACTCCCCACATGGATTTGGGCAACCAAATAGAAAAGAGTGTGGCTGCTGCTGAGCCATCTCTTGGTCCTCCACCAGCCAAAAAAACTGGTTCTGTGTGGAAGCATTTTACAGTCAGTGCTGCAGATCAAACCAAAGTGATATGTAATGTGTGCAAAAGTCAAATAAGCAGAGGCAGAGATATCAAACATCTGTCAACATCTGCTATGCATAATCACATGCACTTAAAGCATCCTCTCCTCCTGGTACTGTCTGCCAACCCCCCCCACAAGCACAAATCCCCCCACCAGCACCAAATCATCATCACAGCCATGTTCTGCCCCTGCAAGTCAGTTTCAATCACCTATATTAGCTGGCATAATTATTATAATGGATATAATTAAAGAATACTTACACTTTAACGTAAATTAGAAGTGTAATGCAAAAAAAACTGGAATTTTACGCCTATTTTGAATTTTACTCGAATACAAATACAAATACAAATACTTTCCCCCCCTCAACAAATACAAATACAGATACAAATACCGGCTGCTTTGCACACCCTAATATATATATATATATATATATATATATATATATATATATATATATATATATATATATATATATTAGGGCTGTCAATCGATTAAAAAAAATTAACTAATTAATCGCACAATTTGCTGTAGTTAATCGCGATTAATCGCATTTTTAAATTGAGAAGCTTGTAGTAATGGATATTTAAATGCTAAATCACTTAACTTTGCAAATATGAAGAGAAAACAAATAAGGAAAGGATCTGCTAAGTTCAGAATGTTTAATATCTTTCAGAACAACAGCAGCAACAATTTGGCTTATTTAGTCCTGCTGAAGGCTGCTGAAACGGCTAGAAACTGTCCGACTTGAGAGCAGATTTTTGTCACCACCCCCAATATTAGCCACATACCAAATATACCATATTCTGAATAATATACAAATGTGTATATGTGTATATATATATATATAGAATATAAATTACAATCTAGGCAGTACTTAATATCATAAATATTATAATATACATAGTGTTTAATCTGAATGACTAAGCAAAGCACATATATCTAAACACAGAAATGCACATCAATATCAATATCAATGTTACACATTAAACCAGTAACCCAAAACCACAAAGGTGTATGTTGGCCTAAAGTGAAAACATTGAGTGTAGTTTTAGATAGCGACGCTGTGCACAGCAATCCATTACCAATGTAAAGCGATTGACTACATTTCCCTTCCAGCACCGCAACCAGGAAGTAGCTTGTGTGACAGTGAGACGCACCAATTTCAAACATTTACTGGAATATAGTCACGGATACTATCGAGTCGACAGCGTTAAACATCAGACTGCAAATAAGGTTTTATCAGCGTGACCAACGTAACAGTTATCAAGTAAACAAATCGCGCACGTACATATGGGCAGCACAGCAGTAGCGATACAGACAAATCAAACTTAAACCGCAGCTCAATGTAGAGAAACAGCAGCTTACCGGTGGCGCATCTCTCCTGACGAGACAACATGTCGGAACTAGTACTCGGTCCCGTTTATAGCCCGTGCTCATTCATTTCTGGATTCTAACACATCATCTTCTTTCTCTTTTGGGATCTTACTGGTCCATGTTTCAACTCTTGACTGGCCCGTAGGCCTACTTCAATCAGGTAAGTCCCTCCTAGAGTAGCGCTGCCTGCTCTTATGGAGACGTATTACGTTTCTCAGCCGCCACATGAAGTAAACAAACACAGCTGCGTTAATTTCGTTAATTTTTTTTTAACGAGTTAAATATTAAAAAATTAACGCAAATATTAACGCGTTAATTTTGACAGCCCTAATATATATATATATATATATATACATATATATATATATGTGTGTTTGCATATATATCTGTGTGTGTGTGTGTGTGTGTGTGTGTGTGTGTGCATATATATGTGTGTGTGTGTGTGTGTGTGTGCATATATATATGTGTGTGTGTGTGTGTGTGTGTGTGTGTATATATATGTGTGTGTGTGTGTGTGTGTGTGTGTGTATATATATGTGTGTGTGTGTGTGCATATATATATGTGTGTGTGTGTGTGTGTGTGTGTGTGTGCATATATATATGTGTGTGTGT
>CM046796.1:1501628-1539128 GCA_025617405.1 Perca schrenkii
GTTCGTCAATTTAAAAGATAAGTTTTCAACCGAAGTAAGTCTCAGTTAGCCGTAGGTGTGTCATATGACCATTTAGTTTAGTGTGAGACTGCTCAGTGGACTACATCTCCCAGTGGACTACATCTCCCAGTGGACTACATCTCCCAGTGGACTACATCTCCCAGTGGACTACATCTCCCGTTTCACACAATCTACATCACCTAGCTTGATGCTTGGTTTGCTAGCTAGCTAGCTTAGCTCTGTTCCACAACACATGTAACGTTATCTTACCTGCTGTGTTTTATCCAGTGAAGTGTTTTCAGAGAAGCTAAAGAACGAGAGAGATCCTCTGATCATTAGAATAACGTTACATCCTGGTACTATATACACAGAGACATCGTAGCTTCAGAGAGACGTCATCCATGAAGTTTGTAGTCTTTCTAATTACGTATTTTCACAGTCTATACTTCAACAAACGAACATCATATGTGTAATCCATGGCTCAATTCAAACGGGATCAAAAAATTATTATTATCTCTCCATTGACTTTAGTTCATATTTTTTCGAAAGATAAGGTCCCATTGGACCGGAAGTAGAAGGGGGCGGGACTTTGGCTCTCTATTGTACTTTTTAAGTAGGAAGCGTCCTCGGAGCTACCCAGAAATGTGGATTTCCTGCCCAGAAATGCAGCAGAACAGAAGGCTGAGGTTCAGTAGTTCAGTACCTGGTAGAGGTGGTTCCTCATGTTGAGCACCTCCTCTCCAGGCAGAGCAGAGACCACCTGAGTCAGACTCTTCAGCGCCTCCTGCTGGCTGTGGAGGACTGCCAGATGGAGCCCACTGATAGGAGAAAAGAGAGGGGAGAACATGAGAAAAAGACTGCCCCGACTTTCCATTTTATTTCAATCTAAGCTATAAAATTGTCCTTCAAGAGGAACATCTAACTATAAATCGTGGGAATCTCTGTACGTGTGTCTGTTGTCTTTCAAATATCTCGTGAACCGTTTATCCACTGTACTTCCCACTTGGTTTCCTGGGTACCCAACATACAGTACAGGCCAAAAGTTTGGACACACCTTCTCATTCAATGCGTTTCCTTTTTATTTTCATGACTATTTACATTGTAGATTCTCACTGAAGGCATCAAAACTATGAATGAACACATATGGAATTATGTACTTAACAAAAAAGTGTGAAATAACTGAAAACATGTCTTATATTTTAGATTCTTCAAAGTAGCCACCCTTTGCTTTTTTTATTAATAAGGGAACAAATTCCACTAATGAACCCTGACAAAGCACACCTGTGAAGGTAAAACCATTTCAGGTGACTACCTCATGAAGCTCATTGAGAGAACACCAAGGGTTTGCAGAGTTATCAAAAAAAGCAAAGGGTGGCTACTGTGTTCATTCATAGTTTTGATGCCTTCAGTGAGAATCTACAATGTAAATAGTCATGAAAATAAAGAAACACATTGAATGAGAAGGTGTGTCCAAACTTTTGGCATCTACTGTATTTGGAGCAGTTTGGACATCTTCTGTTTCTACCCCTTCACAATAAAAGCCCAGCTTAAATTCACTCAGAGAGTTATTTCGGGGTACAACGTTTAAGGAGAAAGCTGTAGCAGCAATACCACAGGCCAATCCACACACACACACACACACACACACACACACACACACACAGACAGACACACACACACACACACACACACACACACACAGACAGAGACACACACACACACACACACACACACACACACACACACACACACACACACACACAGAGACACACGCACTCACACACGCACCCACCCACATACGCACTTACACAACCCACACACAGAGAAACGCAGACAAACACACACACACACAAACGCAGACACACACACACATAAACAAACAAACGCAGAGACACACAGACACACACACACACACACACACACACACACACACACACACACACACACACACACACAGAGACACACACACACGCAGAGACACACACACACACACACACAAACGCAGACACACACACACACACACACACGCAGAGACACACACACACACACACACACACACACAGAGACACACACACACACACACGCAGAGACACACACACACACACACAAACGCAGACACACACACGCACACACACACGCAGAGACACACACACACACACAAACGCAGACACACACACGCACACACACAAACAAACAAATGCAGAGACACACACACACACACAGACAAAAGCAGAGACACACATACAGACACCCACACCCACATGCGCACAAACACACACAAACGCAGAGACACACACACACACAGAAACACACACACGCACCCCCCCCCCCCCCCAAACACACACACACACACACACACACACACACCTAAACCGGATAACAAAGATGACATTCAAAGATAAGAATAACTGTTCTACAAACACTTCCAGAGTTTAAAAGTCATCGTGAAAGCTTTTACAGTTTTTTTTTGTTGTTAACTGTGTGTGGTTTAGCGTTATACTGACGTGTCTCCGTCCTCGTCCTGCGCGGCCATCAGGGGGCGCTGTGCAGCCAGCAGGTACGCAGAGTCTCCGGTGACCGAGTACTGAAACAGAGCCTCCAACTGTCTGCTGGTCGCCTCAACCAACCGCTCATCTGCAACAGACAGGAAAAACATCATATTTAAAAGTTAAAAGGTCCCATGACATGGTGCTCTTTGGATGCTTTTATATAGACCTTAGTGGTCCCCTAATACTGTATCTGAAGTCTCTTTTATATAGACCTTAGTGGTCCCCTAATACTGTATCTGAAGTCTCTTTTATATAGACCTTAGTGGTCCTCTAATACTGTATCTGAAGTCTCTTTTATATAGACCTTAGTGGTCCCCTAATACTGTATCTGAAGTCTCTTTTATATAGACCTTAGTGGTCCTCTAATACTGTATCTGAAGTCTCTTTTATATAGACCTTAGTGGTCCCCTAATACTGTATCTGAAGTCTCTTTTATATAGACCTTAGTGGTCCCCTAATACTGTATCTGAAGTCTCTTTTATATAGACCTTAGTGGTCCCCCTAATACTGTATCTGAAGTCTCTTTTATATAGACCTTAGTGGTCCCTCTAATACTGTATCTGAAGTCTCTTTTATATAGACCTTAGTGGTCCCCCTAATACTGTATCTGAAGTCTCTTTTATATAGACCTTAGTGGTCCCCCTAATACTGTATCTGAAGTCTCTTTTATATAGACCTTAGTGGTCCTCTAATACTGTATCTGAAGTCTCTTTTATATAGACCTTAGTGGTCCTCTAATACTGTATCTGACCTCTTCTGAAGAGTCCGTCATGTTTTTGTTAATCCTCCCTGTCCTCCTTGGCTACTAGCAGCTGTGTGGAGGAGGCGTGGGGGTATGAGAACAAAGCTCAGCGTTGCTCGCTGCTTTTAATGCTTCCCTGGGTAGAAATAAACTTTTTGATAGTAAACTTTTGATCTATTGAGCTGCTGCTCTGAAGAACTAATTAAACGTATACTCAAACAGCAACAAAAAATTAACATTTTTGATATTTTTTAAAATGTACATGACAACAATATGCCAACTGCAGCTTCTCATATTTACTGCTAATGTTTTGTTTTCTACGATATAGTGTATATATATATATATATATATATATATATATATATATATATATATATATATATATATATATATATATATATATATATATATATATATATATTTCCATCCATTTAAATTGGACTTTGCATTGGAGAGAGCCCAGATTAAGTCCATCTGAGTTGTTTTTGTTGCATCTCTCTATCACATCTTTTATTGATTATGTGTATATTAATCTGTAGTATGAATACATGTGTAAACCAATAAACCAAAGAGAGATCTAAAAGTTCTTCCTGAGTGGATTAAAGTCTAAATTCAGAATTAAGAGTGAAATATCCGCAGTTGACGCGTACCTCCGTGTGCTTCTGGCTCGTCCACACAGACCCCTCCATCCTCAGTCGTCTCCCCAGCCTCGAGGCCTCCCGGCTGGGCAGAAGCTCCCAGCACGACCCCTGACCCCGAGTCATCGTCAGGATCGCTGTCGTCCGCTGGGTCGCCCTCAGACGCTTTAACACATTAACATTTAGGTTTGAGTCTTTGATTTTACAATTAAGACGTTAAGGATCTTTCTTCTTCTTTTTTATTTTTTAAAAACATGTATTTATTGAGTTTTTTTTTTACATTTGACAAACAAAAACAGTACACCATGGCACATAACATAAAACAGAAAAGGGGACCAAGGATCAAACGTAGTAGCTGTAGTACCCACAGTCAAGAATTTGTACATCCATAGGTGTATGCTAACATAAAATACATACAGCAGCTGTTTATCTCAATACCCTACAGTAGGCAGACTACAGGCATTAGGAGTAAGTTATCACTAGTTACTAGTTATGTATTACACATCTAGTTATCACTCCAACCATCCACATCCATATCCTTATTCGTAACGATTCGTAATCGTAATTTTAAACATTTTAGGTATGCTTGTTTGATATATAAAGTGTTATATGATCTTGCCCCCCCTCCGCTGCGTGACTTCATTCGGAGACTTGAAAGCGGAGGAAGTACACGGGCCTCTGTAAAATGGGACTGTGTTATACCATTTAGACGCACCATTTTTGGACAAAACGTATTGTCAATAATAGGAGGTAAACTCTGGAATAGTTTGCCCCTCATAATAAGAGAGTGTCCTACATT
This sequence comes from Perca schrenkii, assembly GCA_025617405.1. Lineage (NCBI taxonomy): Eukaryota > Metazoa > Chordata > Actinopteri > Perciformes > Percidae > Perca > Perca schrenkii. The sequence goes on from CM046796.1 coordinate 1,506,357, forward strand.
CAACACTTTTAAAACTCATTTAAAACAGTGGCTTGTAGAAAACCAGAGATGCACGCATTTTTAACAGTCACACATTTCTTTATTCATATACTTTCACTGGTAAATCAAATGCAGTATAGAGGTGGAAGAATAATGTCTTTGTCATGTATCGTGCATCATGCATTTTTGTTTTGTGATGCTTGTTTGTTTTGTTTATGTCACTACTATGTGTACCTTTTAATGTAATGTAGTGAATGAGCGCTGTATGACTGCTGGTTGTCTTTGTTAGTCTTACGTTACCTGATGGAAAGTAGTTATTTTAACTAATTCTGGCATATTTACATGGTGTTTTTATACAACTATGTTCATAAATATGCATGGTCCCTGTCAAAGAAATCAATAAATAAAAAATATTCTCAAGGAAGTTGAAGAAAACGCTAAAACTTTTCTATAACGTGTCAAGCATATTTTTTGTTGAGTAACAAAAAATCTAAAGCTAAGTAAAAAGTAATTCCCCTCAACCATTGCGATGCGCCACGAGGTGTGTCTGATTTCCGTGAGCAGGCAATGCATTATTTGGCTTCTAAAAAACAAATATTCAGTAGAGATCTGGTTATAAAACCGTGCTGGGAAGAGATTTAATAAGCATAATTTAGGGCTAAGATTACATTACATTTGACGCAGGTATCTGGCATGTTAGAATTAAAGTGATGCAACTTAGCTGGGGTTATGTATAATCTACATATCCATTTATATTGCAATAGTTTGGAGTTTGTATTTATGGATTGGGTTTGAGCTAGAAAACATGCTTTCGACCATTCCTCCTCTGTAATATTCTACTTAGGATCTTTCTTTTGGCTTAGATCAGGGGTGTCAAACTCATTTTAGTTCATGAGCCACATACCCCTAATTTGATCTCAAGAGGGCCAGACCAGTGAACCAGTTGCTTCTGCTACGACAGCGTTCTAAAGGCCGTCGTAGGAAAAATAAATAATATTACAGACCCGGCAGAGAGAGAGAGAGAGAGAGAGAGAGGTAATAATCCGAGAAAAAGCTCGGGATTTCTAAGATTAAAGTCGTAAATTTATAAAAGAAAAAAAATTAAGATATTCTCTGAGATTTAAGTGGTAAATCTGGAATTGGAAAGTCATCCAGTGGGCCTGACTGGACCCTTGGATGGGCCGATTCTGGCACCCCTGGTTTAGTCCCACGGGGAGTTTTCTTAAAAGGAACACGGCGACATATTGGGACTTTATCTTATTCACCGTAACCCCCAGAGTTAGACTAGTCCATACATACCCTTCTCATCTCTTATTGGGACTTTATCTTATTCACTGTAACCCCCAGAGTTAGACTAGTCCATACATACCCTTCTCATCTCTTATTGGGACTTTATCTTATTCACTGTAACCCCCAGAGTTAGACTAGTCCATACATACCCTTCTCATCTCTTATTGGGACTTTATCTTATTCACTGTAACCCCCAGAGTTAGACTAGTCCATACATACCCTTCTCATCTCTTATTGGGACTTTATCTTATTCACCGTAACCCCCAGAGTTAGACTAGTCCATACATACCCTTCTCATCTCAGTGCGTGCTGTAATGCTGTCTGACGTTTCCAGCATTAGCTTAGCCTAGCACAGATCCTGCAGGTAACTGGTTCCAACTAGCCTACTGCTCCGAATTATGACAAAAGTGACAAAATAACTCCAACATGTTCCTATTTACATGTTGTGATTTGTAGAGTCACAGCGTGTACAAAAAACAACGTAACATGAGACACAGCCGTCTTCTAACAGTAAACAAACCGGGAACTATATTCTCAGACAGGCTTGCTGCGAGCATATCACTCCGCCCAAGTACTATATTCTTCCACCTGAGAATATAGTTCCCGGTTTGTTTACTGTTAGAAGACGGCTGTGTCTCATGTTACGTTGTTTTTTGTACACGCTGTGACTCTATAAATCACAACATGTAAATAGGAACATGTTGGAGTTATGAGGTGACTAGAGTCTCTCAAAATCTGACGAAAATCTTCTAAACTGACCTTTGTTGATCTGAAATGAAGACAGATTCAGCAACTGCATCACGGCCTATTTCTCTCTTCAAATGTTTTCAGAAACACGTTTTTTTCGGTGAACTATTTTAGTACAATATGAGATCAGATTCTGAACCATTTTAAGATTCTTTTATTTGCTTTTGAAGGCCAAAATGGCCTTGCCCCTCCTTACATCTCTGAGCTGCTACACCCCTATAGACCAGGGGTGTCGAACTCATTTTCCCAGAGGGCCACACTGGAAAAAGTGAATCACCTCAAGGGCCAGACATGTAGAGTTTATTGACTTGCTTTTGTAAAATATCTTTGACTGTATTACAGCATGTCACTTTCTTGACATTGCTGTAGTCATTTTTGTATGTTTTTTTTCTGACTTCTTTAGGGCTTTCTCAGATGTTTGTCACCTTTTTTATTTAAATTGTCGCCTTTTTTTCATTTTTTATGCTTTTTGTTGCATTTGTCGACATTAAACCCTACAAAAGTCAGCAAAAATGTTCCTTAGCCATCATAGAATTTAGCAAATCAAGCAAAAACAATCATCTTTTTTTTGTTTCTGCCTAAATATGAAGAAATTTCTGAGTCTCAAAGTCGGGAAATCTGAAAAATCTTTTTGGCGCATAACTAGGCGGGCCAAAATCTATTGTGAACCTAAATGGATATGTGGGCCGGATCATAATCTGCAAAGGGCCTGATTTGGCCCGCGGGCCTTGAGTTTGACACGTGTGATGTAGACCCACCCGTTCTCTCAGGTCAGCCGATCAATTGCTCCTAATTGTGCCGAAAACAAAGCGCAAGCAAAAAGGGAACCGTGCTTTTTCTGTAGCAGCTCCTAAATTGTGGAACGATTTACCTTTGCACATTAGACAGGCATCTTCACTCTCTATTTTTAAGTCTCTTCTTAAAACCCATCTTTATTCTTTGGTCTTTGAAAACTGAAATTGACAATTCATGTTTGGTTATAACTGGTCGTATTGGTTCATTGTATGGATTTTTTTGTTTGTACTTGTATTATATGGGTCGTGTGAGTTTTGTATTTTAGGGCTTTCATGTATTTTGTTGTATTCATTTATTGTTTTACTGTAAAGCACTTTGTGTCCTCGTTTGGATTTTAAAGTGCTCTATAAATAAATTTTGATTGATTGATTGAACGAGCCGCCATGACAGTCTGGCTTTGAATTTCCGGAGAAAACAAACCCATGTGACACGTTCGTCCAATCAGCTGCCGGTTTTCATTTCTTGGGCAACAACACAGAGTAGCGCCCCCTGCTGTTATGAAGATGTATTACATTTCTCAAGTCGGTGTCCCGAGGCAGTTTTTTGGACCTCCGGGACCCGACTGATCATCTCCACTGGCTTTTCTGCAGAGGGTCTGTCGTCTGGTTGGTGTGTAACCACTTTTAGGGCGCTTTCACACCTATAGTTTGGTAGACTCGCAATGTAGCCGGCCCTTTAAGAGGGTTGAAAACAAACAGTACGTGTAAGTGTTATTTCTCACCGTGTTTGATGCCTCCTCCTCCTCCCAGACCAGCTGAGTATCCTGTAGAGAAACCTCCACCTCCTCCTACTCCTCCTGCTCCTCCATAGTTGTAGGTACTGAAGCCCTGGAAGTAACCTGGTGGATAAATCAAACACACCCACAACATCAGAGAGTGACACAAGAGCAGCGTTGGAAACTGTTCCCTATCACAGAAACAGTTCCCTATATAGTGTGTTCACCATTTTGTAGAGGTGTTCCAATTCGCCGCTGTTAAATTTCATTCACTATATAGACCACCATAAAATACCCACAATGCACTGCTCATTTGAGTGTACAAATGATGTACCCTACATGTTACTCCCATATCCCACAATGCAACGCGGTGGTGTTTTCCCAGAGGAGAAGAGGCCAGCTTGCTAGGCAAGAACGTTAATCTTGCGATAAAAAAATTGCTGTTAAAATGGGTTTGCGTTAACGCCATTAATAACGTGTAGGGCTGTTCGATTGAAGAAATTCTTAGTCCACTAACACTCATTCAACTGTATCGACTAATCCAGGGGTTCTCAACCTTTTGCAAGCTGGGCCCCCCCAAAGCTGGTTCATTGCAGTTGGGCCCCCCCCCCCTCCAATTTCTTGGCGAAATGTCTGATAAACATAGCCTCAAATCATCCTCGATTTGTGCACTATTGCGGTATTTCGTTTTGAGTGCAGTCATTTCTGAGAATCCTGCCTCACACAAATACGCCGACGTGAAAGGGAGGAGAATCTCCAAGGTGACGTCACAGAGTTGAGAGTATTCCTGCATCAATGCTGCCCAGAATGACGAAAGAGGGCAGGAGGTCAGTGGCGTAACTAGCCAACACCGGGCCCCTATGCAGGATTATCAAGGCGGGCCCCCCCCCCCCTACTACAGCACGTGACGACGGCGCAATGTCCACGAGCAGGCTACCATGAATAAGACAGGAGAGGATCATAGAGACACAGCATATAAGAGATGAGATGACTGACAAAATCAGGAGTAGATAAGCGCACAACAACAACAAAAAAACACTGGTGAATGTGGACCATAACACATGAAAAAACACACAAGGGCAGTCCCTCCAGGATTTCACTGCCTTTTTTGGAGATTGTTGCGGCCCAAAATGCCTGATTTCACGGGAGCTTTTGTTAAAAATTGCAATAAAAGTTGTGGTGTCTTTTGTATGTGTGTTGCAATGAAGTTGCAGAAGACAGTGAAAGGTGCAAAAAAAAGTTGCAATTTTTTTTTACTTTCTTTAAAAATTAAAAAGGAAACTTGTTTTGGGGAGAATAATAATTAGTACTATTAATTAATTATTCTGGGCTGAGATTTCTAGGAACCTTAAAAGGCTCTGGATGCTGCAAATGTTGGTATAATAGGAAAATGGCTGGTGGATTTAAGACAAAAAAATAATTTATTGAATGTGAATATGAATCAAATATGAACATATCTGTCACTGTCAGTGGCTTGTTGGTCTTTACATTGTTAGTTAATGTCCAATCCTGGCCAGTGGCCACACACACACACACACACACACACATTCATACGGTTTGATAAAGTACTTATTGGACTTTAACTTATCATTGCACTTACAATAACGAGCATAGCGGTCCTCAATTTAGGTCATCTGCGTTTTTTCCTGCATCCACCGTGTGTGATTGTGTGTGTGTGTGTGTGTGTGTGTGTGTATGTGTGTGTGTGTGTGTGTGTGTGTGTGTGTGTGTGTGTATGTGTGTGTGTGTGTGTGTGTGTGTGCGCGCGCGTCAGTCGCGGGGGAAATGGAGCAGCAGCCCCGCCCGCTGCAGAGAGCAGACAGTGGGGCCTATGAAAACAGCAGCCGCTTCAGTGACTATATAATGAAAAAAACGTTACAGCGTACATTGATGTTAAAATGTACACACGTTGGCAGGACGGTCTGAAATGTTTTGCGCGGTCTTTCGCTGTACGTTTTGTTGGTAAATGTGAGATGTTCGAGTCACACACACGATCGTCTTCATAACAGAAACAAGGAAATTTATTTGACCCGTTCTCACTCCCGCTTGGTCAGTGGCTGTTCATCGCTGACAGGTGCTCAGACGCTGACTGAAACAGAGAGGAGAAGTCGTGTAGCGTGCCTGCATCAGTGATAAAGTCTGCAAGACTGGGGAACATGTCGCAGTTCCCTCGACTGATGCGGCCATGCCAGAGGTCAAGTTTTTGTGTGAAGGCGTCCACTCTGTCTGCAAGGAGCTAAATCAGAGTTTATATGAGGAGTGGTGTGTGTCTCCTCTCTGCTCTGACTGCAGGCTGGGACTGCTGCGCGAGGCTACTGAGAGACTGACCGCCTGGGAGGGCTTTTGGACGGGGGAGGGGCTCACGGCAGCACCCGCTGCTCGTTGAGCACAGTAACGGTAGAGCGATACGTGCTTTCGAGTCTCCAAACTCCACAAAAGTCTCCAAAATCACCAGTAAAAGTCGCTAGATTAGTTTTTGACAAACAAGTCGCCAGGAGGATGATTGTTTGTTACAGTCCAACCATTTGCATTTCAACATGAGGGAAATGTTTTTTCTGAATTCTTTTTTTTTTTTTTTCCTCCCATCCTGTAGCCTACTCGCGCCCCCCCGGGAGAGAACCACTGGACTAATTGATTAGTTGATTTAATCGACAGATCTGTAAATCTGAATTTCTCCGCAAAGAGTCATGCAAAAAGATGCATATATTGAATAAGATAACGCCTCCTTTGCATATTTAAAACACAACATTTCATCAAACGTGTATTGCAACAAATTTTCCTTAATGAAAGTATTCAAAGTAGGTTTCACAGTGATATCTATTAGGTAAAATGTCAACCCTTGATTTTTGCTTTTTACCAGAGATGTGCTCGTACGGTTCTTGGAAATAAGTCATTCAGCATGAAAAAAATCATGAAACATGACTAATGGACTAAAGAGATCTGAGGTTTTATTATTTTTTGGACGTTACCTCCTCCTCCTGCAGAGCCGGGTCCTCCTCCTCCTGCCGCTGGGCCTCCTCCTCCTCCTCCTCCTCCACGGTACACACCTCCACCTCCTCCGTGACCGCTGAAGTCCTGGAAGTTTGGCAACGTCTTCTGTCTCTTCCTCTGCACCTCCTCCTTGTCTGAACACACAGGATTTGGTTTTCTCTCATTTGCTCCCCAAACAAGAAGCTTCCCTTCCTTACGGATAGGTTTGGTATTTGTGCATGCAGATCTTTGAATGTATCTCATCTATTCTAAGGAGTTTCTAGGGACAAGTAAGTTTTAAGGTGACATGATCTCACAGAAAAACCTAGCTTAGAATGTGTAAATCTATTATGAGTTTGGGCACAACTGTCACACAGACGAATTCGAGCCAGGAATGTGGGAATCTATTAAGGAGCATAGGCCATAAAAGGTGCAGGTTAAGAGTAAACCGGTGCGCTGACATTGATATCTTGGGCTGTGTGAGCACAAAAAGAGTTTAAAAGGGATCCATTGTGATGTACATGTTGGTCACCCTTGGGCAGACATGTCTGTACGCTCACGGTTGTCCCGTTGTCTTGAGAGTTTGCGTTAGCTTGCTAAAAGCTAGAGACATATTAGATTAGCATGAGAACATGTCTCAGAGCCTACTTTACTTTCTGCGCCACACATCTGCTCCCTTGGCTAAGGGCACGAGACAAGATGTACCAAAACAAGAGGAAGACACAACAACAAAGTGCGGCAGTGAGCCACCACAGCCCCCACCTGAGCAAAGATTTGACCATGGGAGACCAAAGAGCAGAGATGAGAAATCTCAACCCCCCTTCTCACCCGTGCAACACTCCTCAAGCCCCTGTGACAACCATGACAGCTATGAGGACCTCTTTAAGGATATGTCGCTCTCCCCTCTTGCCCACATCCCCATGTTGGAGTTCACTGACCAGATGAAGCAGCTGGTGAATGCTGGAACCAAGTATGCCCCCCCCCCTTCCTTCTCCCATCGTAAAACGCCAGGCACCTCTGCCCCCTCAACGACGGCAGCTAACTCCTTCTCCCCCAAGCTGATAAGGATGCTTGTGTGCAAAATGCAGTAAGCATTAACTGATATGGGCCGGGTCCAGGCTGCATGCATAGTAGCACTCATGACTCTTTCCAAGACAAGCCTGGGCCCTGCGTATTAGGTTCTTCCACAATTTATGTTGTGATAGGTAATAGAAAAAGAATGGCGAATAAGCACGTAACTGCAAACTTTGCAAATTTAGCATCCATTCCTCGTCAGCCACAGTCTGTCCCAAAAAATGAAAACGCACTAACACTAGCCCTACTAAACGTTAGGTCTTTGGCGGGGAAAATCATTTTTAATCAATGATTTTATTATCAAGAACAATCTTGATTTTATGTTTTTAACTGAAACCTGGTTGGACCATAATAACAGTGCTGCTGTTCTCATTGAGTCAGCCCCCCCTAACTTTAGTTTTATGAGTGAGAATAGAGTGAATAAGAAAGGAGGTGGAGTTGCCATTTTGTTTAATGACTCATTCCAATGTACGCAAATATCTTACGGAAATTTTGCTTCTTTTGAATATGTGGCTCTTCAGCTAAGATCCTCCCCTCAAGCTCTACTTCTAAATATCTACAGGCCACCTAAATACTGTGCATCCTTCTTTGACAATTTTAATGAACTGCTGTCTATAATCTGTATTAACTTTGACCGTGTAATTATTGCTGGTGATTTTAACATTCATGTTGACAACCCCCAGGACCGAGGGACCAAAGAACTGTGTTGTGTTTTTGAGAGCTATGGACTGACTCAGCATGTGACACAGCCCACGCACAATAAGGGGCACACTCTGGACTTGATCATCTCCAAGGGTCTGAACATTTCCAAGGTTGTGGTGACTGATGTTGCTCTCTCTGATCATTCCTGTGTTTTCTTTAACGGCACTATCTCTGTGCCCAAAAGTGTTCAAACAAAGTTAATCAGAAAACGGTATATTACTGAAAACACCAGTGAATCATTCATTCAGCTTTTCTCCTCTACACCCACCCTCACTGGGGCCTCAGTCACTGAGCTTGTAGATAATTTCAACTGTAAAATTACAACTGTTATTGATGCTATTGCTCCCACTAAGGTCAAAGCTGTCTCTGGTAAGAAAAGATCTCCATGGAGAAATTTTATAGGTGTGAGAACAGAAAAAAGAGAGTGTCGAAAAGCTGAACGCAGTTGGCGAAAATCTAATCTCCAGGTCCATTATAACACTTATAAAGAGAGACTTCGCATTTATAATCTGGAACTAAGAAATGCAAGACGGTCCTTTTTCTCTGACATTATCGCCAGAAACAATAATAATTCACGTGCTTTGTTTGCTACTGTTGATAGATTAACTAACCCTCCAGTACCGGTAGCATCTGAACTGTTGTCTACCAAGGCTTGCAACGACTTTGCCTCCTTCTTCACAGACAAAATTCAGAAAATTAGACAAACAGTCAGTGCCTCCTTATCAAGTACAGGATATGTGTTGTCACAGTGTGCACGCAAAACAAATTCCAACATGACACAATTTCATACGATCAACCTTAAAAAACCTGGAGGACATTATACAACATCTGAAAACCTCCTCCTGTTGCCTTGATATTCTACCAACGGGTGTTTTCAAAAATGTTTCGAAAGTGTTTGGCTTCAGATCTTCTACAGATTGTAAACACATCTCTGCTCTCAGGTATCTTTCCACAGGCCCTAAAAACTGCAGTCATCAAGCCACTCTTAAAAAAGAACAATCTAGACACGACACTAATGAGCAACTATAGGCCAATATCAAACCTTCCATTTTTAAGTAAAATCATAGAAAAAGTGGTTTTTTCAACAACTCAACCTTTTCTTATCGCTAAACAACAGTTTTGATGCCTTCCAGTCAGGTTTTCGACCACACCACAGCACTGAGACGGCTCTTGTTAAAGTCTTTAATGACATCCACTTAAACACAGATAGTGGCAAAATTTCAGTCTTAGTATTACTTGATCTCAGTGCTGCATTTGATACGGTAGACCATGACATATTGCTTGACCGATTGGAAAACTGGGTTGGTCTTTCTGGCTCAGTACTAAAGTGGTTTGAATCCTATTTAAAGAATAGGGACTACTTTGTGTCTATAGGTAATTATACATCTGAGCATACAAACATGACGTGTGGAGTTCCCCCAAGGCTCAGTTCTGGGCCCTCCTCTGTTCAACATCTACATGCTTCCACTGGCTCAGATTATGGAAAACAACAAAATAACTTACCATAGTTATGCAGATGACACACAAATTCACATAACCTTATCGCCAGGGAACTATAGCCCAATACAACAATTAAATATGTGCATTGAACAAATTAATGATTGGATGTGCCAGAACTTTCTTAAATTAAATGAAGAAACAACGGAGGTGGTTGTTTTTGGAGCAAAAGAGGAACGATTGAAAGTCAGCGCTCAGCTTCAAATGACAATGTTAAAAACAACAGACAAGGCCAGAAATCTTGGTGTAGTCATGGACTCAGACCTGAATTTTAAAAGCCACATTAACATAATTAAAAAATCAGCCTATTATCACCTTAAAAATATATCAAGGGTTAGAGGACTTATGTCTCAGCAGGATCTGGAAAAACTTGTCCATGCTTTTATCTTCAGTAGACTTGACTACTGTAACAGTGTCTTTACAGGTCTCCCTAAAAGATCAATCAGACAGCTGCAGCTGATTCAGAACGCTGCTGCTCGAGTCCTCACTAAAACCAGGAAAGTGGATCACATCACTCCAGTACTGAAGTCTCTACACTGGCTTCCAGTGCCTCAAAGAATTGATTTCAAAATACTTTTACTGGTTTATAAATCACTAAACGGTTTAGGGCCAAAATACATTTCTGATCTGCTACTACATTATGACCCACCCAGACCTCTCAGATCGTCTGGGACAGGTCTACTTGTTGTCCCCAGAGTCAGAACTAAACAGGGGGAAGCAGCGTTCAGTTTTTATGCTCCAAATATCTGGAACAAACTCCCAGAAACCTGCAGGTCCGCTGCAACTCTCAGTTCTTTTAAATCTAAGCTAAAGACCTATCTTTTTGAGGTTGCTTTTCTTTAAATAATCTAATTTATTAACTTTAATTTCTTATACTGCACTGTAACTTTTATTCTTATACTGCACTATCAATTTTATTCTTGTTTTAATTTGTTTATTAATGTTTTTAAATTGTTTTATAACTGCTCTTTAATATTTTATGTTAAGCACTTTGAATTGCCCTGTTGCTGAAATGTGCTATACAAATAAAGCTGCCTTGCCTTGCCTTGCCTTGCCTCAGAGAACGTTGGACTCGGTACACTTATGTTATTTACCCATAGATCCATTTTGCGCCGGAACTGTCCTTTAACTCCAAACCAGAAAGCTTCCCTCTTCACTCCCTTAATAGAAAGTAACCTTTCTTGCTAACTTGTTTATTTCTCGCTAACTCAATCACTTGGGGCCTCGTTAGCTGCTTTCCGACCGAGGGATTTTTGCAGTTCTTAGAACATAAAATTCCTAGAACTCTTTTTTTTTTTCTTGTGTTCCGACTGGACCAAATACCGGACCTACCGCTGATCTGAGGCTACCGGACCTACCGATGATCCGAGGCTACCGGACCTACCGATGATCCGAGGCTACGGGACCTTCCCTTCCTTACGGATAGGTTTGGTATTTGTGCATGCAGATCTTTGAATGTATCTCATCTATTCTAAGGAGTTTCTAGGGACAAGTAAGTTTTTAAGGTGACATGATCTCACAGAAAAAACCTAGCTTAGAATGTGTAAATCTATTATGAGTTTGGGCACAACTGTCACACAGGCGAATTCGAGCCAGGAATGTGGGAATCTATTAAGGAGCATAGGCCATAAAGGTGCAGGTTAAGAGTAAACCGGTGCGCTGACATTGATATCTTGGGCTGTGTGAGCACAAAAAAGAGTTTAAAAAGGGATCCATTGTGATGTACATGTTGGTCACCCTTGGGCAGACATGTCTGTACGCTCACGGTTGTCCCGTTGTCTTGAGAGTTTGCGTTAGCTTGCTAAAAGCTAGAGACATATTAGATTAGCATGAGAACATGTCTCAGAGCCTACTTTACTTTCTGCGCCACACATCTGCTCCCTTGGCTAAGGGCACGAGACAAGATGTACCAAAACAAGAGGAAGACACAACAACAAAGTGCGGCAGTGAGCCACCACAGCCCCCACCTGAGCAAAGATTTGACCATGGGAGACCAAAGAGCAGAGAGGAGAAATCTCAACCCCCCTTCTCACCCGTGCAACACTCCTCAAGCCCCTGTGACAACCATGACAGCTATGAGGACCTCTTTAAGGATATGTCGCTCTCCTCTTGCCCACATCCCCATGTTGGAGTTCACTGACCAGATGAAGCAGCTGGTGAATGCTGGAACCAAGTATGCCCCCTTCCTTCTCCCATCGTAGAAACGCCAGGCACCTCTGCCCCCTCAAGGACGGCAGCTAACTCCTTCTCCCCAAACTGATAAGGATGCTTGTGTGCAAAATGCAGTAAGCATTAACTGATATGGGCCGGGTCCAGGCTGCATGCATAGTAGCACTCATGACTCTTTCCAAGACAAGCCTGGGCCCTGCGTATTAGGTTCTTCCACAATTTATGTTGTGATAGGTAATAGAAAAAGAATGGCGAATAAGCACGTAACTGCAAACTTTGCAAATTTAGCATCCATTCCTCGTCAGCCACAGTCTGTCCCAAAAAATGAAAACGCACTAACACTAGCCCTACTAAACGTTAGGTCTTTGGCAGGAAAATCATTTTTAATCAATGATTTATTATCAAGAACAATCTTGATTTTATGTTTTTAACTGAAACCTGGTTGGACCATAATAACAGTGCTGCTGTTCTCATTGAGTCAGCCCCCCCTAACTTTAGTTTTATGAGTGAGAATAGAGTGAATAAGAAAGGAGGTGGAGTTGCCATTTTGTTTAATGACTCATTCCAATGTACGCAAATATCTTACGGAAATTTTGCTTCTTTTGAATATGTGGCTCTTCAGCTAAGATCCTCCCCTCAAGCTCTACTTCTAAATATCTACAGGCCACCTAAATACTGTGCATCCTTCTTTGACAATTTTAATGAACTGCTGTCTATAATCTGTATTAACTTTGACCGTGTAATTATTGCTGGTGATTTTAACATTCATGTTGACAACCCCCAGGACCGAGGGACCAAAGAACTGTGTTGTGTTTTTGAGAGCTATGGACTGACTCAGCATGTTACACAGCCCACGCACAATAAGGGGTACACTCTGGACTTGATTATCTCCAAGGGTCTGAACATTTCCAAGGTTGTGGTGACTGATGTTGCTCTCTCTGATCATTCCTGTGTTTTCTTTAACGGCACTATCTCTGTGCCCAAAAGTGTTCAAACAAAGTTAATCAGACGGTATATTACTGAAAACACCAGTGAATCATTCATTCAGCTTTTCTCCTCTACACCCACCCTCACTGGGGCCTCAGTCACTGAGCTTGTAGATAATTTCAACTGTAAAATTACAACTGTTATTGATGCTATTGCTCCCACTAAGGTCAAAGCTGTCTCTGGTAAGAAAAGATCTCCATGGAGAAATTTTATAGGTGTGAGAACAGAAAAAAGAGAGTGTCGAAAAGCTGAACGCAGTTGGCGAAAATCTAATCTCCAGGTCCATTATAACACTTATAAAGAGAGACTTCGCATTTATAATCTGGAACTAAGAAATGCAAGACGGTCCTTTTTCTCTGACATTATCGCCAGAAACAATAATAATTCACGTGCTTTGTTTGCTACTGTTGATAGATTAACTAACCCTCCAGTACCGGTAGCATCTGAACTGTTGTCTACCAAGGCTTGCAACGACTTTGCCTCCTTCTTCACAGACAAAATTCAGAAAATTAGACAAACAGTCAGTGCCTCCTTATCAAGTACAGGATATGTGTTGTCACAGTGTTCACGCAAAACAAATTCCAACATGACACAATTTCATACGATCAACCTTAAAAAACCTGGAGGACATTATACAACATCTGAAAACCTCCTCCTGTTGCCTTGATATTCTACCAACGGGTGTTTACAAAAAATGTTTCGAAATGTTTGGCTTCAGATCTTCTACAGATTGTAAACACATCTCTGCTCTCAGGTATCTTTCCACAGGCCCTAAAAACTGCAGTCATCAAGCCACTCTTAAAAAAGAACAATCTAGACACGACACTAATGAGCAACTATAGGCCAATATCAAACCTTCCATTTTTTAAGTAAAATCATAGAAAAAAGTGGTTTTTCAACAACTCAACCTTTTCTTATCGCTAAACAACAGTTTTGATGCCTTCCAGTCAGGTTTTCGACCACACCACAGCACTGAGACGGCTCTTGTTAAAGTCTTTAATGACATCCACTTAAACACAGATAGTGGCAAAATTTCAGTCTTAGTATTACTTGATCTCAGTGCTGCATTTGATACGGTAGACCATGACATATTGCTTGACCGATTGGAAAACTGGGTTGGTCTTTCTGGCTCAGTACTAAAGTGGTTTGAATCCTATTTAAAGAATAGGGACTACTTTGTGTCTATAGGTAATTATACATCTGAGCATACAAACATGACGTGTGGAGTTCCCCAAGGCTCAGTTCTGGGCCCTCTTCTGTTCAACATCTACATGCTTCCACTGGCTCAGATTATGGAAAACAACAAAATAACTTACCATAGTTATGCAGATGACACACAAATTTACATAACCTTATCGCCAGGGAACTATAGCCCAATACAACAATTAAATATGTGCATTGAACAAATTCATGATTGGATGTGCCAGAACTTTCTTAAATTAAATGAAGAAAAAACGGAGGTGGTTGTTTTTGGAGCAAAAGAGGAACGATTGAAAGTCAGCGCTCAGCTTCAAATGACAATGTTAAAAACAACAGACAAGGCCAGAAATCTTGGTGTAGTCATGGACTCAGACCTGAATTTTAAAAGCCACATTAACATAATTAAAAAATCAGCCTATTATCACCTTAAAAATATATCAAAGGGTTAGAGGACTTATGTCTCAGCAGGATCTGGAAAAAACTTGTCCATGCTTTTTATCTTCAGTAGACTTGACTACTGTAACAGTGTCTTTACAGGTCTCCCTAAAAGATCAATCAGACAGCTGCAGCTGATTCAGAACGCTGCTGCTCGAGTCCTCACTAAAACCAGGAAAGTGGATCACATCACTCCAGTACTGAAGTCTCTACACTGGCTTCCAGTGCCTCAAAGAATTGATTTCAAAATACTTTTACTGGTTTATAAATCACTAAACGGTTTAGGGCCAAAATACATTTCTGATCTGCTACTACATTATGACCCACCCAGACCTCTCAGATCGTCTGGGACAGGTCTACTTGTTGTCCCCAGAGTCAGAACTAAACAGGGGAAGCAGCGTTCAGTTTTTATGCTCCAAATATCTGGAACAAACTCCCAGAAACCTGCAGGTCCGCTGCAACTCTCAGTTCTTTTAAATCTAAGCTAAAGACCTATCTTTTTGAGGTTGCTTTTCTTTAAATAATCTAATTTTATTAACTTTAATTTCTTATACTGCACTGTAACTTTTATTCTTATACTGCACTATCAATTTTATTCTTGTTTTTAATTTGTTTATTAATGTTTTTTAAATTGTTTTATAACTGCTCTTTAATATTTTATGTAAAGCACTTTGAATTGCCCTGTTGCTGAAATGTGCTATACAAATAAAAGCTGCCTTGCCTTGCCTTGCCTTGCCTCAGAGAACGTTGGACTCGGTACACTTATGTTATTTACCCATAGATCCATTTTGCGCCGGAACTGTCCTTTAACTCCAAACCAGAAAGCTTCCCTCTTCACTCCCTTAATAGAAAGTAACCTTTCTTGCTAACTTGTTTATTTCTCGCTAACTCAATCACTTGGGGCCTCGTTAGCTGCTTTCCGACCGAGGGATTTTTGCAGTTCCTAGAACATAAAATTCCTAGAACTCTTTTTTTTTTTCTTGTGTTCCGACTGGACCAAATACCGGACCTACCGCTGATCTGAGGCTACCAGACCTACCGATGATCCGAGGCTACCGGACCTACCGATGATCCGAGGCTACCGGACCTACCGATGATCCGAGGCTACCGGACCTACCGATGATCCGAGGCTACCGGACCTAACGATGATCTGAGGCTACCGGACCTACCGATGATCCAAGGTTACCGGACCTACCGATGATCCGAGGCTACCGGACCTAACGATGATCCGAGGCTACCGGACCTACCGATGATCCGAGGCTACCGGACCTACCGATGATCCGCCTACCGATGATCCGAGGCTACCGGACCTACCGATGATCCGAAGCTACCGGACCTACCGATGATCCGAGGCTACCGGACCTACCGATGATCCGAGGCTACCGGACATACCGATGATCCGAGGCTACCGGACCTACCAATGATCCGAGGCTACCGGACCTAGCGATGATCTGAGGCTACCAGACCTACCGGACCTACCGATGCTCTGAGGCTACCGGACCTACCGATGATCCGAGGCTACCGGACAAACGGATGATCCGAGGCTACCGGACCTACGGATGATCCGAGGTTACCGGACCTACCGATGATCTGAGGCTACCGGACCTACCGATGATCCGAGGCTACCAGACCTACCGGACCTACCGATGATCTGAGTCTACTGGACCAACTGATGATCTGAGGCTACCGGACCTACCGATGATCCGAGGCTACCGGACCTACCGATGATCCGAGGCTACCGGACCTACCGATGATCCGAGGCTACCGGACCTACCGATGATCCGAAACTACCGGACGTAACGATGATCCGAGGCTACCGGACCTACCGATGATCTGAGGCTACCGGTCCTACCGATGATCAGAGGCTACCGGTCCTACCGATGATCCGAGGCTACCGGACCTACCGATGATCCGAGGCTACCGGACCTACCGATGATCCGAGGCTACCGGACCTAACGATGATCCGAGGCTACCGGACCTACCGATGATCCGAGGCTACCGGACCTACCGATGATCCGAGGCTACCGGACCTACCGATGATCCGAGGCTACCGGACCTACCGATGATCTGAGGCTACCGGACCAACGGATGATCCGAGGCTACCGGACCTACCGATGATCCGAGGCTACCGGACCTACCGATGATCCGAGGCTACCGGACCTATCGATGATCCGAGGCTACTGGACCTAACGATGATCCGAGGCTACCGGACCTATCGATGATCCGAGGCTACTGGACCTAACGATGATCCGAGGCTACGGACCTACCGATGATCGAGGCTACCGGACCTACGATGATCCGAGGCTACCGGACCTACCGATGATCCGCTACGGACCTACGATGATCGAGGCTACGGACCTACCGATGATCCGAGGCTACCGGACCTACCGATGATCCGAGGCTACCGGGCCTACCGATGATCCGAGGCTACCGGGCCTACCGATGATCTGAGGCTACCGGACCAACGGATGATCTGAGGCTACCGGACCTACCGATGATCCAAGGCTACCGGACCTACCGATGATCTGAGGCTATCGGACCTACCGATGATCCGAGGCTACCGGACCTACCGATGATCTGAGGCTACTGGACCTACCGATGATCCGAGGCTACCGGACCTACCGATGATCTGAGGCTACCGGACCTACCGATGATCTGAGGCTACCGGACCTACCGATGATCTGAGGGTGGTAGGTGAAGGGTTTGGGCTCGCTGGTCTCGTTGTCTGACTTCCTCTTCAGCTGGACCAACACGGACGTCGGCTTCTGCAGGTTCTGGTCTCGGTACTTCGGAGTCTTGAATACGATGGCGAACTGACAGCAGAGACCACAACATTGTTCGTTAGATAAAAGTACCTACGTAGTGATAAGTTGGATATTTCAGCCTACATGTTTCAAATGTATTTTATATCTTGTATGTAGGGTACTACACAAGAAGGTTAGTCTGGGGACAACCTTCACCCACAAGAAGGTGTGTCTGTCTGTCCGTGTCTGTGTGCGTCTGTCTGTCTGTCTGTGTGTGTGTGTATGTGTGCGTATTTGTGCGTGTATGTGCGTCACCCTTCATGACTTCTATAAACTGTAGTAATACTGACCTGTCTGTGGACGTCTGTGGGGGAGAAATCTCCCAGAGCCTCCCAGGTCAACCCCGAGTCATCTTCTTCATAGAACCGAACCTCGATGTCATCTGGACATACACACACACACACACACACACACACACACACACACATAGACAGACACACACACACACACACATATAGACACACACACACAGACAGACAGACAGACAGCACACACACACACACACACACACACACACACACACAGACAGACAGACAGACAGACAGACACACACACACACACACACACACACACAGATATAGACAGACACACACACACACACAGACACACACAGAGACAGACAGACACACACATAGACACACATACAGACAGACACACAGACAGACAGACAGAACACACACAAAGAGACAGACAGACACACACATTGACACACACAAAGACACACAACATACAGACAGACAGACAGACAGACACACATATAGACAGACACACACACACACACAGAGAGAGAGACAGAACACACAGACACACAAAACACACACAAACACATAGACAGACACACAAAGACCCACACACAGAGACAGAGACACACACAGACAGAGACACACACACACATAGACACACACAAAGACACACAACATACAGACAGAGAGAGACACACACACACACACACACACACACACACACACAGAGACAGGCACACATACACACAAAACACACACACACACACACACACAACACACACACACACAGTATGTATTAGGTAGGTTTCGGGCTTGTGCGCATTTATATAGTTCTATTATATAGTGATCCATTATCTGTTAAAAACATCTTCTATTAAAGAAAAGACAGAAAATAAAAATCTATGTGTGCATTTAAGTGGTTAGAAAAAATGAAATCTGAATCGGCTAAAATCGGTATCGGCTGGCCTAACTCAAAGAAAATCAGGATCTGCTGAGAAAGTTGTAGTTGGTGCATCTCTACTGGAAGCGTTTGGGTCCTTTTGAGCCTTTGCCTACTGGGAAACTAATGTTTGTTGTTGAGTCTGTGAGCAGGTCACCAGATCAGCTGCTGCTTCTCTCTTCTCAAAACAAGCTGCAGCAGCAGCAGCAGTGGGACAAAAACAACATCATCCCCATAGCCTGTGTTGCTCTCTTCCTCCTACGGGACATAGTTCATTATGCCGGAGGGGAATTCCCTGACGCTGGACTTCCTCCAGGAGAACAAAAAAAACACTGCTCTGACCAGGAAAAGCTCAGAGTCTCAGATCCACTTCACTGCATCCAAATTAAGCCTCAAACTAAACAACGCAGGCTATGTTCACAATGTCAGATTATTGAAAGACTTTTTAAGGATCCACAGAAACCCTGCTGATAAAAATCACTCAATGCTCCATAAAAAACACACGTGTGCAGAGGATTTAAAGGTCCCATGACCTTAGTGGTCCCCTAATACTGTATCTGAAGTCTCTTTTATATAGACCTTAGTGGTCCCCTAATACTGTATCTGAAGTCTCTTTTATATAGACCTTAGTGGTCCCCTAATACTGTATCTGAAGTCTCTTTTATATAGACCTTAGTGGTCCCCTAATACTGTATCTGAAGCCTCTTTTATGTAGACCTTAGTGGTCCCCTAATACTGTATCTGAAGTCTCTTTTATATAGACCTTAGTGGTCCCCTAATACTGTATCTGAAGCCTCTTTTATGTAGACCTTAGTGGTCCCCTAATACTGTATCTGAAGCCTCTTTTATGTAGACCTTACAGAATGCAGAATTACAGCCACTGACTGAGATTCCTGATTGGCCCATCTGAGCTTTCATTTTCTCAAAGGCAGAGCAGGATACCCAGGGCTCGGTTTACACCTATCACCATTTCTAGCCACTGGGGGACCATAGGCAGGCTGGGGGAACTCATATTAATGTTAAAAAAAAAACTCATAAAGTGCATGCCATGGGACCTTTAAGGAACCCTCCAGCAGGTGGTGATATTAACACTTAGTTTACATTTCCTCCACTCACGTGACGTCACCGTGGCTTTTTTGAAAGTGGAGAAACGGTTAAAGTTCGGGCTGATATGAAGTGAAAATGGAAATCTTTATTTTACTTTCACTCATCGCTTTACAGAAACCAGAAAAGGAAGAATGACGAGTCTGAACTTTGGGCTTTTTATGTGTAAATGTTTATTCTGAGTCGTGGCTGCACAACATACAGTATCTCACAAAAGTCAGTACACCCCTCTCACATTTTAGTAAATATTTCATTATATCTTTTAATGGGACAATACTGAAGAAATTACACTTTGCTAAAATGTAAAGTATTAAGTGGATAGCTTGTATAACAGTGGAAATGTGCTGTCCACTCAAAATAACTCCACACACAGACATTAATGTGGCATGGTTTTATGTTGATTAGCCTAATAGCTGGTTGGATTTGCATTGAGAGCTGATTTTATGGAAAATACCCCATGCCAATCTCTAGGTATGGTGAAGGGTATGTGATGATGTGGGGGTATTTTAATTCCAAATGCCAAGGAAACTTTATCAGGATGCATAGTATCCTGGATCCATGAAATAACTGGCCTTTAGCAATAAACATCTGCCTGCCTCTATGGGAATTTAACATAGGGGTGGACTGACTTTAGTTCCCAGTTGTTTGGACATTAATGTCTGTGTGTTGAGTTATTTTGAGGGGACAGCACATTTACACTGTTATACAAGCTGTACACTTAATACTTTATATTGTAGCAAAATTATCAGTTCACTACTTTCATTGAATTTGGTTTTTATATAAATTATAATAAATAATATAAATTTCATAGCATTTAAAAGAGAAATAAATTGATAAAAAAGTGACAGAAATGTCAGAAAAAGCTTAAAAAAAACAAAACAAAATACTTTACATTGTAGCAAAGTGGAATTTCTTCAGTGTTGTCCCATTAAAAGATATAATGAAATATTTACTAAAATGTGAGGGGTGTACTCACTTTTGTGAGATATTGTATTTTTTTTTTTTTTTATTTCATTTCTATATCAGAAATGTAGGTTTCTTTCAACCAAAGAAAAGTAACATGGATGGTTCTCTACAACGCTCTTCACAAGTTAAATGAATTATCAGTTCACTACTTTCATTGAATTTGGTTTTTAAATAAATTATAATAAATAATATAAATTTAATAGCATTTAAAGAGAAATAAATTGAAAAAAAGTGACAAAAATGTCAGAAAAAGCTTAAAAAAAAAACATAAAATACTTTACATTTTAGCAAAGTGGAATTTCTTCAGTGTTGTCCCATTAAAAGATATAATGAAATATTTACTAAATGGGGTGTACTCACTTTTGTGAGATACTGTATTTTTTATTTTTTTTATTTCATTTC
Organism: Perca schrenkii; assembly: GCA_025617405.1. Lineage (NCBI taxonomy): Eukaryota > Metazoa > Chordata > Actinopteri > Perciformes > Percidae > Perca > Perca schrenkii. The sequence goes on from CM046796.1 coordinate 1,527,375, forward strand.
TATATCAGAAATTTAGGTTTCTTTCAACCAAAGAAAAGTAACGTGGATGGTTCTCTACAACGCTTTTCACAAGTTAAATACATTATCACTTCACTACTTTCATTGAATTTGTTTTTTTTATTAAATATAATAGCATTTAAAAGAGAAATAAATTGATAAAAAGTGACAAAAATGTCAGAAAAAGCTTAAAAAATAAAAAAAAACATAAAAAAGGTGCTGAAAAAAAATCCACAGACATCGGAAAAAGTGGCAAAAACTGGGTGCTTGGGTGGACCAGTGGTAGAGCGAGCGCCCATCTAAGAGGCTCAGTCCTTGATGCAGAAGTTGCGGGTTCGATTCCGACCTGAGGCACTTTCCTGTACATCATTCCCCCTCCTCTCTCTCTCCCCTTTCATGTCTAAGCTGTCCTGTCACTAAATGCCAAAACGTTGAAGAAAAGTTTAAATTTTGACCCAGAAAAACTAAAAGTTGCTTAATGTTCGACAGGAAGACAACACAAGGGTTATACTGTAAATTATTATTTTTAAGTGGTGCCTTTTTAAAAAGGTACAGCCCAGGTTTCCACAAGTGAAATTTAAGACTTTTTAAAGACATTTTTTTAATACTATTATTAGATTGAAATTTAATACCAACTTCTTGAACAAACTGGTAAAAGTATGTTGGATATAATGGAAAATCAGACAGGATTTTAGGCTGTAAAATAATTGTTTACCAAGTACTTGAACTTAAATACAACATTTTATTGTAGTACTGAATACATACATACTCTGTGACAAAGTTATTTAACCCTTGTGTTGTCTTCCCTCCTTTCTGGGTCCAAATTTTCGACTCTTTTCCCGATGCCCGATTACTTTTCCAGATGTTTTTGTTGATTTTTATCAACAACTTTTACGGCATATTTTCCTCATATCTTCCCCCTTATTAAAGCGCCCATATTCTGCTCATTTTCAGGTTCATAACTGTATTTTAAGGTTGTACCAGAATAGGTTTACATGGTTTAATTATCAAAAAACACCATATTTTTGTTGTACTGCACAGCTCTCTCTCACTGCTGCAGATCCTCTTTTCACCTGGTCTCTGTTTTAGCTACAGAGTGAGACCTCTTTTCTTCTTCTGTACTATCTTTGATTGCACTCGCACATGCTCAGTAGCTCAGATGTAGATCATGTCAGCTAGCTCCATAGACAGTAAAAGAAAGGCTGTTTCTCCAACTTTGGTCAGTTACAAGGCAGGATTAGCTGGGAGACTTCTTCTAAATGAGGGAGCACATGTACAGTACAGGCCAAAAGTTTGGACACACCTTCTCATTCAATGCGTTTCCTTTTTATTTTCATGACTATTTACATTGTAGATTCTCACTGAAGGCATCAAAACTATGAATGAACACATATGGAATTATGTACTTGACAAAAAAGTGTGAAATAACTGAAAACATGTCTTATATTTTAGATTCTTCAAAGTAGCCACCCTTTGCTTTTTTTTATTAATAAGGGAAATAATTCCACTAATGAACCCTGACAAAGCACACCTGTGAAGGTAAAACCATTTCAGGTGACTACCTCATGAAGCTCATTGAGAGAACACCAAGGGTTTGCAGAGTTATCAAAAAAAGCAAAGGGTGGCTACTTTGAAGAATCTAAAATATAAGACATGTTTTCAGTTATTTCACACTTTTTTGTTAAGTACATAATTCCATATGTGTTCATTCATAGTTTTGATGCCTTCAGTGAGAATCTACAATGTAAATAGTCATGAAAATAAAAAGGAAACGCATTGAATGAGAAGGTGTGTTCAAACCTTTGGCCTGTACTGTAAGTAGTTCTTTTGGAGATTATGGTGAACTTGTGTGTGTTGTAGCAGTGCTATGCTTTGAGAACGAAATGTGACTGTGACGTCACAGTCCGAGCCGATTTTGACCAGCTCACCAGGAGACTGAAGGCAGGACACATTCAGAAACCAGATCTCACTCAGAACACCATGGATGGATTTGAACACCAAAGTTTGTATGTGTGTTGAAGCACCAGAGACACAAAAGAACACCCCAAATCACCAGAAAAAGTGATTTTTTTTCATAATATGGGCACTTTAAGCTTAGGGTCTGTCCCGAGTGTAGGGCTGGGCGATATGGACCAAAAGTCATATCCCGATATATTTTGGCTGAATATCGATATACGATATATATCCCGATATTTTTTTCCGCAATGTGAGAGCAAATGTTCAGTCAAAGTCAAAGCAAAATATGACATGTCACATGTAGTTTCATAGAAACCGGCTATTTCAGTGAACAGTTGCAAAATCAAATGAATAAATAATAAACAGGTTTCTTCACCTGGTTCATGATTAAATGCTCAGCTGTTCAAATAACAATATAATGTAAACATAAATACTGTATAACAACAGGAGTAACTTTTTTTTTTTTTAAATCAAAGCTCCATAAGGTGCACATTTAAATAAAAAAAATATCTTAAATAAAAAGCCAATAAAATAAAAGAGGCCAATCCAAAAGGAGTCAGCAGCTTGCTTGGAGCAAGGATCAAATTTGAACAATAGAACAGTTACAACAGTCTGATAAGTTCAGAAAAGTACATCACTTTACTGTAATGCAGCCTTTAAAACCAGGAAAAGACACTTAGGTCATATCACGATATTACGATATCCAAAATCTAAGACGATATCTAGTCTCGATACGATACGATATAATATCGATATATCGCCCAGCCCTACCCGAGAGTCTTCTAAAATCCTGTCTCACCTTTCTGGACTTTATCACAGAGCAGGTAGACCTCCTCTCCTCCGCTCACGCAGCCAGCGGTGCGATCCATTCGCACAATCTTCAGGTTGGAGGCGTTCGGAGCCTCTGGGGGGAAGACAGACAGAAACACAGCAGCTCGGTCAGTGGAGAGAGACAACACGGGGGTTGGACACTGAATGCATTCCCCTGTTGTCATGTACTGTCTGTGTCAGACAGCATACAGAGAGTCTGGTGGAGATATGCTGGCTCTATACACGCTAAAAGTCCTGATTATTTACATGGAGTCTGGTGGAGATATGCTGGCTCTATACACGCTAAAAGTCCTGATTATTTACATGGAGTCTGGTGGAGATATGCTGGCTCTATACACACTAAAAGTCCTGATTATTTACATGAGTCTAGTGGAGATATGCTGGCTCTATACACACTAAAAGTCCTGATTATTTACATGGAGTCTGGTGGAGATATGCTGGCTCTATACACGCTAAAAGTCCTGATTATTTACATGGAGTCTGGTGGAGATATGCTGGCTCTATACACACTAAAAGTCCTGATTATTTACATGGAGTCTAGTGGAGATATGCTGGCTCTATACACACTAAAAGTCCTGATTATTTACATGGAGTCTGGTGGAGATATGCTGGCTCTATACACACTAAAAGTCCTGATTATTTACATGGAGTCTGGTGTAGTTTGGTGATGGTGATTTCGGGGCTGTTTCATGTTAAACAAAAAGGATCTTACTCTTTAACTAAAAGGTCTATCTCTGTAGGGATCCTGTCCACAGATTGTTATTGCCATCAGTCACTTAGACACCAATGCATGGGAGACATAGGGTCCAGGATGAAAACTAAATCACCAAATACCATATCTATGGAAAAAGATCTGCTGTGTGGGCCCTACCTGAGAGTTTAATTTGTCTCTTTTTTATCTTGTGTGTCACCACATGTTGTGCGTCGTCTCAGTCATATTTTCCACCTGATAGCGACTCATCTGTGCGTCACCTTAAAGCACATGTGTCAAACTCAAGGCCCGTGGGCCAAATCCGGCCCCTTGCAGATTTAGATCCGGGCCGTATATATCAATTTGGGTTCACAATAACATTTTTGGCCCGCCTAGTTGTGTGCCAAACCAAAAACACAGGAAAGGGTTTTTCTTAACCCATTTAGGCCTAAAACGCCTGCTAAAAAGGCCTTTTTTATGCCTAAATACTTTTCTGTAAACCCCCTCCCAAAACCTAAGGGTTTCCAGAAATATTTGTAAAAATTTGTCAAAACATCTTAATTTCTCAGGCTCTATAGCAGATAAAAACATGGAATAAAAAGCATTTGAGAGCTTACTTCTTTGGCTTTCAACTTGACTGACTTTCTTGGCCATAATCTTTAACTGCTCTTAAAAAGATCTAAACAACAAAAATGACGCAGATGCGTATTCAGGTCTTAAAGGTAAAAACACACAGATGGGTGATCAGGTTTGAATGGGTTAAATGCAATTACCTGACATTCAAAGCAGAATTTGGGCAGATTTGCAGACTCTGAGACTCTTGAAATTCTCCCAGAAGCAGCAGAGAGAGTTTTCATATTCAGGCTGAGAAACAGGCTGTTGTTGTTAAAACAATAGTATTTCTTGATTCGCTAAATTCTACGATGGCTAAGGAACTCTTTTGAGGACTTTTGTAGGGATTCATGTCAACAAAAATGTCAGAATGAAGCAACAACTTTACAAAAAAATGTCTGAGAAAGCCACAAAAAAAGTCTGAACAAAAACAAATAAACTCAACACATATCTGGCCCTTGGTGTGATTCTCTTTCTCCAGTGTGGCACTCTGGGAAAATGAGTTTGACCCCCCTGCCTTAAAGGAATACGCCACCGTTTGTTGAAATAGGTTTAATCACCGTCTCCTCTATATTTATATAGGTGGGCAAACGCATTTATCTCTCAGTGCATGCATTGTCTTAATCCGGCAGCACCGCCGCTAGCTTAGCTTAGCGTAATGAATGGAATCCTTTGTTGTCGTTAGCATGTCGTGAGTAGAAGTGACCCCAACAACAACAACAACAGCAACACCTAATTACTTCTTGTGGCCTGCGTATTCACAGGTGTAGAGCCCGCCTCAATGGTTGTGATTGGTGTAAAGCCCTCAACGGTTGCGATTGGTGTAAAGCCCGCCTCAACGGTTGTGATTGGTGTAAAGCCCTCAACGGTTGCGATTGGTGTAAAGCCCGCCTCAACAGTTGTGATTGGTGTAGAGCCCTCCTCAACAGTTGTGATTGGTGTAGAGCCCGCCTCAACGGTTGTGATTGGTGTAGAGCCCGCCTCAACGTTTGTGATTGGTGTAGAGCCCTCCTCAACGTTTGTGATTGGTGTAGAGCCCGCCTCAACGGTTGTGATTGGTGTAAAGCCCTCAACGGTTGCGATTGGTGTAAAGCCCGCCTCAACAGTTGTGATTGGTGTAGAGCCCGCCTCAACAGTTGTGATTGGTGTAGAGCCCGCCTCAACAGTTGTGATTGGTGTAGAGCCCGCCTCAACAGTTGTGATTGGTGTAGAGCCCGCCTCAACAGTTGTGATTGGTGTAGAGCCCTCCTCAACGGTTGTGATTGGTGTAGAGCCCGCCTCAACGGTTGTGATTGGTGTAGAGCCCGCCTCAACGGTTGTGATTGGTGTAGAGCCCGCCTCAACGGTTGTGATTGGTGTAGAGCCCGCCTCAACGGTTCTGATTGGTGTAGAGCCCTCCTCAACGGTTCTGATTGGTGTAGAGCCCTCCTCAACGGTTGTGATTGGTGTAGAGCCCTCCTCAACGGTTGTGATTGGTGTAGAGCCCTCATCAACAGTTGTGATTGGTGTAAAGCCCGCCTCAACGCTTGGGATTGTTGCCTTGATTTTGGGGACATTGGAAATGGGTTTGAATGGGCTCCTCCGCGGGGCTGCCCGCCAAGTGAGTGATTTGTGCTCAATATACTACTGTGACTGAAGTAGTTGAATTAAAAATGTAATTCGTATAAATTCATGCATCACCTAATTTCATCATCACATCCCAGCGTGGCCTCCAGGAAACAATAGTTTGTTTAATCTATATAATCTCTTGTGCTGTTCATACTATACCATGATTTATTGCTAGTCTTTGTTGAATAATACAGAAGACAAAACAGCTTAAAAAATAAATCACATATTTAATCGCAATATTTGAAAAAATAAAATAAAAATCACAATTACATTATTTTCAAAACTCGTTAAGCCCTAGTGTGTATGTGTGTCTGTCTGTCCCTTGCAGGTTTTAATCTGGCCCGCATATCAGTTTAGGTTTACAATAACTTTAGACTTGTTGTGTGCCAAATCCAAATACACAGGAAACAGTTTTTCATACTGCAAATAGGCCACACTCAGACACACAGAATTTGGGCAGATTTGCTGACTTTGAGACTCAGAAATTCCCACAGTTTTCATATTCAGGCCATTAGAGACACTGAGTTTGACACTCATGCTTTTCGTTATTGAACTCTGATCACACCCTCCGCTGTGTGTGTGTCCCCGCTTGACTCTCTCTCTCTCTCTCTCTCTCTCTCTCTCTCTCTCTCTCTCTCTCTCTCTCTGAGGATTTATTGTGCATTTGTGTCAGGCCGCCCGGTTTCATTTCCCTCTTCCTGCTGGTTTGGTTTCAGTACGCTGCAGCTTCCTCTCACAGGACTGAAACATCACTGCAGGACCGTTCTGCAATTTCACTTTAGAGTCACACTCAAGCTGTAGAGTTTGGGTTGTCAAATCTTGTGTTTCAAGGTTTTTTGAGCCAGCATATGTTAAAAGTAAAAAAACAAACATACAAAAAACAAAAAAACCCTCTTAATTCACCCATTTACATGTGGAAACATGCTGGCTCTATACACGCTAAAAGTCCTGATTATTTACATGGAGTCTGGTGGAGATATGCTGGCTCTATACACGCTAAAAGTCCTGATTATTTACATGGAGTCTGGTGGAGATATGCTGGCTCTATACACGCTAAAAGTCCTGATTATTTACATGGAGTCTGGTGGAGATATGCTGGCTCTATACACGCTAAAAGTCCTGATTATTTACATGGAGTCTGGTGGAGATATGCTGGCTCTATACACGCTAAAAGTGCTGATTATTTACATGGAGTCAGGTGGAAATATGCTGGCTCTATACACGCTAAAAGTCCTGATTATTTACATGGAGTCAGGTGGAAATATGCTGGCTTTATACACGCTAAAAGTCCTGATTATTTACATGGAGTCTGGTGGAAATATGCTGGCTCTATACACGCTAAAAGTCCTGATTATTTACATGGAGTCAGGTGGAGATATGCTGGCTCTATACACGCTGAAAGTCCTGATTATTTACATGGAGTCTGGTGGAGTTTGGTGATGGTGATTTCGGAGCTGTTTCATGTTAAACTAAAAGGATCTTACTCTTTAACTAAAAGGTCTATCTCTGTAGGGATCCATCCCATAATGTTGGATGTGTAACTGTGTTCAGACTCACTGCTGTCGTAGATGGGTTCAGACACGACGGGCTCGAGTCGTCTGGAGAAACCTCCGTCGCTGTCGGGGAGGAACGCGGTGAACATGAGCCGAACCACGCTGAGGTCCATTTCTTTAGCCTGCAGGGCCGCGGCGCTGCTGATCACACTGCGCTGGTGGTCTGAAGGGAAACGAGAGGGGAGAGGAGCAGACACAGTTACATTAATTTAGGAACAAGATGAGAAAAAAAGAAACAACACAAAAAATAAGACAGGAGAAAAGAAAATGAAGAAAATGGTGGATGGTTTGGGAGGTAAGGTGATGGAAACACAAACACAACTAAGCAGCATTGTAGTCAATTAATTTCCATTCATAAAGATCATTTTCTCAATGAATAGATTAGTAGTTTGATCAGAAAATGGTAAAGAATGTGGATCAGTGTTTTCCAAAAAATGAATCAAACTGATTAATCGATTATCAAAATAGTTGCGATTGACTTTATAGCCGACAACTAATTGATTCATCTTTGCAGGTCGACCTCACTAAAATATCTCCACTTTCCAATGTGGCCTCTCAAAGTTACTGATACAGGAACATGCAGGCGCGCACACACACACACACACACACACACACACACACACAAAGACACACAGACACACACAAAGACACACAGACACACACCGACGAGAGACACACAAATACACACACACGCACACACACACACACAGACACACACACACCGACGACACACACACACACACACACACACACACACACACACACTAATGATGTCACACGGGCGCGCACACACACACACACACACACACACACACACACACACACACACACACACCAAAGACACACAAACAAAGACACACAAACAAAGACACACAGACACGCACACACCGACCGACGAGAGACACACACACACACGACAAGACACACACACACACACACAGACACACCGACGAGAGAAACACAAATACACACACACGCACACACACACCGACGAGAGACACACACACACCGACAATAGACACACACACACACACACACACCGACCGACGAGAGACACACACACACACACACACACACCGACCGACGAGAGACACACACACACCGACGAGAGAGACACACACACTAATGAGACACACACACACACGTGAAAGAGAAAAACACACACACACACACACACTCGTGAGAGAGACACAAACAGGTGAAAGAGAGACACACACACACTACTGAGACGCACACACACCGACGAGAGACACACACACACACACCAGACACACACACACCGACAAGAGACACACACACTAATGAGACACACACACACACACACACACACACACACAGACACACACACACAGGTGAAAGAGAGACACACACACCGACGAGAGACAAACACACACACACACTAATGAGACACACACACACACACACACTGACGAGAGACACACACACACACACACACACACACTGACGAGAGACACACACACTAATGAGACACACACACACACACACTGACGAGAGACACACACACACACACACACACACTGACGAGAGACACACACACACTAATGAGACACACACACACACACTGACGAGAGACACACACACACACACACACCGACGAGAGACACACACACACACACACCGACGAGAGACACACACACACACACTGACGAGAGACACACACACACACACACACCGACGAGAGACACACACACACACACACCGACGAGAGACACACACACACACTGACGAGAGACACACACACACACACGAGAGACACACACACACACACTGACGAGAGACACACACACACCGATCGAGACACACACACACACACACTGATGAGAGACACACACACACTAACCAGACAAACACACCGACGAGAGCACACACACTAATGAGACACACACACACACACACGACGAGACACACACACACACACACACACACACACACACACACACGCACACACGACACACACACACACACACACACCGACGAGACACACACACACACACACACACACACGACACACACACACACACACACACACACACACACACAGAGACACACACACATACATACACACACACACACACACACACACACACACACACAACACACACACAGAGACACACACACACACACACACCCCCCCAGGACTGACCGGAGAGCTCCCGGGGGACCCTGACCTCCCCCTGCTGGGCGTCTATCTCGGGGTGGATGCAGACGCCACAGTTGTACCCGAGCCTGAAGGCCTCCACCATCCTCTCGTCCAGCGTCTTGGCCACGTTCTTCTTGGTCACGTGGAGGATGCCCAGGTTAGGAAAGCTGCCGGAAACACACCTGTGAGTCTCACACCCTCACGAAGTTACGGTGTACGGTATCTGAAGATTTACAACACATTTACAACTTTGCTCTATATACACTTTTCCGTTAGGAGCTAATATGGAATTTGCTCTCTGTGTCGACTAATTGATTAGTTGATTTAATCGACAGATCTGTAAATCTGAGTTTCTCCACTAAGAGTCATGCTAAAAGCACCACTTTAATTCTTGTGTTTACCAGAGATGTGCTCGTACGTTTCTTGGAAATAAGTCATTCAGCATGAAAACAAGCATCAAACATGACTAATGGACTAAAGTTAGTCGACTAATCGACTAAGAGGGAGCAGCCCTAGAATAGACAGTACAGGCCAAAAGTTTGGACACACCTTCTCATTCAGTGCGTTTCCCTTTTTATTTTCATGACTATTTACATTGTAGATTCTCACTGAAGGCATCAAAACTATGAATGAACACATATGGAATTATGTACTTAACAAAAAAAGTGTGAAATAACTGAAAACATGTCTTATATTTTAGATTCTTCAAAGTAGCCACCCTTTGCTTTTTTTGATAACTCTGCAAACCCTTGGTGTTCTCTCAATGAGCTTCATGAGGTAGTCACCTGAAATGGTTTTACCTTCACAGGTGTGCTTTGTCAGGGTTAATTAGTGGAATTATTTCCCTTATTAATAAAAAAGCAAAGGGTGGCTACTTTGAAGAATCTAAAATATAAGACATGTTTTTTTTGACATTCGAATATTCGTTTTTTTTATTTTTTTATTTTATTTTGGTTTATTTATTTTCTGCATTTATCTCTCGTTCACACTCCAGTCCAGTTGGTGGCGGTAATGCACATTTAAGTTGGTTTGCCAACTGCCAATAAACTACAAAGAAGAAGAAGAAGAAGATCCTGTCGGTACACGATGACGCCCACTTCGAGCATTTAGCGAGCTGGGCAGAGAAGCTAGCTGGCGTTTTTTCATTGTGATTCAAGTTTAAGGCCTTTATTTGTCCCCGAGGGGCAATTAGTTTTGCTGCAGTAGTAAAGTAGTACCCAAACAATACATGACAACAAAAACATTCAACATCATTAAAATTTACAATACACATCCGACAAATTGATACCGATACTGGTATCGGTATCAGACCATCTCTAATCGCTGCCAAAGATACTACGAACGGCACAGTGTGCAGGTGCAAGTAAGTGGGGTGTGCAAGTGTGCAGCAAGTGTGCAAGTGCGTGCAAGTGCGCAAGTGCGCGCGGCAAGCGTGCGCAAGTGCGCGCGCAAGTGCAGCGGCAAGGCGTACAAGTAGGTGTGCAAGTGTGGGCAAGTGGGGCAAGTGTGTGGCAAGTGTGTAAGTGGGCATGTGCAAGTGGCAGGCAAGTATGTGCAAGGTCAATTAATTTCCATTCATAAAGATCATTTTCTCAATGAATAGATTAGTAGTTTGATCAGAAAATGGTAAAAGAATGTGGATCAGTGTTTTCAAAAAAATGAATCAAACTGATTAATCGATTATCAAAATAGTTGCGATTGACTTTATAGCCGACAACTAATTGATTCATCTTTGCAGGTCGACCTCACTAAAATATCTCACTTTCCAATGTGGCCTCTCAAAGTTACTGATACAGGAACATGCAGGCGCGCACACACACACACACACACACACACACACACACAAAAGACACACAGACACACACAAAGACACACAGACACACACCGACGAGACACACACATACACACACACGCACACACACACACACAGACACACACACACCGACGACACACACACACACACACACACACACACACACACACACACACTAATGATGTCACACGGGCGCGCACACACACACACACACACACACACACACACACACACACACACACACACACCAAAGACACACAAACAAAGACACACTAAACAAAGAGACACACAGACACACGCACACACCGGAACCGACGAGAGACACACACACACCGCCAATCGACACACACACACACACACACACCGACGCCGACAGAGGACACACACACACACACACACACACACACGCACACACACACACATGGACACGACGAGGAGCTACACACACACCGACGAGAGACACACACACAAACACTGACGAGACACACACACACACACACACACACCAGCGACGCACACACACACACACACA
>CM046796.1:1546628-1549128 GCA_025617405.1 Perca schrenkii
TGACAAAAATTTTTCCTTTGGGGACATCAGTTGAAATTGGGAAAAATTTGAAGTTGGAAAAAAAGGTAATATATCGCAGAATATTGCAATATGTTTAAAATCGCAATAATATCGTATTGTGACATAAGTATCGTGATGATATTGTATCGTGACATAAGTATCGTGATGATATTGTATAGTGACATAAGCATTGTGATGATATCGTATCGTGACATAAGCATCGTGATGATATTGTATCGTGACATAAATATCATGATGATATTGGATCGTGATATAAGCATCGCGATGATATCGTATCGTGACATAAGTATCGTGATGATATTGTATCGTGACATAAGCATCGTGATGATATCGTATCGTGACATAAGCGCCGTGATGATATTGTATCGTGACATAAGCATCGTGATGATATCGTATCGTAACATAACTATCGAGATGATATCGTATCGTGACATAAGCATCGTGATGATATCGTATCGTGACATAAGCATCGTGATGATATGACATAAGCATCGTGATGATATCGTATCGTGACATAAGCATCGTGATGATATCGTATCGTGACATAAGCATCGTGATGATATCGTATCGTGACATAAGTATCGTGATGATATCGTATCGTGACATAAGTATCGTGATGATATTGTATCGTGACATAAGCATCGTGATGATATTGTATCGTGACATAAGTATCGTGATGATATAGTATCGTGAGGCCTCTGGTGATTCCCACCCCTACTGGCTGCGTGGCGTGAGCGTTAGGGCTGCAGCTATCGATTATTTTTGTAATCGATTAATCTAGCACTTTATCGATCGATTAATCTAGCACTTTATCGATCGATTAATCTATTACTTTATCGATCGATTAATCTAGCACTTTATCGATCGATTGATCGGATAATTTTTTTTTTTGCGTTTTTAAATAACCTAAACTAGGGAAAAAAGCAACATTTTTGGAAAAAAGCAACACCAATATCATCTCTCAAAAAACTAAACATATTAACGGCCCTATTACATTGTTTTAAAAATATTATTTTTTTCAAATTATATCAACCTCAAACTAAGGCATACATTAAACATACACAAACATTACATTAAGTTGTGCAACTTAACTTTCAGAACTACAAGTTTCAACCTGAGACTGATCTGTATATACAGTAGGCCTATATGTAAATATTAGTTATACTCAACCTATTTTCATTTATATATTTGATTATAATGTCACACAGCTCTGTTACACTTATGCTATTAGATCGTTGATCAGCTGTTTCTCGGTAGAGAGAGAGAGAGAGAGTGGCTCCAAAAAGGAAGTCTGTTTCTCTAAAACTACTTTTCATTTTAACCCTGGAGCCTGTGGCATGATCGAAACACTGTGTTTCTTTACACATCCTTTCCTTGAACCGTAACTTATCTGTAAATGAAAGTTTAGGAACAGAAAACGAATGAGGAAGGAGAGGTGACTGAATTTATAGATGCAGTCTATCTGAAAACCCATTTTATTTCCTTTAGCGTGGCGTCTCCCACGCACTGATTTACATAATATGTTGCAGGTCATCACAATGGTGCCGAGCTGTTTGGCTTAAAGTAAATCAGATCAGTGAAAAATACTGTTCCTGTTTCTACCGAGTGCCTCTGTGTGTGTGTGTGTGTGTGTGTGTGTGTGTGTGTGTCTGTGCTTCTGTGTGTGTTTCTTTGCGTGCTTCTATGTGTGTGTGTGTGTGTGTGCTACTCTGTGTGTGTCTGTGCTTGTGTGTGTGTGTGTGTGTCTGTGCTTCTGTGTGTGTTTCTTTGCGTGCTTCTATGTGTGTGTGTGTGTGTGTGCTACTCTGTGTGTGTGTGTGTGTGTGTGTGTGTCTGTGCATCTGTGTGTGTTTCTTTGCGTGCTTCTATGTGTGTGTGTGTGCTACTCTGTGTGTGTGTGTGTGTGTATTTCTGTTTCTTTGTGTGCTTCTCTGTGTGTCTGTGCGTTTCTTTGTGTGTGTGTATGTGTGTGTTTCTGTGTGTGTCTGTGCTTCTGTGTGTGTGTGTGTTTGTGTGTGTGTGTGTGTGTCTTCTGTGTGTGTTTGTGTGTGCTTCTGTGTGTGTGTGTGTGTGTGTGTGTGTGTGTGTGCTTCTATGTGTGTGTGTGCTTCTGTGTGTGTGTGTGTGTGTGTGTGTGTGTGTGTGCTTCTATGTGTGTGTGTGCTTCTGTGTGTGTGTGTATGTGTGTTTCCGTGTGTGTCTGTACTTCTGTGCGTGTGTGTGTGTGTGTGTGTGTGTCTGTGCGTGCGTGCGTGTGTGTGTATGCTTCTGTGTGTGTGTGTGTGTGTGTGCGTGTGTGTGTAAATCATGTCACTGCAGGTATTTGTCTGCAGGAACGTTGCAACTGCCGCAGTAAATAAACATGAGCACCACTTCCTGTTCCCCGTTGTGAAGGCCAATCTTAGCGCTCCGCCACTCCAACCCAGTTCCTAGAAACACAGCGAGCGTTGCCGTTTCATGGTTTCCTGGCTTTAACATG
>CM046796.1:1604343-1611843 GCA_025617405.1 Perca schrenkii
GTCCCCTAACACTGTATCTGTAAATTTTCATGCCATGGGACCTTTAACCTCTAGGTTCATTTTGTGCCGGATTTGTCCTTTAAGTGGCATTTTGTCAATTACATTTAAGACTTTTTAACACTTTCTAAAGCCGTTTCTTAGCCGAAATTCCTCTCTGCATGTTTCTCTATTTGAGCATCTCCGTTTGATAAATGTCTGATTTATAGGTGGGAGGTTATACAACATTTTCCACGCTGATCCATTAAAAGACACATTCGGATTTGATCCATCTTGGGTCATGTTTACATAACTTCATCCATCATCATCATCATTCATAAAAAGAAAACTATCTTTCCATCTCAGGTTACATTTACATTGTGTTTCCCCCTCTCATTCCCCCTGCTCAGGCGTTTCCCATCTCTCATTCCCCCTTCTCTGGCGTTTCCGAGCCCCTAAACCGGAGATATTAGGAAACACTTCTGACCTGTTTTGCTTTGGATCACTTTTGGCTCAAATCTTAACGCTTAAAAACCCAAAACGTAGCCTCAGGGTGGGTACATTCAAAGTACAAACCAGCCAAAGTATGAAACCAACAGTGAAAAACTAATCTAACAGATTTACATTTTAACAGGAAAAATAGACAATGTGTTATTTACAAAGTGGCATCTGAAGAAAGCTCTCTCGGTGTTTCAGGTGAAGTCAAACTTCTGTCTCCGTCAGTACACTTTGGACCTACGGGGAAAAGAAAGTAAGAACTTGAACATTTTCGGCTTCCGTTGAACTGAGAAGCAAGGCAAGGCAAGGCAAGGCAGCTTTATTTGTAGAGCACATTTCAGCAACAGGGCAATTCAAAGTGCTTAAAGAGCAGTTAAACGATTAAAAAAACAAATTCAAACATCAAAAAGCAGGTAAAAATGAAGAAATTAAAGAACTGAGAGATAAAAAACTAGGGCTGCCACCTCTTAGTCGATTAGTCGACTAATCGGTCGTTTTGGTCTTAGTTGACTAAGATTTATTTAGTCCATTAGTCATTTTTTATGCTCATTCATGCTTAATTTCTCATTTCCAAGAAACTTCTGAGCACATTTATGGTAAACACAAGATTTAAAGTGGTGCTTTTTGCAGGATTAATTGTGGAGAAACTCAGTTTTACAGATGGTTAATTAACTACATTTATATTGTGCTTTTCTAGTCTTAACCACCTCTCAAAGAGCACAGCTCTGTCAATTAAATCAACTAATCCATTAGTCGACTAAATCCTATAAGTGTTAGTCCACTAAGGAGTTCTTTAGTCGAGGACAGCCCTATAAAGTACGCAAATAAAAAGTTACAGTGCAGTATAAGAAATTAAACATTACATTTTCTTAAAGGAACACGCCGACTTATTGGGACTTTATCTTATTCACTGTAACCCCCAGAGTTAGACTAGTCCATACATACCCTTCTCATCTCAGTGCGTGCTGTAACGCTGTCTGACGGCTCCAGCATTAGCTTAGCCTAGCACAGATCATGCAGGTAACTGGTTCCAACTAGCCTACTGCTCCGAATAAGTGACAAAATAACGCCAACATGTTCCTATTTACATGTTGTGATTTGTAGAGTCACAGCGTGTACAAAAAACAACGTAACATGAGACACAGCCGTCTTCTAACTGTAAACAAACCGGGAACTATATTCTCAGGTGGAAGAATATAGTACTTGGGCGGAGTGATATGCTCGCAGCAAGCCTGTCTGAGAATATAGTTCCCGGTTTGTTTACAGTTAGAAGACGGCTGTGTCTCATGTTACGTTGTTTTTTGTACACGCTGTGACTCTACAAATCACAACATGTAAATAGGAGCATGTTGGAGTTATTTTGTCACTTTTGTCACAATTCGGAGCAGTAGGCTAGTTGGAACCAGTTACCTGCAGGATCTGTGCTAGGCTAAGCTAATGCTGGAGCCGTCAGACAGAGTTACAGCACGCACGGAGATGAGAAGGGTATGTATGGACTAGTCTAACTCTGGGGGTTACAGTGAATAAGATAAAGTCCCAATAAGTCGGCGTGTTCCTTTAAAGACTGAAAGAAGCGCTTGCAGGACGTCTGCTCACCTGGAGAAGGCCGATACGGAGAACAAGCCGAGCAGGAACTCGAGGGCGTAGAAGCAGAGCAGCGCTGCGTTGAGGATGAACTCGAGGCGCAGCACGAAGGTCTGCAGCAGCAGGAAGTAGACGGCCAGCGCCGCGCAGGGACACAGGACCAAGAGGGCCGCCCCCGAGGCCAGAGAGCGCTCGCACAGGTTCCCCTTCCAACCTGAAACACACCGAGGTCAGTCAGCGCTTTCTGGATATGAAAACTAACTCCCACGCTAGGGCTGGGCAATATATCGGTATTATATCGATATCGTGATATTGAATGAGAAGGTGTGTCCAAACTTTTGGCCTGTACTGTAGACCTTAGTGGTCCCCTAATACTGTATCTGAAGTCTCTTTTATATAGACCTTAGTGGTCCCCTAATACTGTATCTAAAGTCTCTTTTATATAGGCCTTAGTGGTCCCCTAATGCTGTATCTGAAGTCTCTTTTATATAGACCTTAGTGGTCCCCTAATACTGTATCTAAAGTCTCTTTTATATAGACCTTAGTGGTCCCCTAATACTGTATCTAAAGTCTCTTTTATATAGACCTTAGTGGTCCCCTAATACTGTATCTAAAGTCTCTTTTATATAGACCTTAGTGGTCCTCTAATACTGTATCTGAAGTCTCTTTTATATAGACCTTAGTGGTCCCCTAATACTGTATCTGAAGTCTCTTTTATATAGACCTTAGTGGTCCCCTAATACTGTATCTAAAGTCTCTTTTATATAGACCTTAGTGGTCCCCTAATGCTGTATCTGAAGTCTCTTTTATATAGACCTTAGTGGTCCCCTAATACTGTATCTGAAGTCTCTTTTATAGACCTTAGTGGTCCTCTAATACTGTATCTGAAGTCTCTTTTATATAGACCTTAGTGGTCCTCTAATACTGTATCTGAAGTCTCTTTTATATAGACCTTAGTGGTCCCCTAATACTGTATCTGAAGTCTCTTTTATATAGACCTTAGTGGTCCCCTAATACTGTATCTGAAGTCTCTTTTATATAGACCTTAGTGGTCCCCTAATACTGTATCTAAAGTCTCTTTTATATAGACCTTAGTGGTCCCCTAATGCTGTATCTGAAGTCTCTTTTATATAGACCTTAGTGGTCCCCTAATACTGTATCTGAAGTCTCTTTTATATAGACCTTAGTGGTCCTCTAATACTGTATCTGAAGTCTCTTTTATATAGACCTTAGTGGTCCCCTAATACTGTATCTAAAGTCTCTTTTATATAGACCTTAGTGGTCCCCTAATACTGTATCTGAAGTCTCTTTTATATAGACCTTAGTGGTCCCCTAATACTGTATCTGAAGTCTCTTTTATATAGACCTTAGTGGTCCTCTAATACTGTATCTGAAGTCTCTTTTATATAGACCTTAGTGGTCCCCTAATACTGTATCTGAAGTCTCTTTTATATAGACCTTAGTGGTCCCCTAATACTGTATCTGAAGTCTCTTTTATATAGACCTTAGTGGTCCCCTAATACTGTATCTGAAGTCTCTTTTATATAGACCTTAGTGGTCCCCTAATACTGTATCTGAAGTCTCTTTTATATAGACCTTAGTGGTCCCCTAATACTGTATCTGAAAGTCTCTTTTATAGACCTTAGTGGTCCTCTAATACTGTATCTAAAGTCTCTTTTATAGACCTTAGTGGTCCTCTAATACTGTATCTGAAGTCTCTTTTATATAGACCTTAGTGGTCCCCTAATACTGTATCTGAAGTCTCTTTTATATAGACCTTAGTGGTCCTCTAATACTGTATCTGAAGTCTCTTTTATATAGACCTTAGTGGTCCCCTAATACTGTATCTAAAGTCTCTTTTATATAGACCTTAGTGGTCCCCTAATACTGTATCTGAAGTCTCTTTTATATAGACCTTAGTGGTCCCCTAATACTGTATCTAAAGTCTCTTTTATAGACCTTAGTGGTCCTCTAATACTGTATCTGAAGTCTCTTTTATATAGACCTTAGTGGTCCCCTAATACTGTATCTAAAGTCTCTTTTATATAGACCTTAGTGGTCCCCTAATGCTGTATCTGAAGTCTCTTTTATATAGACCTTAGTGGTCCTCTAATACTGTATCTGAAGTCTCTTTTATATAGACCTTAGTGGTCCCCTAATACTGTATCTGAAGTCTCTTTTATATAGACCTTAGTGGTCCCCTAATACTGTATCTAAAGTCTCT
Organism: Perca schrenkii; assembly: GCA_025617405.1. NCBI lineage: Eukaryota > Metazoa > Chordata > Actinopteri > Perciformes > Percidae > Perca > Perca schrenkii. The sequence goes on from CM046796.1 coordinate 1,608,626, forward strand.
TTTATAGACCTTAGTGGTCCTCTAATACTGTATCTAAAGTCTCTTTTATAGACCTTAGTGGTCCTCTAATACTGTATCTGAAGTCTCTTTTATATAGACCTTAGTGGTCCCCTAATACTGTATCTAAAGTCTCTTTTATAGACCTTAGTGGTCCTCTAATACTGTATCTGAAGTCTCTTTTATATAGACCTTAGTGGTCCTCTAATACTGTATCTAAAGTCTCTTTTATAGACCTTAGTGGTCCTCTAATACTGTATCTGAAGTCTCTTTTATATAGACCTTAGTGGTCCCCTAATACTGTATCTGAAGTCTCTTTTATATAGACCTTAGTGGTCCCCTAATACTGTATCTAAAGTCTCTTTTATAGACCTTAGTGGTCCTCTAATACTGTATCTGAAGTCTCTTTTATATAGACCTTAGTGGTCCCCTAATACTGTATCTAAAGTCTCTTTTATATAGACCTTAGTGGTCCCCTAATGCTGTATCTGAAGTCTCTTTTATATAGACCTTAGTGGTCCCCTAATACTGTATCTGAAGTCTCTTTTATAGACCTTAGTGGTCCTCTAATACTGTATCTGTACAGTAGACTGATTCCTGGAAGCTCATTGAGAGAACACCAAGGGTTTGCAGAGTTATCAAAAAAAGCAAAGGGTGGCTACTTTGAAGAATCTAAAATATAAGACATGTTTTCAGTTATTTCACACTTTATTGTTAAGTACATAACTCCATATGTGTTCATTCATAGTTTTGATGCCTTCAGTGAGAATCTACAATATAAATAGTCATGAAAATAAAAAGGAAACGCATTGAATGAGAAGGTGCGTCCAAACTTTTGGCCTGTACTGTATACATGTCTGGCCCTTGGTGCGATTCTCTTTATCCTAAGTGGGCCTTAGTGAAGTTGAGTTTGACCCCCCTGATGTACAGTCAGGGTGTTTATGTTTTGTGGAGTCTCACTTTCTCACCGTAAAAGATCCTGAGAGTCTCCAGACCGAGGAAGAGGACCAGCAGCACCACATCCAGAACCAGATTATCTGACGGGTAGGGCAGTAGAATCCCTGCACGAGAGAGAGGGAGAGAGAGAGAGAGAGAGAGAGAGAGATATATTCTGTTAGCACATGCAGAGAGTTTTATGCAGTGTGATGTGTTCCAGGCTCCAGACCTTTATAGATGAAGATCAGGACCTCTGCCACGTAGAAGGCCCCAAAGTACCAGCTGTTGAGGTAGAAGAGGACCTGCAGAGGAGCGGACGAAAGCTGAGGAAGAGGGAGTCAAGGGCAACAGAGGAACACACACACACAGAGACACACACACACACACAGAAACAGAGACAGACACACACACACACACATACACACACAGAAACAGAGACAGAGACACACACACACACACAGAGACACACACACACACACACACACACAGACAGACACACACACACACACATACACACACAGCAAACAGAGACAGACACACACACACACACACAGAGACACACACACACACACACACACACACACACAGAGACAGACACACACACACACACACACACACAGACACACACACACACACACACACACACACACACACACACACACACACACACAGAGACAGACACACACACACACACACACACACACACACACACAGAGACAGACACACACACACACACACACACACAGACACACACACACACACACACACACACACACAGAGACAGACACACACACACATACACACACACAGACACACACAGAGACAGAGACACACACACACACACACACAGAGACACACACACACACAGAGACAGACACACACACACACACACACACACACACACACACACACACACACACACACACACACAGAGACACACAGAGACACACACACACACACAGACATACACACTCCTCTCTCTCACAGACACACACACATACACACAAACACTACTCTCTCTCACAGACACACACACACACACACACACACACACACACACACACACACACACACACACACACACACACACACACACACACACACACACACACAAACACTACTCTCTCTCACAGACAGACACTCTCTCTCTTCTCTCTCTCTCACATACACTCACAACCAGTTGCATGTGAAGGATACTATTAGTTGGTTCCCTGCAGAGAACGAGAGAAAACACACAGCTGTTAGGGGCCTGTTCACCCAGTTAACGTTAAAATAAAACTTGCTGTGAGGAATTATAAAGTCCAATCACTGTTTATCTCAAAAACTGTAAAACTAATGAAACCTAACTCTTTTTAGTTTAACATGAAACAGCTCCGAAATCACCATCACCAAACTCCACCAGACTCCATGTAAATAATCAGGACTTTTAGCGTGTATTTAGCCAGCATATCTCCACCAGACTCCATGTAAATAATCAGGACTTTTAGGGTGTATAGAGCCAGCATATCTCCACCAGACTCCATGTAAATAATCAGGACTTTTAGCGTGTATAGAGCCAGCATATTTCCACCAGACTCCATGTAAATAATCAGGACTTTTAGCGTGTATAGAACCAGCATATCTCCACCAGACTCCATGTAAATAATCAGGACTTTTAGCGTGTATAGAGCCAGCATATCTCCACCAGACTCCATGTAAATAATCAGGACTTTTAGCGTGTATAGAGCCAGCACATCTCCACCAGACTCCATGTAAATAATCAGGACTTTTAGCGTGTATAGAGCCAGCATATCTCCACCAGACTCCATGTAAATAATCAGGACTTTTAGCGTGTATAGAGCCAGCATATTTCCACCAGACTCCATGTAAATAATCAGGACTTTTAGCGTGTATAGATCCAGCATGTTTCCACATGTAAATGGGTGAATTAAGGATTTATTTCATCCAAACCAGAGTGGTGATTGTTGGAACAGTGGAAAGATGAACCAATACAGCTTTTGGTAGTTTTATTTAGTTTCTGTCGACTTTGAATGAAGCGTGTTTTACGATGATAAAAGTCCTGATTATTTACATGTAGTCTGGTGGAGTTTGGTGATGGTGATTTCGGGGCTGTTTCATGTTAAACTAAAAGGATCTTTATCTAAAAAGGAAACACAGAGTCCAGGTCAACGTGTCGTCACCTAAAAGGACTTCTTCCACCTCTCATTATATGTAACGTTAACAGTGATATTAATATCTGGTTCATGTTTAATTTTGTTTTGGACAAGAACGTGAATCTTTAGTGG
>CM046796.1:1624343-1631843 GCA_025617405.1 Perca schrenkii
TACTGTATCTGAAGTCTCTTTTATATAGACCTTAGTGGTCCCTCTAATACTGTATCTGAAGTCTCTTTTATATAGACCTTAGTGGTCCCCTAATACTGTATCTGAAGTCTCTTTTATATAGACCTTAGTGGTCCCCTAATACTGTATCTGAAGTCTCTTTTATAGACCTTAGTGGTCCCCTAATACTGTATCTGAAGTCTCTTTTATATAGACCTTAGTGGTCCCCTAATACTGTATCTGAAGTCTCTTTATATAGACCTTAGTGGTCCCCTAATACTGTATCTGAAGTCTCTTTTATATAGACCTTAGTGGTCCCCTAATACTGTATCTGAAGTCTCTTTATATAGACCTTAGTGGTCCCCTAATACTGTATCTGAAGTCTCTTTTATATAGACCTTAGTGGTCCTCTAATACTGTATCTGAAGTCTCTTTTATATAGACCTTAGTGGTCCTCTAATACTGTATCTGAAGTCTCTTTTATATAGACCTTAGTGGTCCCCTAATACTGTATCTGAAGTCTCTTTTATATAGACCTTAGTGGTCCCCTAATACTGTATCTGAAGTCTCTTTTATATAGACCTTAGTGGTCCCCTAATACTGTATCTGAAGTCTCTTTTATATAGACCTTAGTGGTCCCCTAATACTGTATCTGAAGTCTCTTTTATATAGACCTTAGTGGTCCCTCTAATACTGTATCTGAAGTCTCTTTTATATAGACCTTAGTGGTCCCCTAATACTGTATCTGAAGTCTCTTTTATATAGACCTTAGTGGTCCCCCTAATACTGTATCTGAAGTCTCTTTTATATAGGCCTTAGTGGTCCCCTAATACTGTATCTGAAGTCTCTTTTATATAGACCTTAGTGGTCCCCTAATACTGTATCTGAAGTCTTTTTTATATAGACCTTAGTGGTCCCCTAATACTGTATCTGAAGTCTCTTTTATATAGACCTTAGTGGTCCCCTAATACTGTATCTGAAGTCTCTTTATATAGACCTTAGTGGTCCTCTAATACTGTATCTGAAGTCTCTTTTATATAGACCTTAGTGGTCCTCTAATACTGTATCTCCAAGTTGTGAGTCGTGGTACTGTGTTTTAGAAATGAATGATGTGTGTGTGTGTGTGTGTGTGTGTGTGTGTGTGTGTGTGTGTGTGTGTGTGTGTGTGTGTGTGTGTGTGTGTGTGTGTGTGTGTGTGTGTGTGTGTGTGTGTGTGTGTGTGTGTGTGTGTGTGTGTGTGTGTGTGTGTGTGTCTCCCCCCCCCCTCCCAGTACCGAGAGGAGCGTTTCCGTCAGACCAGCGAGAGCACCAATCAGCGCGTCCTGTGGTGGTCTATCGTCCAGACGCTCATCCTGGTCGCCATCGGCATCTGGCAGATGAGACACCTCAAGAGCTTCTTCGAGGCCAAGAAGCTGGTCTAACTTCTCACTGAGCGTGTGTGTGTGTGTGTGTGTGTGTGTGTGTGTGTGTGTGTGTGTGTGTGTGGGCTGCACGATATGAATAAAATATGTAATTCCTCTTATTTTGACAGATATTCAATCGCGATATGATTGACGATATCAGAGGGAACGATCATTTTTGTTGTTGCGTTATTCTCATTTTCATTGAAGAATATTAAAATGGATAATAGTAAGATATTGAAATGATTAAAGTGGGGGTTTTTTTGTTGTTTTTTTTGCGAGGATCTGTACCAAACAACGTTATGCAGGACAGGATTTTGGTCTCGGCAGCGCCACGATACGTCATTCACAACGGTTTGACACAGATTTAAGCCTTTTTAACAAATATTGCGCCCCCTACTGCCACGTGGATATGGCACTGTAGTCCGTATGGCGATTTTTGCTCTGCAGCCCCCGTGTGTGTGTGTGTGTGTGTGTGTGTGTGTGTGTGTGTCAGCTTGTTCAACTATATTCGTGGGGTCCACTATACTTGTGGGGTCCCGACAGCTTTGTGGGGATAAAATTAGGGCTGCCACCTCTTAGTCGATTAGTCGACTAATAGCTCGTTTTGGTCTTAGTCGACTAAGATTTCTTTAGTCCATTAGTCATTTTTTATGCTTATTCATGCTTAATTACTCATTTCAAAGAAACTCATGAGCACATTTATGGTAAACACAAGATTGAAAGTGGTGCTTTTGCAGGATTAATTGTGGAGAAACTCAGTTTTACAGATGGTTAATTAACTACATTTATATTGTGCTTTTCTAGTCTTAACCACCTCTCAAAGAGCACAGCTCTGTCAATTAAATCAACTAATCCATTAGTCGACTAAAATCCTATAAGTGTTAGTCCACTAAGGACTTCTTTAGTGGAGGACAGCCCTAGACAAAATGCTGGACCCCCCCAAGTTTAAAGGGCTGTTTGAGGGTTAAGACTTGGTTTTAGGATTAGGGATAGAATTAGGTTATGGTTAAGGTGAGGGTAAGGGTTAAGGTTAGACATTTAGTTGTGATGGTTAAGATGAGGGTAAGGGTTAAGGTTAGGCATTTAGTTGTGATGGTTAAGGTGAGGGTAAGGGGCTAGGGAATGCATTATGTCAATGATGACCCACAAATATAGTGCCACAAACCTGTGTGTGTGTGTGTGTGTGTGTGTGTGTGTGTGTGTGTGTGTGTGTGTGTGTGTGTCCTCTACTGATACAGAAGATAGACTGCCGAGGAGACGGGACGCACGGAGAAATCCAGCCGCACGACTCGGCCCTGAAAACAACATCTCAAGATTATTATTATTATGATTATTATTATTGACGTTCATCGCTGTTTTTTTCCTCAGCAGCCCTGTTTGTAACGAGGGAAATGTGACAGCTGTATTTATTACTCAGCGAAAGGTTTTTGTTGTACGTGAGAGAATACAGCAACGTTTCCCTCGGACATCAGAACTAGACCAGGCCCGTAGTCGTGTGTGTGTGTTTTAAGGTGTTATTTTGAGATGATTTTCCCTTTTATTTTCTGTCTCTTTACTCGCTGTAACGAGGACATGACGTGTTACTGGCCGCTAGAGATGTTTATTCACAGTCCCGCGTTAAGATTACATGAAATATCTCCTCACAGTTTTGAAGCAAAAAAAATAAAAAATAAAAAAATGTAGAAATTAATAATCTGGATTCATCTGTGAAAATCATTTTTTGATTTTATTTTATATTTTCTGTATCTTTTGCATCACGCAGGATTATTAATGTGGAGAGATTTTAAACCTACTGACACATGACCAGACTGATGTCATGAAGTGGCGTATGTAAGACACGCCAATTCGTGTGCCATTTTGGCGTGTTATCAAGACGCATAATCGCTTTTTAGCGTGTTTATCAAGTATCATCAGTATCATAGTATAAAGGGACATACAGTACAGGCCAAAAGTTTGGACACACCTTCTCATTCAATGTGTTTTCTTTTTATTTTCATGACTATTTACATTGTAGATTCTCACTGAAGGCATCAAAACTATGAATGAACACATATGGAATTATGTACTTAACAAAAAAGTGTGAAATAACTGAAAACATGTCTTATATTTTAGATTCTTCAAAGTAGCCACCCTTTGCTTTTTTTATTAATAAGGGAAATAATTCCACTAATGAACCCTGACAAAGCACACCTGTGAAGGTAAAACCATTTCAGGTGACTACCTCATGAAGCTCATTGAGAGAACACCAAGGGTTTGCAGAGTTATCAAAAAAAGCAAAGGGTGGCTACTTTGAAGAATCTAAAATATAAGACATGTTTTCAGTTATTTCACCCTTTTTTGTTAAGTACATAATTCCATATGTGTTCATTCATAGTTTTGATGCCTTCAGTGAGAATCTACAATGTAAATAGTCATGAAAATAAAAAGGAAACGCATTGAATGAGAAGGTGTGTCCAAACTTTTGGCCTGTACTGTAGGTCCGCTTAAGGAGCTTGGGTGTGGTGGCTGATGGGTAAAACACAGGACTTTCAACGGGGGAGCCGGGATTGTGTCCCGCTTGTGGCTATTTTCAACTGTTTATTTTTAATTTAAAATGTTTTAAGCCTTCCCCAATGTTTTCTTTTCCTAAAACCCAACCGTTTAGTGTTTTCTTAAAGCGTAACTCTCGCCAAAATGCTTCCTAGGGTATTTTTGTGAATGTACGTGAGTCAAACTTTAGTTTAAAAGCATATTTTAGGACCGAATCCCTACTTTTATTATTCACTGCATTCTCTTTTTTGGGTCAAATGGCCTTTTGAATGGGAGCGCTAAGGGGCACTCTCATGCTAGTCTCAAAATAGCTATTTTCGAAACACTAAGAAGGCTCGACACAACATGAAAATATATGCTCCAAGTATCACCAGGGGCTCTACACGTGAACAAAAGCATTGACGACACTGTTTGTGTACACAGGTTTACTAAAAAGTCTCTTAGTTGCTTAAAAACTTTCTTTTTAGTAAACTCTGGGTTTCATGTTGTGTCGAGCCTTCTTAGTATTTCGAAAATAGCTATTTTGAGACTAGCATAAAAGTGCCCCAATTACTCCCATTCAAACGCCCATTTGACCCAATAACGAGAATACGGTGAATCTTAAAAGTGGCGATTCGGTCCTAAAATATGCTTTTAAACTAAAGTTTGACTCACGCACTTTCGCAAAAATACCCTATAGGATGCATTTTGGCGAGAGTTACGCTTTAAGCCTGTTTTTGTCGTTATTTTCCGTATTTTTTTGTCGCTTTTTTTGTGTTCCTAAAGCCTTTCCCTGTGTTCTTCTCCTAAACCCTACCTTTTTATTTTAATTATTTTTTTTACATGCGAGTGTACGGCGTTGTTGTCGCGATAGTACGTCACATTCTCGTGATAACGCAACGTAGACGTACACGCGGAAAGCTCAAAATGCGTCCAGATAACACGCCACTCTGCTTCAGGAAAGTGGGCGTGTCTGTTTACGCGAAGTCACGATGTCATGTTGCACTTGAGGACGTTACAGTTTCTGTTGATTGTTGGCAGAGAATTTCCTTCATTGTTTTACTGTTTATGATCACCTGCATCTTGTAGTTTTAATGTCTGAGGACGTGTGATGCTAATGATCACACCCCCGAGACCCCACAATAAAAATCTGCTGAAACATTTAGCAGACGGCTAGGTTTTAATTTCATTTTTTTTGGCATTTGTTTAGCCCGGTTGACCCCAGACCCACTCTCAGTTACAGCTGAGAGTGGGTCTGGGGGAAGCTGCATTCACAGCCCATTTCCAACGCTCAAATGCCTCTGGGCGCAATTGGATAGTCCTTCAACCAATCAGGACCAACGATACTGCTGACACTGCGCTTCGGTAGCCATCATGTTGGTGTAGAGCCCGCCTCAACGGTTGTGATTGGTGTAGAGCCCTCCTCAACGGTTGTGATTGGTGTAGAGCCCTCCTCAACGGTTGTGATTGGTGTAGAGCCCTCCTCAACGGTTGTGATTGGTGTAGAGCCCGCCTCAACGGTTGTGATTGGTGTAGAGCCCTCCTCAACGGTTGTGATTGGTCCAGAGCCGAGAGACTTCATATTGTGGTGACTAGAGTCTCTCAAAATCTGACGAAGATCTTTTAAACTGACCTTGTTGATCTGGAATGAAGACAGATTCAGCAACTGCATCACACACACACACACACACACACATACACGCACACAGAGATACACACACACACACAGACACACACAGAGACACACACACACACACACACAGAGACACAGACACACACACAGAGACACAGACACACACACACACACATACACACACACAGAGACACACACACACAGAGACACACACACACATTGACACACACACACAGACACACACACAGAGACACAGACACACACACAGAGACACAGACACATAAACAGAGACACACACACACAGACACACACACATTGACACACACACACACAGACACACACACACACACACAGACACACACACAGAGACACAGACACATAAACAGAGACACACACACACAGACACACACACATTGACACACACACACAGACACACACACACACACACACAGACACACACACAGAGACACAGACACATAACACACACAGTCTATTTCTCTCTTCAGATGTTTCCAGAAACATGTTTTTTCGGTGAACTATTTTAGTCCGATATGAGATATCGTATTCTGAACGAGCCGCCACGACAGTCTGGCTTTGAATTTCCGGAGAAAACAAACCCCATGTGACGCGTTCGTCCAATCAGCTGCTGGTTTTCCATTTTTTTGGCCAACAATACAGATTAGCGCCGCCTGCTGTTATGGAGACGCATTGGGTCTCGTCTCTTCGGTGTTCTGAGGAACTTTTTGGACCGACTCGGGGAGACTGATCGGTCCGACTGGCTCTACTGCCGATGGTCGGCCTTCTGCTCGGTGTGTCTGCAGCTTTAAATGTATTGTGGAGGATTTCCCCGAAATTTTAGAAAAGAACCGCCCTCTGTACTTTCTTGAAAAAATGCACATGCGCAACCCTCTGCCTGCTCCCGAGAACAACATTAGGAAAAAGGGCCAAAAAAGTTTAAAAAAGGGCCAAAAACTTCAGGAAAAGGGCCACAAACATTAGGAAAAAGGGACAAAAAAGTCTAAAGAAAGGAACAAAAAATTAAGAAAAAGGGCCAAAAAAGTAAAAAAAAAAAAAAGGGCCAAAAACGTCTGAAATAGTGACAAAAGCAGCGCCAGAAGTGACAAAACCTAAGTGGGCCAAAATGTATTTTGAGCTTAAATTAAAGGTATTGTGGAGGATTTTCCTGAATTTTAGAAAAGAACCGCCCTCTGTACTTTTTGAATAAATGCACATGCTCAACCCTCTGCCTGCTCCCGAGAGGGAACGCCTATTAAACGTGTGAACAAGGGCCGAAAACATCAGGAAAAAAGGGCCATAAAATGTTAAGAAAAAGGGCCAAAAAAGTACAAAAAAAGGGCCATAAACCTTTAGGAAAAAGGGTGAAAAACGTTGGGGGAAAAAAGGGCCAAAAAAGTCAAAAAAAGGGCCAAAAACATTAGGAAAAAGGGCCAAAAAAGTTTAAAAAAGGGCCAAAAACTTCAGGAAAAGCGCCACAAACATTAGGAAAAAGGGACAAAAAAGTCTAAAGAAAGGGCCAAAAAATTAGGAAAAAGGGCCAAAAAAGTAAAAAAAAAAAAAGGGCAAAAAATATTAGGAAAAAAGTAAAAAAAAAGGGCCAAAAACATTAGGAAAAAGGGCCAAAAACGTCTGAAATAGTGACAAAAGCAGCGCCAGAAGTGACAGAACCTAAGTGGGCCAAAATGTATTTTGAGCTTAAATTAAAGGTATTGTGGAGGAATTTTAGAAAAGAACCGCCCTCTGTACTTTTTGGAAAAAATGCAGCTTGTAAACAGTGCACTCTCGTGCACACGTTTAATAGGCGTTCCCTCTCGGGAGCAGGCAGAGGGTTGAGCATGTGCATTTTTTCCAAAAAGTACAGAGGGCGGTTCTTTTCTAAAATTGGTTGGGCTTTTAGCGCACGCTCAGCGTGTGAAATATTCTCCCAAATGCTTCAATGCT